>JAKTPW010000006.1:0-500518 GCA_030556345.1 Oligophagozyma castellii
TACTGAATTCGTCTTCGATGGGCGTGGTCCCGACAACGTAGATCGTCTCGGGCGTGGTACGGCCGTCAGACCCTATCACATCAGTGATCTTGGTGCTTAGTGTGCCGCTCAACCCACTGCCCGTCGTGTACTCGGTGCTGAATTCGTCTTGAATAGGCGTGGTTCCCACAACGTAGACCGTCTCGGGCGTGGTACGTCCATCCGCACCAATCGTGTTGGTCACCTTCGTGCTTAGCGTACCACTCAATCCGCTGCCCGTCGTGTACTCGGTGCTGAATTCGTCTTGAATAGGCGTGGTGCCTACGATGTAGATTGTGTTCGGTGTGAAACTACCGTCTTCCCCCATATAGCTTACCGTTCTAGTCTCCAAAGTGCCACTCAATCCGCTGCCCGTCGAGTACTCAGTGATCACATCCGGGATTGAGCAATACACAAAGGCTACTAATGGCGTCGTTCTTCCATCGGGTCCGGCAGTTTCAATTGTCGTTGTGATAGGTGTATCATAACAACCTAAAGCGTCGTTTAGTAAAGTAACAGTACCAGTTCCGATAGGCGTAGTCCCCACAACGTAAATCGTTTCAGGTGTAGTCCGCCCATCGGCACCAATTGTGTTGCTTACCATGGTACTAAGCGTTCCACGCAATTCGCTGCCGGTCGTATATCTGGTGCTCAACTGAGGCTCAATAGGCGTAGTTCCCACAATGTAAATCGTTTCAGGTGTAGTCCGCCCATCGGCACCAATTGTGTTGCTTACCATGGTACTAAGCGTTCCACGCAATTCGCTGCCGGTCGTATATCTGGTGCTCAACTGAGGCTCAATAGGCGTAGTTCCCACAATGTAAATCGTTTCAGGTGTAGTCCGCCCATCGGCACCAATTGTGTTGCTTACCATGGTACTAAGCGTTCCACGCAATTCGCTGCCGGTCGTATATCTGGTGCTCAACTGAGGCTCAATAGGCGTAGTTCCCACAATGTAAATCGTTTCAGGTGTAGTCCGCCCATCGGCACCAATTGTGTTGCTTAGCATGGTGCTCAATGTCCCGCTCAAGCCACGACCTGTCGTAAAGAGGTTAGTTGTTTGAGGTACTATTGGAGTTGTTCCAACAATGTAAACTATTTCGGGGGTTGATCTTCCATCAGAACCAATTGTGATAAAACTTGAGATAGAAATCGTTCCACTGAGGTCGCTTCTCGTCGTAGTTGTAGTACTTACGATAGATCCTATCGGCGTTGTCCCAACTAAATACAAGAAACTCGGTGTGGTCCTCCCGTCTGGACCCACCGAATACACCGCTGAGGTTGATATTGTGCCACTCAATTTACTACCCGTCGTATACGTCGTAGAAGCGTACGTTTTTATTGGAGTGGTGCCGACAACATAAATGGTATTTACTGTCAAAATTCCATCGCTGCCAATGCTGTACACGGTCCTTGTGGTAATGGTCCCACTGAAATAATCTCCAGATGTGGTGATGGTACTTTGTTTGTTAATTGCAGTTGTACGGCCGATAATGATGATGTTTTCAGGTGTGGATCTTCTATCTGGACCAATCGTATAGGTTCCAAAAATCGTCGTAACAAATGTAGGTTGTCCATTTGGAATAATCGTCACCGAGGTCACATTTTGCGTCTCTGGTATGAGTTCCTTTGGTTTATCTACCACCTGGCATCCATCTGGAGAGGAATTGGGAAAAGTGAACACGAAATGATCGAAGTTTGTAATTGATGTACCATCGGGAAGTGTCATTGAGAAATCAAGATTAGCAAACATTACGTAATTCAGAAAAACTATCTTAACTGGATAGTAGTAACCTTCAACAAATTGTATTTGTTTAGTTGTTGAGTCAACTCCAGACGCCGCTGCATTCAATGAACTGAATGTGAAAGAATTGGTCAATATGGGCGAAGATACCTGTTGGCAGCATGTGAAAGCCTGTCCAGCACCTATTTGCACAGCAGCAGAATCATCAACATGTGCAAGTGTTATCGTATATGTACCAGTTTGAGGTGCCAAAAAATAGCCTGTAAGTTCAGCAACAAATTTGGTCGCATCAGTATTGAAACCGTAAACACTTGTCGTGTAGCTATCCGTCGCACTATTCGTGCAAGCATACCCATTACAATACCATTTCCTAATGTTGAGAATTCCTCCATCATATGTTGGATTATCTGATCTAAAGCAGGTAAATGTATAAAAAGGCACTAAAGTATTACAAGGAAAGCCAGTAGATATGGAGGGAGTTTTTATACCAGTTGTCTCGTAAAGTAGATTTCTTTTCGAGTACTCAGCACTCAAGAAACTTATGTCCGTTGAAAGCTGAGGGCTGTTTGGGGGCAAATCATACATTCGCAAATGAAACCCAGGAACACCATATCCCCTAGGTAAGCAGGTTAGATTGGTGGAGATTGAAGTAACGCTATCGGCTGAAGCGAAAACAGAAAACTGTACTAGTAATAGGAATAATAACAACCACGCTGCTTGTGGAGTCATGGCAGTTCTTTTCCAAACACTAGATTCGATTCGGCTTCTCTATATTTCTTAAGGTTGCTAGTTTTTTTCGTTTGAAGAGTGTGTAAAATAGTTTATACTTCCAACGTGGAGCACGTGAATTTCTTGATGTTTTAAAAGAACCTCGATATAGAGAAATTCAATATCACAAAGTGGATTATATACATTCTCACCAGGTCCATGTGCTGAGTTTCAGATATTGTTGCATATCAGACATATATAACCATTTTCGTAAGCTGGCCGCATAAGGTAAGAAAATCATTAGTGACTACTGCACAGTGGTGGTGTACACAATACAGTTTGACGATATGTCGACTTGCCGAGGCAACATACAATATTAGACTCCCGACTTCTCCTGTCTTACTTACCCTGCGTACATTACTCATAATGAGACCTATGTAAAAAACGGGTACGATTTCCTTCTGGATGTAGGCATGTCCCATGTATGTTAAAACATGAACAGCTAGATAAATGTCAATCAATTAACAAGTCTCGAGTTATTTATTGAATTAATTCGAGATTAGTTTTTTATATCTCCGAGCTACGGTTTAATTACTTATGTCTTATTTTGGAGTACGTTGTGGCATACGATTAATCAACATGGTGATTGCCAAAATTTCTAAGGCATGACAAAGCATTTGAGATTGATCAATGAGGTCCAATAAATAAATATCAATAATATATGAATATTTAATTCGATTATTAATTTCGAGTCCGGCACCCAGAAACCACATTATTTGGAGTTGTTGATATATTAAGACACGGTCACAACCTATAAATGGAACATATATTACCCCTATATTCAAACGCCTACACTCGTCCACTGTGATGTTGTATCAAGCCGAAATAAAAAATGCTTATTGTACGCAGTTATCTAAGATTTGACACTGAAATGGGGAATCAAATATTTAGTGTGCCATAAATACAGCCAACGACTATTGAAACCAGGGTCATTAATTTTAATTCATGATCTCCTAGACGGTTGTGATTCGGAGCACCCACGAGGCCCAAATACATATCAGTAATTACTCGGCTCTATCTCAAATTCTACCTAACACAGCAGATGTAATGGGTCAGGCTTATCTATGGACAGCTCCAGCGAAAATTTTGAATGCTACCTCGGTAGAGTACTTTTTCTTATTTCAGCAATATCGGGCAGTAATATTTCGTACGTGTTCGAGATTATAACACCGATCTCGGCGAAGACTAATTTAAACTTTTCCCGGCATATGATTTGAAAAATAATTTAACAATAGGGGCAGTTCGAGCCGTGCGGGTATAAAGGTTGATGACAATAAGTTCCGAAAGGGGCGACAAGGCTTCTGACTCTTCAATATACTCTCTGCAAGTACGCAGTAATTTTCTTGTCATATTCATTCGATTGATATTTAGTGGCAACACCTGTATTTGTTCCACATTTGAGAAACAGAGTCTGGCTTCAGTTTTACTCTTCACCCTTGTACACAAGTTTGTTGATTAGAATGCATGTAACCGAATGTCAAAGGTAGCGTCAAAATTTAGCATTTTTTGTCAAACCATAACGAGTGTTAGTAGTAGCATGGACATGCTGTTAACGTTCGTTGATTTTAGGCGTCCCACGCAAGCTACCGATCCGAATCACTTCTAATCTTTGACTCCAGCAGCGTGTTTTAGGGGGGCAGCGTATGCTATTGCTCCATATTATTGAAATATTAAGAAGAATTTTATGGAGTCGGTGATGATCAAGATTCTCGCTGTTTGAACAAACGCTTTGTACTTATCTGAGCATGAGATACGAGGAACCTATCTTTTTATCAATTGTGTGAAAATCAAATGTAGCATGCTTATCATTAACTCAGGTATTTTCTGTAGTTGCATTGAGATTTCCTACATCAGAGTTCTTAGTAAACCCTCTTATTACGAACGGAATACGTCATTTAAAGTGTGATGAAGTGCAGGGTTATTTTTCATGAAAAGCTTACTTCAATGATATTAGATGGAAAAAAAAGTATCTCTTATTAAGTGACAACCCCATTCAGTTTATCTGTGCGGCGGTTTGGTTGCATATTGTCGACTAAAGGATAATGAAGACTACATAATGGATACGGCCACGGGCATCCCTTATGATTACTAGAATTTTTTGATAAAAGCTGGAAATACCGGAATCTCTATTAAAGGTCTATTCAAACAGAAAATTTGGGAACTCAATTTATTGTATTCAGGTGCCTTTGTACTTTCATTTGAAAGTAAGCGAGTTATTAGTGTAATTGGCCTGTTGCTTAAATCGTGTACCTGCCGCACGGAACTGTAAAGTGGTACATACTGCAATGAGGTGAGCGTGGCCATTCCTGAGCGTTTCAGATTGTATTATATACTCAAAGCCTCTAATCTTATATAATCAAAATACAAATAGTTATGAGCTTATGCATTGCTTCAGGATTTATTGTATATGAGTAAGGTGTTTCGATAATGTACGCATAAGCATGTATAGAACGATTATCAACAGTTTTAATGTATAATCTTGACATCAATTGATTTGATAGAGGTATCGGATCTGAGCTAGATGACCTGCATCTCATACGCTTCCTGGAACATGGAGTCTTCTAATTCAGTTGCTGTCCGGTATAACAACAGTGAGCAGTATCAATCATATGGGTTTTTTCTGAATAAGACTCCTACTTTAGCCTATTAAAGGCTACCAATCAGTCTTCATTCTGGTACTTGAGGGTTGTTACTCAGCCAGGTATCAATAGGCCAACTTTGGTTTGCTAATTTTCAAGAATTCTTGTTATATCAGGCTTTCAATGCTACTACTTATTTGGCGTATGATATGAATGTCTCAAGGACTGATGAAGATCTGGTACAAGCATTGAGATCCTTTGCAATATATCTTTCCCTATGATTAAAATCACAATAACTGCTGATCTGGAATTAGAAATCAACACAAGTAGTTTTTTCAATTTTGGCGTATCTCAATGTGATTTCAATTATAGTTTTCGGTTTAGCTAGCAAGTGGCTTACAATATATACGATGATACTTTGATTTGAGGTGCCTGCACAAAAAGATAGGAATATATACACACAAAACAGACTGACTCTATTAAAATGTGAATGTGAGCTTCATTGGCTTCATTCTCTAGGGACGTATCTGGAATCGCATATAGTACGCAAATAAAAACTTCGGTTAATGCTAGGGTTGATTACTGAATAGAACAATCGATAGAAGGATACAAAAGCATTAATATGACTGAAATAAATCAATGCAAAGATTGTCCTATTTAATGCTTGTCGAAACTGAAATAGTCGTAAGTACATCGTTATACCGATATGGTTTTATTCTTAACATCATGTAATTCTCAATCATTTATCTATGAAGCATCATGTACAGAAACAACTCACCTCTTGATATTACATTGGTAGGAACCATATTCATCTGGTTCTCATTATGTCGATTGGATGATCTTCAAAACAAGGTTTGAGGTAATTTCAAGGTAGTTAAAGCCAATATTGCTTGATTTGAGACCATCGAGTGAGGTTTGTTGCCTTGTATCTATCCCCTTATTTTGTAGCCAATCTTGTGTCAAGCTTTGTTTGTCCAATCGCTCTATTAAATGAAAATTTGAATTTTTCGACAATATGGGGTCAATTCGGAAAATACAACTAATAAAATATCAGTGAATATATTACGGTTAAAGTGTAAGCTTTATCTCGATGGGCAAAAACTGGATAATACTATTGTAATATGCAATAAGACGTACTTCAGTTCATTATTTCTGCATAACGGAAGTATATTATCAATATAAAAATAAACTACTATAACTATATAATTATTATAAATCATCATTAGTCATTGATCTAGGATACTATAAATGATGATTCTATATGATGCTGATTTGGCTTGGGCATGTGAACATTGAAAATTCCTATGACCATGATAAGCTAATCATGGTTTCCTAGATGATTACGAATAGTTCGTATTTTGGGTTCTGTTGGTTAGTCTTAAGAGCTGGTGATTGTGTCGAAGAGAAAGAAAGACAATATGGGTTCAATGCTGAGTATTTCAGTACGAATCCTCGAGCTATAATTTGTAATCAGAAGAAGCTCACATCTATTCATCTTGGTTCTTGACCTCATTGATTGGATCGAAATTTATTTGCGTTCTATACACGTCGTTGGACCAGTCAAAAAGAGCTCTGTTTTCGTATGACATTAATTTCTCGGTTTTTTGTATTTATGGGTCATATCTGCGAGGACGAGTGGTTTCGCAGATAGATTCGTACTCACTGAGCCACGAATACTCTTTTCGTCTATGGTTATACATGAGAGCTTATTTTGAACAATTGACTGCGAAAATTTCAAACCTACATTTCAATGAGACTCACTCAAACTATATTTATAACGAAGTCAGGTAACCATTGTGCGGAAATTAAGCCGTCCGTCACAATTTCGTATTGGGTTCATGTAGAATAAAGCACACGCATCTTGACGAGAGCCTCTTTAGCTACTGTTCAAAAAAGCTCAATAGAATGGCACCACATGGGACTTTTGACTTGAAGATGATGACTAGAAAGTGTGATCTGTATCATCATATTCAACATGCGTATGAAGTATTTTTGGTTTAAAACTCAAACGGCAGGGGTGTTGAGATACTACAATTTTTGGCAAGAGTTTGAGAGTCTATTAGTGTCATGTGTTATTCCTACACAGGCTATATCATAAGCTCTTCCATATATATATTTAGACAGCCATATCTCAAACAGTCACGGTATGTGAAAACATGACAATCTCACATCGAATATTGGCTATTGTTTATCAGCGCAGCCCTGTACTACGGCTCTCGGTTTGTAGAGGTTGGTTGTGCGACAGCAGATTCACCACTTGGTGTAGCTAATAGAGCAGCAGATATCGTTTCAATGATTACGGATAAGTCCGAACCTGTTGGGGCGTTTGAGTCCAGTAATCCAGAATCATCAGCTATAGCGCTTCTCGTGGGAATGTCATCTGGAGTAGCTAGAGCTAGAGTCTTGGCGCCGGAGGATGGTCTCCAACATAATTCCTCAAAACACTTGCTACACTCTTCTGGCAACTCAAGACCCAACTTTTCTTGTGTGCGCTTCATGACGGCACAGCCAACACAAGAATTGAAGTCCTTGTAATGAATTAGATTAAAGACCGAAGCAGATTCAAAGCCATTTCTTATAGCTTTGACACGCTCATCGGGTGTGTAGTCGAGCTTGGACAATACAGCAGGAGGGGCCATCAGATTCCTGTTAGGTAAGTAGATTACCAGCGGAGGAGCTGTTCAAGTTCAGTTAAATCTTCTGGGTAGCATCCAATATATAAAGGCCTCTGTGTCAAGTTCTCTTTGGCAAAAGTTGCTTGATCAGGAACCTGTGGGAAAACCGTAGATTTGCCTTGAGGCATGAATTGACGGTTGTAACTCGCACTCAAAGAGTTGCCCTCGGGTAAACTGTTAGTGAATCCCCATAAATCCATCGCAAACACGGCATCAAGTCTTCTCTCCTTTTGAACCAATGGATTCGTAGGGATGCCTTCAGTCTCGTCGCCACCATCAGTGAGAATCAAAGCAGCGATTTTTGAGAGAACCAAAAAGTAATCAGATGCTTTGCACTTTGAGTTCTTGAAGGATGGTGTCTAATCAATGCGGTAGCGTTATTCAACTCACCAGAAAAGATACCGATTAAAAGGTTGAAATATGCCAATGCCAAACCCATGGATACTTTGTTAATTGGAAGAGATCAAAGACATTGGATGAGGCGCCAATCAGAAAACTAGCCAGGTTGCAACCCGCCCAACATTTGACAGGTGATCCATTGGAAACATAGCTTCCTACATATGTCATACCGAAAAATGCATCCAAAGGCCTATCCCAAGATCCCAACTCAAACGGGTTCATCTCAATAACGGTATAAATTACATTATATGTTTCAGTTTGATCATTACCTCTAGCCGTTGATAAAAGTATAGGTAAGAGCATTTCACCGTTTCTGAAGGCTCAAAGTCTCTGACATGTCTTCACATCGTACCTGCACCACCATTGGGAAGACTTGGCGGGGCTATAAGCCAATTCTAGAATCCAAATGTCGGTAACCGTAAGTGGAAAGATCTTTAAATCTCTTATTACCTGCCATTTTGAAAAGTCGGAAAAACCTTGCAGTACTTGCAAAATATGAATTCCGCCTGGAGCTACAATTGAACTAGTGATGTCCCAGATCGATTTCTTCTTGGGAGTATTATCAATAAGTGCCCTGAACACTAGTCCAGTTGTTCAGCACCAAAGTTCCGGCAATCCATGAACCTCCTGATAGGCCAGTAATAGAATTTGATGATTGTAAAGTACCACCTAAATCATGGCCTTCGGCTCCAACAGTTCTATCATCCATAGCTGCAAGCATACCAGCTCCAGCAAACATGGCAGCATAACAACCGCCCTCAACAGCTATACCAATTTTTGGTACATGGGAAGCATCGACTCTATATAAAACAGTGCTGATGATACTTTTGTCGTTGTAGCCAACACGTCCCAAATAATCTTTTAGTGGTTGTCTAACATTTGGAAGTTTTTTATTGAACCAAGACTTCTCGTTGTCAGAAAATCCAGCTTTTCTGAAAAGTTTGCATTAGGTGGGCAAGACACTGTACCAAGACCGTAGCCCCCAGTGGGTGAAAAACATTCAGCCCAAAGAGGCAGCCTAGCCTAAGAGAACTAAACCACTATGCTGCATTTTCGAGTTCTGCATACTTATCCAAGGTGTAGTAATAAGTTGGAGAAACAAAGATCAGATGCAGCTTATATATGTGAGTAAAAAACTCATGTTATCATACTTTGGGAATGTCAGTAACCCTAGGAGTAATCTTGATAAAGATATAATGGTTAGTACGAAATCATTCCTCGACAACCAATAATGTTGTCAGCGTATAGGAAATGAGCTGGAAACACACCATCAAAAACTATGGAGTCTATTCAGCTTTGGAGTGCTATTTTAGCCGAAATTATGTTCAACGTTTTCGTAAAGTTCGACGAGAGGCCAAATATTTTCAAACAATATCGCAGAATACTGCCTCAGATATGATTATTAAGCGTTGATATGTTAAGAACCACCTAAAATCGATATGAACTATCGAGTTGGATATATTGTCTTTTGTAATTAACGCTCCATATACAGCGTTGTCTCATCTATACGCCCAGCATGAATAGATGAAACGGTATGATAAAACTTGTCACAAAAGCAGGTCACTCCGTGAATTACATTATTTATCAATACTAGATGTTAATCTGTTCATCTCATGTTGGAAACTATTCCTGTTGATATGGACACGTAGCTTCAGGACTAAATGCAGTGCTCGGTTTGTTTATATCGTATGCAATTAGATCGATATTGATTCGGGAAATTATTGAAAAAAATTTCGATAAAATGACGACAATGTAACTTTATAGACCAAAGGTGAAAAAAACCCGCCCTGACCTCTGTACTTACATAACATAACTACTCAATTGATGTTATGATAACCTAAAAATACTTCCAACCATGCCGCTTGAATTATGATTTGCTCAGAGATCAAAGCGCACCAAATAAGTATTTCATTGTTCGCTACGTGATCGATTCGATTTCGGAGGATATTAAGAAAGATTAAACCATAATCTCATTACTAAGATAAGCGGTACACGGTTAGTTATGACAAAGTTTTGGTTGAGGTGCAGCCATAATACTGTTATGTCTCAATATTTTCATATCCCGTCTTTATGGTATCATGATAGTAGATACTCCAACAGTTATTGAAAAATTTTCGTATTGTACCTGACTGATATCGTATAACGATAACTAGTAAAACAGTTCCCCATATATCTCTGCTTGCGTACCAGAACGGTTGTTGTCATCAGGCGACCAACTACCATACGAAGCTTTAAGTAATGCATCAATGGTAATGCATACGATCCATTACACGGGCACTTTAAAGATCTTCAAGTTCTATAAAGTGATGGTTCGTTTTGTTTCCTGCTCTAAAGCTCCATCAAATGCAAATGCATACTCAAACATTTTGGAAGGAACTATAAAATTAGTTGCACATTCTACCAAGTAACTCTGTTATTTATTCACTAAATTATAGCACTACATTGGTATACATTGATATTGATACTAGATTCGGTAATTGGCTTAACTTTGCCAGACCTATCTTATGGACAAGCGCGATCATGGAATACTATAACTTTCAACAATAACTCAGCAAAGGCATTTGTCGCTGATCGCCCAGTTAATCGTGCTGCGTTTTGGGGTTCAACGATAATCACAGAAAAATTCTAACTTGAATCTAGAACTTCAAGTAAAGCTTGAATAGGATCTTTCTCAATCCAAAATAGTTGTCAGCTGGTTAACCAGTAGTTGAATGATGCTGCCATGCCTTTCATATGTGACGTTAGATTAAATGATAGTAAACCGTAGCTTCGAGCTCGGATATCAAGCTCCTGATGATGATGAAACTCAAAAGTAATGTCCACAGTGCTATTGACGAAGAAGATGAAGAGTGAGGTGAAATGAAACCATGAAATATCGGAGTTTTTTGTTACCATTGGCCTGTTATTATTCTTTTTATTGCGTTATATTTGCTTCATAACATCCAGTCCTTAAGTGTACGACATGATTACCTTGATGATGGACTGGGTTCAAATAGCTCTACCTGTCGTTAAGATATGGGGGATCTGAAATACTTTTCAAGATCATATAGTGGTGCAAAAGGGTATTCTTTTGGGAAAACTAGTTGAGGACGAAGCTAAGAATTGCTAGCAATTTTATTGGGCCTCCTTTGTATTATCTGTAGCCTAGTAAGATATGAAATGAATAGTTTTCATGTAGTAATTATCAAGATCCGTGAATACTACCTAGACAGCAATGCCGCGCTTATATATACCAGTATCAACAATATTACATTGACTGAGTATCATCTATTTAGCAGGTTATGATTCTAGTATACTAATAGGTTTCTCTCATATTAGTATGAGAGTGGGGATTTTGTTGGGAGAGATTAAATTTTATGTTGTGCAATAGAGAACTGATTATGAATTTGAGATTAATATACCTTAAATACCATGTTTTAGAAAAACGTTTAGAGGTCCTTCGAGAAATGTAGATTGCTGATCTCAGAATTTAAAGCCATGGATAAATCTGTTGATGCCAAAATATCAAGGTATAGGTTGTAGTCTCAATTCGTATAAACCTGAGATATCAACACCTGGTAAGTGCATATAAGACCAAATGGAATCTCGCTTTACAGATTATTATTGAAAGAAATTGATAGTAAACAAGCCTTGTTGTATTAGGTGAACACCAGTTTCGTGGCATCAATTGTTTCGTTGTATTATCCATCACTTATCTCTGGAGATCTATCAGAATATATGATGAAAGAAATATGATAAAAAACATGGTACCAAAGGGATTTGCCCATTGACGATCAATCTCATAGATATATATTTTTTGTTTACATCAGAGGGTTGAGTTTAATTGGAATTGCATTGGGATGCCAGCTTTTTGAAATGTGTAATTAAATTCAATTTGAGTCAAATCCATCAGTGTCTTGTGTCCCAAAGGCTTATAGGCATTTAGATAGCAACACAGTAATAAGTAGATCTGCACCAAAATTGTATCTTGATTTCTACTTTAAGGATGAATAGGCATATGGTATCAGAAAGGCGTGTCCGATATGAAGATTTGGAGATAAAAAAATTGGATTTGATTAATTACACTGACCGAAAAATACTCAAACTTGACAATATTCTACGTCTCCCACAATTGAATATGAGGTTCTTTTTGATGGAACTAGATTGTGAATGATGTCAACTCAATTTGATGGGATCGTATTTTCTAATCTGCATCACCTATCTGTAAAAATTATCAAACAACTGGAATAATGATCATTCTTGACATTAGGATCCCTTGTACGAATTCTCAAACGTCTACCAACCAAGAGGTTTAGTTTGGCATGGCCTACTAGAAATGGCCAGCCGAAACTTTTTTATTGTATGTAACCCATGATTTTTAATAAAGAGAAGATTATCTCAAAGCAACATAAAAGCTAGTCCTATAACTCGTGTACCATGTTTTGAACCTCGTTATCTCAGCAGGTTTGAAATTAGATTCAGCTTCATGCATCGCCAGGATAATAATATGTGAATAAATGGGTCAAGCATAAGTCTGTGTGAATTCAAGGATTACACCAACGTTATCCATCATACGTTTACGTTGTCAGTGGCGTTGGAGGCAAGGTTTGAGACAACCCTGAAATCAATGAAATACCGAACCACGACGGTGGACACCTAGAGAAAAATATCTAAATTATTTAGGTTGTCTTAAAAAGGCGTATTCTCAAGTTACTGTTTCAGTCGCTATATATCAACGTGCAGCAAAGCTATAGTTTCATGTGATAATTGATTGAGATAGGCTTATTTTTACAACCTTCGTCGATCAAAATTTATGACTAATACGAACTGCACTCAACACGATAGAAATCAGTATATTAGCATTCCAGTACGGTAATTTTTCATAATCAATCATTATCTCTCATAATTTTTATAGTTCGTTAAATCAAATGGTCTAATGTTGAGTGATATATTCTTTTACCTTATCTATTGAATCAGGGTTACTATAAGCTAACACATAAAATACAAAAGACCATCGAGCTTTACGTAGTACTCCGGTCTCTACAATTTAATTGGTCCACCAGGATGTATTTTGAATTAGAGTCATTACCACTTTTCGTGCTAATATAGTGGCAGTTTTATAAAGTGGCCGGAAACTACTACTCGCGGTAGGCAAGTAATACAGGAAAGAACCCTTCTATATCAGATACATTTCCAGTGGCCATATGCGCAATCAGTCTCGATGCCTTGACCATATACTACTTTTGTTAATTTGTGAGACCGATTTTGAAAATTATTAGTTATAACTTATATAGCTCGGGGTAGTACGAATAATATATGCCTGGTTTATCTTACAGATTTCCCTGATTTGCGAAGATTTGCCTTCTATATCATATTGTTAGCAGGCTATATGATCTATTGAATACTTACTGGTAGGTGAATGGTACTTTTGGGAAGCTTACTAATACCCGACGGGTGGGTGATGGATGAGTAAACAGACTTTTGAGTTCGAGTTTTTAAACCGGGAAATAATAGAATATCGATTAGAAAATCCATACCTAGGCGGTAATCGATAAGTGATTGATGATCTTGCTCATGATATGCAGAAATAACGAGCGTGTAGTTATCCATTTTATGTACTAATGGAACTCTTGACCTAGTGCTGACATTATAGGTGCTGAATAGCTGTATATATGATGTTGCCAGTGGTCTTCCATGCAACACCGAGAAATATCTCTGAACTATCATGCGGCGGAACTGACTTTTCGTAGTACATCTAACACTGAGAATCTTGAGGATTCTATACTCTTGTCACATATAGTTCCTTTAGTCCTATATCGTAAAGGTATACTTGAGATCTTTCCGTCGAGCTCCTTCGAATTATATGGTTTTAGGGTTCCAAATGCATCCCTGTTGCCTGCATAACGTCACTAAATATAGGCAATTGGCTAGTTTTGATTTGGACAACGCAATATCAAGATATTTAGCGTTGATAATTTCACATCGTTTTATCATGATTTCTCAAAACGGTCAATTATAGTATGGGATCATGCTCGCAGTCTACATCTATTCCCCTTGCTGGTACGAAGAAGTTCTAATAAAATTGATTCAATTAGCTAGATATCTTGGTTTTAGTATTACACATTGTTTGTATGGTAACGTTTTTTTCAAGTGTTGGACACAATTTCGAGATTATATGGAAAATTGAGTTGAACCATAAATCATAAATAATCTTCAAATTTATAAAAAAGTACATGACCTCAAGTACTCGATTTAGTTTGTAGACAGATTCAACATACTCATAATGCTTTTATCACATTTACTTAGAGTAAAACAGATGTTTAAAACTTACGATCTTTTAGTAAAAACCTGTACGGTGCAATAAGTACTCAAATTTATTCACTAAGTCACGGGCTTGATCTTTCAAAATTTTTTCCAATGAAGTACTGGACAGTATGAATTATATACGCTGATCTAAACATACTTGAATGACCAGCACCTAAAATGGCATTTGCAAAGAGAATGTTAACCTTGATCGAATATGTTTCCAATGCAAAGAATACTCCAGGAATAATGAGTACATAATGTGAATTAAGTGAGTCTAAAATATGAGTGAATCTCATCTCCATCTCAGTTGAGCTATTATCATTAGCCTTAACTATCATTTCATAGGTAACGATTTGACAAGTATCTTTTCTAACACAGATCGTAAATACACAAGCTTGATCAGCCGTTAGTAATCAGCATTTGTCTAAATGAAGATAATGCTCTGATACTAGTAAATTAGCGGCTATATGTCGATCAATTACAAGTATGATCCTCCATGAGTTCACAAAAGCATATAAAATGGCATCTCCTTTTGCGTTCTGTGAGGATATCGTTTTATCATGTGCTTCACTTCACTCAAAACTGTCATCAATCAGCTTCATATGCTACGAGCTTCATGGTAGTATCAAAAACCAACTCGATCCAAGTGCTGCCCAACTGTCGAGAATACGGAGGTGAGTATCATCTTTTCCAAAGTCAATTATAACCGAATCAAGAAGAAGCCTTAGTCCACGTCGATATGGCTGCGGCCGAGATGACTACAGGCCCCCTTAGCTCGCTTAGTTCTATTCAACATCCAGTAGGCTTCTCAAAATAATTAGCTCGAACTGGTAAGATACGCTAAACAGCGGTAGGCTCATAGCACCTAAGCTCATGCGTTATTCGTTGATAGCCTCAAACCAGATATGAGATTCTCCCAAAACTATAGAAGCACTCCATATCCGATTGAGGTTAATAAGTTTTTATTTATTCGTGAGCCCATATAAAACTGTACGCCACAGCATTGGTGTGCGGTATTAGCACGGTTTTCCAGGATACTTAGACAAGCTTGGGCTCGCTATAGGACATAATTGTGAAGCTGTGAGATACCATGGGACACACGCCTCTAAAATCCAACCTCGCTGCGAGAACAGTGCACCACGTAGTCCAAAATCAAAATACCGGCACCCACGAATATATCATAGACCACAAACTATTTATCTACGCAGAATTGCAATCAACAACAAAGCATCAAAGGTTTGAAGAGCCTCGAGAATGCCCCACAATGGTAAAAACATGCATAAGCAGTTCGAGGCTTTGTGTCTTTCCTGGCTTGTTCCATCTAGTAAACCAGCCCTACATTTCGCGGGTCAAGCAAGCCTGGCATATTTTTTTGGTCGCGCCACATAAGGTTATATCTCCTAGCCGACGATGCCTCAACAATTGCGTAGGCAACAGAATTAACTTCGATATTGGAATTCCTCGGGTGTGTGAAGCCACCATTATTACCTTTACCTACTCGTACATGATCTCGTATAGTAATTACCTAGTACAGTACCCAGTGTGCTACACCTGAGATTAGTTCGAGGTCAACTAGGGCCTGGATATTTAAGCGTATCTCAACTACAGGTAGGGAAATTCTTGCGGAGGGCTGCCACCATTTTGTTCCGTTAAAAAGCGCTCACTGGGAAAACGAAGCGTGGGATTACAATCTGTAAATTAACTTGATATAACTGGAATCGAGCGAGTCAAGTCATGCCTGTTGATATTTTAAGCGACTCATGTTCTAGGCTTTAAGAGTATTCTCATCGAGATTAATTTGTCGGGGTTATAATGTAATGTGGTATGCCAAATCGAGAACTCTTTTTCTGATTCGTAGCACTTTCCGCTTTCATAACTCCGAGCTCCTTTAAAAATGACGAATTTCTAATTCGCGATAGCTCAGAAATGCATACTGATTTGCAGCCTTTGACAAAACGCCAGCTCGGATACCAAGGTGCTTGAAATGTGTCCAATTGGCTGCTCGTATTCCACAACTCGTTGTACGGGGAGCATGGAGGAATATGGTCTGGATTTGATCGACATATGAGTTGGCTTGCTCAGAGCGCTGAGCGCTTTGGTGCTAGAAAGTCGTTGCGGCCGAGTATGTTCCATAGCGGGATTTTGCCTGCTTTTCATGGCGTATTTCAACATGTGAGGGAAGTGTAAGTTGGGTGGAGTTGAAGCAAAATGCACCCGGGAGTTCACGGACACTATGACCATGTCCTCATATAAACCACAGCACTGGAGACTCTAATGCTGGACAGAAGTTCGACAAACACTATAATCTTCTGTGGGCTGGATGGCTGCCTCTGCTGATCTGGTGACGGCTTCCAACGCCAATGATCGATTCTCTGAGAGCACTCGTGGAACGGCGTCTACAAAGGAAGACACAAAGAGCTTCAAAACTGCGGAGGTTAAAGAGGTTTCCTTAGAGACCTCTTCAATAGCATCAGCACACTTTGAACATGTGGGTGTTTACAACGCTGAGATTCACGCAAAATACTACTCTACCAAATTCAGGCGAATATTGATATTCTTTTCGCTTTTCTGTATGGCATTTGCTTTTGGACTGGATCACGCAGTCCGTACCACATTTCAAACTCTAGCGACATCCTCATATCAGCAGCATTCCCTACTGTCTACGGTAACCTGCATCAACAAGGTTATACAAGCTGCGGCACAAATTTGGTACGCCAGAGCAGCAGATATGTTTGGGAGACCCACCATACTTGTTCTATCCGTGCTCTTTTATTCCATGGGTAGCGTCATCGAATCACAGGCATATGACGTGACAAGGTTTGCTGCAGGATCCTGTATTTTTGCTCTGGGCCACTCAGGTATCATACTAACTGCAGAACTCTACGTGGCTGACTTCTCCAACTTGAATTGGCGGGTTACAGCTGCGGCTGCCCAAACACTACCTAATGTTATAACGACCTGGATTTCGGGGAATGTCCAAGCTGGTGTTGGCGATGATTGGTCCTGGGGAATAGGCATGTGGGCGTTTATCATGCCTCTAGCCTGTGTACCATTAACAACCTGCATATTGCATATGAAGTACCTCGCTTGGAAGAATGGAGATCCCATAAAGAGCGTATTTCAGAAGCCAGATCATCAAAGTTGGTTTGAGTATTTGATAGATCTGTTTTTTTGGAGATTAGATATCGTCGGTTTGATCTTATTGGTAGCTATCTTTGGTCTCATATTGGTTCCACTAACAGTTGCTGGCGGCTTGAATAACAAATGGAAGACTGCAAATATCTTGGTGCCAGAGATTTTGGGATGGATATTAGCGATACCTTTATACCTTATCTGGGAGTGGAAAATTTCTCGCTATCCCTTGACACCATGGCCAGTTATAAAGGATAGAGGTATTTGGTCACCAATGTTAATTTCGATGTTTCAACAATTTGCTTATAGTATGCAAGACACTTATTTTGTTACTGTCTTGTTAGTTGCAGTCAACCAAAGTAAAACCTCAACTACCAGAATTAGAAAGCTCTTCTCCTTCACTGGTGTATTGACAGGGTTTACACTTGGGTTTGTCGTTGCAAAGGTGAGGAGAACCAAGGAGTTCATAGGTTTTGGAATAGCTATTTGGTTTTTGGCTTTTGGGTTGATGGAGCATTTCCGTGTTGGTCTTTCTGCGAAAAATGGTATAATTGCTGCTATGGTGATGCTGGGTTTTGGAAATGGATTTATACTATTCCCGGGAAGGGCCTCAATCCAAGCGTCAGCATACACTCATCAAATGATGGCCGTTGCCACGTCCCTTTACTTGGCGGTGAGCAATTTAGGTACTGCTTTCGGATCTGCTGTTTCGGGCACGATTTGGTCAAATGTGTTACCGCATGAAATAGAAAAGCGTATAACAAACAACTCAACTTTGGTTGACTTTGCTTATGACTCACCCACTAAATTCATAAAGAAATACGACTGGAACTCTAAAGAGAGACAAGCTGTTGTGGCTGCTTATGATATCGTTCAAAGACTTCTTATAATTGTCGCATTATGTTTATTAGTGCCATTGGTAATAGCAGCATTATTTTTAAGAAACAGAAGATTGGAAAGTGCACTAGCTTTCGATAAAGTCGATGAGACATCAGAAAATTCGAGTGATTTAAGCGAAAATACGAATGCCAAAGATAATGTGTAAGATATAATAGTTGAACTAAATTAGATTTCATGGAGGACTAATTTGCAATATACAAACAATCATAGAGCCGCAGGCGGATCATTTATGTGATTGGGTTGAAGACATCGTATGTGGACTGACCATATTAATTTAATATCTTATATGTACCTATAGTTTTCCAATAGATGTAAGCTCTTTTTGTGCTAGATACATTTGAAGCTTATCTTAACTAAGTAGCTAAGTATTTTTATAGCTACTACTGTCACAGTGGTGTCACTCTTCGATGGCCAATATCGAAGTCATCACACCAATACACGACACGTCAGTGGAATAGGGTACTATTTCATTTAAGTCACTTAATCCATGGTTTTTTTGAACTTTATCAATATTCATCGAAGTCACGACGCAAATCAGAGTCAAATATCTTCACCAGCAAATACTTTTAACTCTTTTTGTGATGAACATTACCATAGTTTAAAAAAAGTTACACAATTGAGGCTCCATACCAAAGCCGGATTATAACATACAAGAGTGTTGACTGTGTTATCAGATCACTCCTTGTTTGATTGAACATATATATGTACGCGTATGTGATCAAGCTCTTACAAACTTAACATCATCCATTAAGGTGCAACAATATATCACTGAAGTAATCTGCTTAATAAGCATTCGTGTACGATATTAATTACCGTCATGGGTAAGTCCAATTCATTTGTGGGCTTCAGTCGCACATCCTCATCGAAAGTTACCGGGATCAGTGTGTCCCTGACGCGCTCAGATAGTCGAACAAGCGGTCTTGATGACAGCGGTAACAACGAAGGCCTTCTTTACCGATTTCGCGAATCTTTCAAGAGGGCTGACTTGCCTGCAGTTGCAGAGGATGTCGAGCTCGAGCGCGCTAGTTATCCTTTAGAAGATTGCAAAAGAGCTGACGTCGTGGCCCAAGATTCGGTCATCACAAATGATAAGGACTTGGAGTCTAGTGAGGATAATGAGAAGCAGATTCAACGGCGTCTAGCGACACAGCCTCTTAGAAAAAGCTTGAAACAAAGACACCAAACTATGCTTGCAATAGGCGGGACTCTGGGGACTGGGCTTTTCATAGGGCTTGGATATTCATTGACATCTGGTCCAGCGTCATTACTTATCGGATTTTTGCTCGTAGGAACTTCGATGTTCTGTGTTGTACAAAGTGCTGCAGAGCTCTCCTGTCAATTCCCGGTGTCAGGTTCATATGCCACTCATGTAAGCAGATTTATCGATACTTCGATTGGCTTTACTGTTTCTACTAATTATGCATTGGCCTGGCTAATCTCATTTCCTAGCGAACTCATCGGTTTGTCTCTTACGGTATCCTACTGGAACAAAAATATTAACCCGTGCGTTTGGATAGCAATCTTTTATTCATTTATAATGATTTTGAATCTGTTTGGTGTTGAAGCATTCGCAGAAACGGAATTTACATTATCTATCATAAAGGTGATTGCGATAATTATATTCATTGTTATTGGCATCGTTCTAATCTGTGGTGGTGGTCCAGGTTCCGAGGGTTATATTGGCACAAGGTATTGGCACGACCCAGGATCATTTGCCCATCCTGTTTTCAAAAGTTTATGTAATACTTTCATATCAGCCGCCTTTTCTTTTGGTGGAAGTGAATTAGTGCTTCTTACGGCAGCTGAATCCAAAAATGTGAGTGCCATCTCAAGAGCTGCCAAAGGTACATTTTGGAGAATTGCAATTTTTTATCTGACCACGGTTGTGGTCATTGGGTGCTTAGTTCCATATACAGACCCTAGATTGTTGAAAGGATCTAGTAGTGAAGACGTCACAGCGTCTCCTTTCGTAATTGCGCTAAGCAATGCAGGATCTATGGGAAGCAGAGTGGCAAACTTCATGAACGTCATAATACTGGTCGCAGTATTATCTGTCGCAAATTCGTGTGTATATGCGGCATCAAGGGTTATTCAAGCTCTGGGTGCCGCTGGTCAATTACCACAGATTTGCGCGTACATCGATAAAAAAGGCCGTCCGCTTGTAGGAATTGCAATAAGTGGGGTCTTTGGTCTTCTTGGCTTTATTGTTGCCTCTAAAAATCAAAGTGAGGTATTTACGTGGCTATTTGCTCTGTGCTCCATATCATCGTTCTTTACATGGTTTTGCATATGCTTCTCTTTAGTTCGGTTTAGGATGGCTTTAAGGAAACAAGGCCGCTCTACCGACGAAATTGCTTATAAGTCAATGCTCGGGCTCCCCGGTGCGATTCTTGGCTCGATCCTAAATCTCCTGCTTATTGCAGGAGAGATTTACGTCTCGGCATCGCCTCTCGGAAGTCCATCAAGCGCTGAGGCCTTTTTCCAGAATTGTTTAAGCATCCCCATAATGCTTGTTGTATACGTCTGTCACAAATTCTATTCTAAGAACTGGGGCCGTCTGATTATACCATCACATCAGATTGATATAGATACAGGCAGCTCGGTTGAGGACATCGACCTTTTCAAACAGCAACGAGAATTTGAGAGAAAACAATTGGCAAATAGTCCATTGTATTATAAGTTTTACAGGTTTTGGTGTTGATTGACTTACTTGATTTCACTATTTCCATGCGCATTAACTCCCACTCATATACTTTAATTATTTAATCTTACAGATATCTAGTCATTCGGTCGTGCTACAACTCGGTACTTACCAAGCCTAAGTGCAATTTCTGACTTTATCCAAAATTGGAGTTTTCGTAGTGCTCTTGCAATGGAAAACGCAATTTCAATCAATTTAAAGAAATAAGACTGTAATTCGAATGCATACTACGTAGTATTTTAGTTAGTATATTGAAGTTGGTTTAGCTACAGAGCCGAGGTTCATTATAATTCGCGATATGACACGCCAAAACATCAAAGACTTACTGAAGGAAAATCCGAAACAGGTTTGGGTTCTCGATGGCGGACAAGGCACTGAACTCGAGAACAGGGGCATTGACGTTGCCAACCCTGTATGGTCCACGATACCTTTTATCAACGATTCGTTTTGGTCCGATAAGTCATCAAAAGACAGAGAGATAGTCAAACAAATGTTCCAAGATTTTATCCAAGCAGGAGCTACCGTACTCATGACCACAACATACCAAACTAGTTACAAGTCTGTGTCAGAAAATACATCCATTAAGACTTTACAGGAGTACAATTCTTTACTCAATCGTATAGTCTCCTTCTCGAGGGAATGCATAGGTGAAGAAAGAATTCTCATTGGATGCGTGGGGCCCTGGGGAGCTCATGTTTGCGCCGAATTCAACGGCGATTACGGCCCTGAACCTCAAAAAATAAATTATTATGAATACTTCAAACCACAGTTAGACAACTTTCTCAATAAAGATTGCCTGGATATGATTGGATTTGAGACTGTTCCCAATGTCCATGAGCTGAAAGCCATATTATCTTGGGATGAAAAGATACTGTCCAAGCCTTTTTATATTGGGCTATCGGTTCATGAGAACGGCTTACTTAGAGACGGTACTACAATGAAGGAAGTTTGTGATATAATCAAAGCACTGGGAAAGAGTTTGAACTCAAACTTGGTTTTATTTGGTATCAACTGTGTTAGTTTCAATCATTCTGCTGATATAATCGATTCAATTCATAAAGAGATACCTCATATTCCCTTGATTGCTTATCCTAACAGTGGTGAAGTTTACGATACTGTAAAGAAAATATGGACTGAAAATAAGCATCTCAGCTATACATGGGACGAGATGGTTCAAAGGTACATCTCGGCTGGTGTACGTGTAATAGGTGGATGCTGTAGAACAACACCCCACGACATAAAACAAATATCCGATGCTGTCGAAAGGTATCGCGACCAATTTTTGTGATGCATTGAAAGGTTGGTAATCTATCGCAAACCATTATAGGATCGATTGAATCGTGACATGGGGCATAGAAAATTCCTCGTCAACAACAAAAGATCTGATTGGAATTATGTTCTTGCTGAGTTCCTCAAAACAGCAGCTCGTGAGCTAATGCGTTTGATTGTATATCCGTGCTTGTATATTTTATATAGCACATAAGTTAAGTCTATGCTTTGCTCTACGTTATCCAAACTTGCACTACTATCCAGATTTGAATCAGGATAATGGCACCGTACATATATCTCGAAGCTGGGAAAAGACATGCTGCCTTACTCGCGCTGGTTGTATTGCAATAGAAAGTGGTAATCTATAAATCTACTACAACTATGAAAAGCTTTAAGATGCAAGAGGACACGGAGGTCCAGATCACGTAAACAGAGAATTGCATTTCACTCCTCATGAATATGGGGATCAGAAAGCATTTCACGTTAAACAGGAAGATGGATTTAAGTCACTCTGGCCAATAATTCTGATCCAATCCCGGTGTTTTGTAACTCCATACTGAATGTCCTTCATCCACTGTGCAATTTGTTTAGCGAGAGCACCTGATTGTTCTCCTGGTAGCAAAGGCACATTGATTGTTTGATCTTTCCAACCAATTTCTTTGATAGGGGAGACAATGGCGGCAGTTCCTGATCCAAATGACTCTAACAATTGACCATTCTTGGCTTTTTCACAGACTTCCCCAATTGTCACATAACGTTCATTAATTTGCCATTCTAGTGGATCCAGCCTTTCTCTGGCCAAATGCAATATCGAGTCCCTAGTTATCCCTGCTAAAATTGTACCATCTAGAGGCGCAGTAGCCAACTCTTTTTTGCCGTTCTCATTATTTTGAAAGACAAAGAATGCATTCATGGTGCCGACTTCTGTTATGTAATGCTCCGGCCCGAAGAGCCATAAATTCTGTTGGTAACCTCTAGAAGCTGCCCTAAGCTGTGGCAAGATGCATGGCGCATAGTTACTGCCGAGTTTCTTATCACCAACACCACCAGGCCATGCTCTTGTGGCATAATCTGTGGCTTCAAGACTAACAGCTTTGAAGCCCGTTTTATAATAGGGGCCGACAGGACAGCATATGACGTAGAGTAGAGCTCTGTCTGGCTCAGCAACGCCCAATGCACTTGTAGTACCAATCATTGTCGGCCTGATATACAATGAGTAACCCTCGCCCTCGGGAATCAGGTGTTTATCCGTCTCAACGAGCTTCGCAATCAAAGCAATGAGTTCTTCAGCATCGAAGTTTGGGAGGCATATCCGTGAAGCAGATTGATTCATGCGCGCCATGTTCATCTCAGGACGAAACAGAGCGATCTGATTGTCATGAGTTCTGTAGGCCTTCATTCCTTCGAACAGTTCAAAGGCATAATGAAACACGACAGATGCGGGGTCTAACGACAGATTGCCGTATGGCTTGATCTCTGGAACACCCCAGCCATCCTCTCGCGTCCATTCAACTGTCAGCATGTGATCCGTGAAAGACTTGCCAAACGCTAATTGGTCATTTGCTTTACGCACAGAAGGCGTCTGCTTTCTGTGCACTACCAGTCTGCTAGAATCCAGCATGCTCACAGTCATTTGTGTAATAGAAAAGAAGGTGAGCTTCTATCTACAGTATCCGACACTCCGGGCTCTTCTAGTCTGAGCTGTTCAATACGAATTTTAGCTTCGCTTTGGCTTCTTATCTTGCGATGAGATATAATCTTTTTTTTTTTCCATTAATACAAATCCATATCTGTGTATGACGTCGGATGCCACTGCCCGCATAAATAAGAATGTGACACTTTTGATGATAAAATTGGAGACTTTGTTAGTGAGAATACGATCTATGACATTGTCCAAAGTGGAGTCATGATGGTAGCAGTCTTTTTTGAGAATACCGTGCTAGTTCGTAAAGTATCTTGGAAAGAGTCCACGAGTTTAATCTGGTTTGGAGTTTGACTTTTGACACGAAAACTCTGCCACTGTGTCAAGAGAATGATTATGACCGTAAAAGTAAGATGAATCAGCTCAAGCTATCATTGGTTCTAGTAGAATAGCTTGGGTGAGAGCAGGCATTTTTTATCGAAACCCTCAATCTCACACGTTTTTGATTCGATGCAGTAACGTTTATCAAATTACAGCTGTTTGCTCTCCAATTCTGTTGGGAACTCGATAACAGAATAGATCATTATAGATGATATATTACAGATGATAAAGAAGCAGCCTCTCTTCATGCAAGACATTTATCGTGCCTGTATAATTGGGGATGAGGCTCTCAGGTCTGAGAGTATTTTTGAAATGTCATGCTGGTATCGCGCTTTATGCTTTGTAAGGGTACTCTATTTGACGGTCTTTACGAATCCATATCTTTTTCTTCTTCATTGTGGTAACATGTGTGACAAAACGCTCCACACAATACTCTGTTTTGAACTTCTTGATGAATACTGGGTCCCAGAGTTCTGAACCAATGCCCAGGTCCTTGCAACAGCGCATCAAGGCGTTACTTTTACATCCTTCTGTAGCTGTGGGGATGCCTTGCTCAGAAAAATAGTCCTGTTCGCCGCGAGCCACGCTTACCAGTTGTCCCAAACAAACCAGGCCATATTCACGTGTAACGAGCTTTCCAGTTACAATTGTTGGCGAGCGTGGCACAAGCCCCCAAGCGCCTGCACCAAAGGATCGGTTCAACACTCGCCGGTATTTAATCTCGGGTAAATAAATCAATCCGTCTGGTTTGACCTCGATGTCCTCCATTGTGAGGCTTTTCCTAAGTGCTTCCTGAACTTGAGCAGGGAAAGGCTGAGCACCTAACCCATGCCAAGAGGTCGACCAATCAATACTGGTGGAGCCGTTTGCAATGGGAACCGGCCCTACAGAAGTAGATACAGAGCCCTCAAGTACACTGCCGCCCAGAGCTTGATCTATAGTGCGATTGGATTTCGTGCCAGACTCGATTTTTTTTATTGGGTTTGAACTTTGGTTAGAAGTGCTAGTTATTAGAGTGCGATAAGCACCAAAACAAGTGTTTGCTCTCAAACTTCTACCGGCACAACTCCTCCATATGGACAAAAATCTGACTGGTACCATTGAACTTCCTCGGAGTATCAAATTCAATGATCTCATTGTTACGTGTTCCTAACTTCTCAACTGAAAAATATATAGGCTTCCAAGAAACACGTCAACTTTTAAATATATAATTTCTATGCCATACAATGAGCGTGCACATCTAACTCCATTGACTTGAATTCAAATATGGTACATCGACCACTAATGGCGCCTAAGCGGACAAAAGAACGCGCAGCCGGCGTCAACAACGGCCCCGAGAGTACAGGCAGTTTGGAGAAGGTGTTGACTAATGCCAAATCTGCTCATAGTGAATTGGCTCGTAATTGGCTGTTGAGTAGCGCACCATCTACGGCGGCCGAGTATCAGTGGTGGCTCTCCTTGGTTACTGCGATAGCATTTGTGGCTAGATTCTGGAGTATTTGGTATCCTCGGGAGGTAGTGTTTGATGAAGTGCATTTCGGTAAGTTCGCATCATACTATCTTGAACGAGTATTTTTTTTTGACGTGCATCCTCCTCTAGCCAAGATGATGATTGCTTTTGTTGGATGGTTGTGCGGCTATGACGGTGCATTCAAGTTTGACGAGATTGGGGACAGCTATGACAAAAATCCCGCTCCATTTCTGGCATACCGTTGCATGCACGCTTCTCTAGGAACTCTGACTGTCCCTCTTATGTTTTTGACCTTGAAAGAGGTCAACTGCCGTGCTATTACATGCGCCTTTGGAAGTTTGCTTGTGGCATTGGATACAGCTCATGTTTTAGAAACAAGACTTATTTTACTGGACGCGACGTTATTGATCTTCATTGCTGCAACTGTTTATTGCTATGTCAGATTCTACAAATACCAGCTCACAAAACCGTTATCGAAGGAGTGGTACGCTTGGCTGTATGCAACTGGATTATCTCTTTCAGGTGTCATTTCCACCAAATACGTTGGAGTTATGACCTATGCCACAATTGGAGTTGCAGTGGTCACGAATCTTTGGCAGCTATTAGATATAAGGGCCCAACTACCACTAAGACTCTTTGCAAGACATACCAGTAGGAGGCTCAATGGTTTAATACTGATTCCATTTTTGGTTTATCTATTTTGGTTCTATGTTCACTTCCAAGTCCTCAATACCTCTGGCCCCGGTGATTCTTTCATGTCTGCAACATTTCAGGAGACCTTAGGCGACTCATACTTGACAAGAGATGCAAGACCTGTTAACTACT
The DNA here is from genome assembly GCA_030556345.1 of Oligophagozyma castellii. Classification (NCBI taxonomy): domain Eukaryota; kingdom Fungi; phylum Ascomycota; class Saccharomycetes; order Saccharomycetales; family Saccharomycetaceae; genus Oligophagozyma; species Oligophagozyma castellii. Next base: position 26,790 of record JAKTPW010000006.1, read on the forward strand.
ATGATATTCTAACTCTAAAACACAAGGAGACAAGTGCTTGGCTTCATTCTCATGTGGGAAACTATCCCTTGAGATATGAGGACGGCCGCATATCTTCACAGGGACAACAGGTTACTGGATACACATATGAAGATATGAACAACGAGTGGGAAGTGCTACCTGTCAAAGAGTTACCTCAAAAGCTAGGACAGCCTGTGCTATTGAGTGATCATATTAGATTGAGACATGTGGGAACCAACACATACCTGAAGGCTCACGATGTTGCCTCACCACTATACGCTACTAATGAAGAGATTACCACTGTATCTGAAGAAGAAGCAAACAATGGCTCCTACCAACAAACCTTGTTTTCATTCAAACCTCCTAAGGATGGTGATGCATATCACAAATTAAAGACAAAGGTCAATTATTTCCGCATTTTTCATGTGGATACCGCGGTAGCTCTTTGGACACATGACGACCAGCTACTTCCAGATTGGGGTTACAATCAGCAAGAAGTCAACGGTAATAAAAAGATAATCGATACCTCTAATTTGTGGTTTGTGGACAACATCACTAATTTGAATGACAGCAGGCTTGAATTTGTGGAAAAAGAGGTGAAGCCTATGCCATTTCTTAACAAATGGTACGAACTTCAAATGGCGATGTTTGAACAGAACAATAAACTATCTGCAGAGCATCCAGCTGCTTCGCAGCCTCAAAGCTGGCCAACCACTATGAGGGGAGTCTCTTTTTGGACTGACAAGGAGAAGAAGGCCCAGATCTACATGATTGGTAATATGGTTGGTTTCTGGCTTGAAGTCATCACGATAGTAGTTTACTTGGGAGTCATTTTGGCAGACCTATGCACTAGACAAAGAAGTTATTACGTTTTGAACAAGATTACTAGGGAAAGGCTTTATGGCCCAACACTTTTCTTCTTCATGGGATGGGCATGCCATTATTTCCCATTTTTCATGATGGCACGGCAAAAGTTTCTGCATCATTATCTACCGGCTCATCTCATTGCAGCAATGTTTACAGCATGCTTTTGGGAAATAATATTCACTGATACAAGATCTGTCAATTTTTCCCTGGATGAAAGCAGTTACGATGTCAAATATGAGAAGAATCCAATTCTTTACGGAACGCCTTACAAGATATTTTTGGCGCTCTTATCTGTTGGTGTAATCGCTTTTTTCATCTTTTTCTCACCACTGGTGTATGGTGCTAGTATGACAACCGAACAGATTTTGAGACGTAAAATTTTCAATATAGTATTGAGCTTCGAGAAAGACTAAGCTTTAATTCGCGGTTATACCAGTTAAACTGCGATCACTGAAATTTTGAATATGAGAAAATGATAAACCGATTATATAAAGTTATATTAGCAGCTATATCTAATCTTAAAATATATAAACATACTGCAAATACAAACTGGAATCGTGCAATGTTTAAAGTTAGTTTAGGGTAGGAAAGGGCATCCTCCTATGTATTCTATTAACAATCTCAAGATAATTCGGTTCATTTTCCGGTGTAACATAGCCATGCCTGATGAGAAAATCCAGCATAATCAAGCCGCAGTTCGGTTTGAACTCGTTGTTCAGTAATGCGTTAACAGTGTCTTGCAAGGATAGTAGTTCGAAGCTCTCCACCTCACCATCGTTAGGCTTTGGAATAACGTGTTCCGGGAGTTGTAAATCATAAATATATTCTACTTCACCGCCAATGAAGGCAGACTCTGCATTAAAACAATCAGAGAAAGAATCCCCCTGATAAAAAAAATATGAAACCACACCAGCGGATTTAGCATACTGAGCTATAATGCCCTTCGGTATATTTGCCTCCTCCCAGGATTCTTTGACAAGAGTTTCAAATACACCACAAGGATATCCAAGGCCACCAGCGATAACATTGTCCATCATATTCGGCCAAGTTGGCTTACTAGAGGCTCTTCTGGGGATCCAGAACTTTATTTCGTTTGATATTTCGTCGATGGTAAATCCATTGACGTGAACTCCATAAGTAATTATCCCTAGTATGCCTGCAACCGCCCGTTCTACTAGTACATAAGGTTTGTGCTTGTCAATCCAGACGGCATATTTTTCATTTCGCCAACCCATGAGGACAGCAATTTCAGAATGGCGATACATTTCGATTCCTAGCTTTTCAAGTGAGCTATTTCTGGTCTCAAAATCAGATGATTGGAAAATAAGCATTCGGTTGCTTTCATCAACTCGGAATGTCGAGTCAAATAAGCTCTTGGTAAGAAGTTTCTGCATTTCGTCAATTACAAATCGTAATACGTAGCCGATTCGAAGCCCATCATGACTACTCAAATGGAAGACATTCTCGAGAAAGTAAGGATCGTCACAGTAATCACAGGGTAATGAATCGACACGCTTAACAATATCCAGGAATGTCTTCGTATCTGGTGACTCGTGCCGTAGTATTTCCGCCCCATATTCATTCTTCACCACCTTCATGTTGCAAATTTCACTATTTAGTTCAAAGAGTTCCAATGAATCATCTCACCCAGCAATACAGAGCTTCTACACAATGATCACTGCACATGTTAGTTTGTTTTGTCCTTGATAATGACAGAAGCAGGTTCTCTTTCAATGCAATCACATATAGTACCAGGGACTTAAAAATTATATTACACGTGATTTCCTTTGATATGATTGTAATGATATGACCGACATAAGCTTAACATGGCTCATAGTCTCCCAATCATACTGGAATATATGCCACTTTCCACTGATCCATACAGCGTAGATATCGAGGTAATACCTCGTTATTTTTTTTCAAAAGATTCATGAAATCGTCAAAAGGCTCGGATGGGCAGTCAATTATGTCGACGTTATGCAAACGATGGTTTTCAAACCCATCGTCTATCTCTTGATAAAGTACTTTGATGGCCTTTTGCGCTTCTGCACCAGGCAATCCTACTGTGATATCGTCAGCAAACAGCCAAACATAGAGCTTTTGCAACTGATCAAGATGTAATTCAAAGTATCTCACAGATGAAAATCTTTTTGCGCTCAACATGCGGTAGACAATATCCAGGTATGCAGGAAAATACTGTTTGAGGCCATTTTTAGGCTCACAAAGTGTCAAACGCCATTTGTATAGTCGCTGCAAGTTATCTTTGTGATTTTCACCTATTAACTCGTTGCATTGAGCACAATTGAAATAACCCTGACCATTTTCAACGATGGCTGTGGACTTTAAAGTTTCATCTGCCACAGCGAGTACCGCTTCCCCAATCAGTACTTCACCATAATTAGGTCTCAATTGACCATATTTTTGCCAGTAGCTTTTCTCATCTTTTAACCCAGCAGTTTCTGGTCTGTGACAATGCCAATAGTCCATCAACTCTGCCCAATTGTCAGATGGCAGATCGCGGATGATTTTCAGATTATGGGACCCTAGTATGATATTATCTAGACATTTTTTGCATCGAAATTCAATAGGTTCAAGGCTTTCCAAGTCTTGTCTGGACCATCGAAAGCTATTCTCATCAACAAAAGTGTTTACTTTAGAACCTGGTAAGTTACGGAACGCACGCAGACGAACCTGAAAGCACGAGGATTCCAGTCGTTTGAAGTGTCCACTTGTTTGTGAGCTATCCAATTCGCAAGGAAGAAGTACAGACATATCTGAAGACCCAGACTTAATGATCATAGTGCTAGCTTTGTCATTTTTTGCGATCTGAAATGTAATATCTTGTGCAGTATCGTCAACGACCACCCAAATAACACCTAGAGCCTCCAAGTATTCGTAGAAAACTTTCATACAGAAGAAATTACTGATGATAAGTGTACGCTACCTTGATATCATGGTCTTGCACTATCGCGTGCTTAATTGTCAATTCAAATTGAACGTTAATTATATAAGATTTATCAATTTATATCAAACATCTATAAACCTAGTACGTAAAGAGCTCTCCTAAGCCTAGGGTTCGCTAGAGGATTCAATGTCAACCTTCAATGCGTTGAATTTACTTCCACAAGACGAGTCAGTTGAAGGGGACATATACTCCAGGGAGCTTCAGGTGGAGGAGGCATTCAAGATATATCAGAAAGCGTTGATAGCTTTTAAAGATAGAAATTGGGAGCTGACAGAGAAATGCTTTGAAGATTTATTTGCTATAGGAATTATGGTTCCTGATAAATGGGGCCTCTATCGTGCATCATCTCCTATCTTGGATAACCTGAGGTACCTTGCATATCGTAATAAAGGAATATACCTCTATGAATTCTTACTCGATAAGCAAGATCATATGGAATCTGCAGAGGTGGTTAATGGAATTCTCCGAGTTTTGGAGACCCTTCTGGAGTCTCTAAGGCACGGTGATGCAGATAACACCGCAATGAATATATTACTCTCTATATTCAAAAGTTTCAAGACTAAGAAACTACAACGCGTTACTCTTGAACATGAGATAACCAAAGATGATATGCAGCTAGTCCTTTTTGGCAACAGAAGAAAGCTTATTATTCCACAGGTTTTTGAGATTCTCTCACGATATCAGTCCTTACTTTCTGATATCAAGGACGAGGTAACGCTAAATAACTGCCCATTTAGAGAACAATTATCAAGGAGTCGTATATCAGGCGAAGAGAACCTGAATGATTTACTGACTAAGATATACCGCTTGAAAACAGCGGATGAGCGTCTCATGAAAACCTTAGATGTTTCAGAGATTGAAATTGATTCTTTGACCTGGGAATCGATCGGCGCTGCTCTAAAATCCATGATCCCATACTATAAGACCAATAATTTGGTTGGCAGAGTTTCTGATCCTTACAGTGAATTACAGGAACCCATTGAAGCACTCGAGATAACATTGAAAAGTAAGCCGGAGACTGATTTGGGCCTTAGAATATCAGAAAATAATTCCCATACTATAGCAGTTAATGCAGAGCAAAGTCCGGATATAACGGGTACTACAACTGCAAAGGCTATAGAAATAACCTCAGATATAAATAACAGCGGAACACTCCCGTCCACTCCATTACCAGATGGTACTTCACCTTTAGGATTTAATGAAAAAAGAACAGCTGATCATATGGAACCACGTCCTGCTCAAAGGAGTAGTAAAAGATTTAAAGACAAAGACAGAGATATGGATGAGAATGCAGACCTTTTATTAAAAAGATCATGCGAATTTTTAGAGCATATCAAGTTATTATTTCAAGAAGCAAATATAATTGATGAACATGAAGTATATAATTTGTTGAGAGATCCTAGGATTGAAGCCACAGGAAATCAGCCAATGATTGACTTATACAATTGCATAACTGAATGGAATAGTAGTTATACTATGACGCTGAATAACACGGAATGTCTGAACTCAAAATCCAAGGCTGCTGGCGAGGAACTTTCGGAATTGAATGAACTGTTAAAATCTAATACCTATGACAACAAGGGAGAAGAGTTAGTCTTCTTGAATGACCAACCTGAATCACCAATAAGAGAGTTCATCCAGGAAATCAACGAGAACAGATATCACTTTCACCAGGTACGTATTCGGTTTCTCACTGTTTTACTTTCATCACGTTCTGATCTCAATGATCGCATAATAATAAAGTACCGGTGGTCTAATGAATTACAAGATGCTGTATCGTGGCTTTTGATGGGAATCGAGCTCAATTTATATCGCTACATTGAACGAAACCCTCATGAAACCAACAAAGGATTTGCACTCTCTATCTACGAAATACTAGTTGACAAAACTTGTGATATGCTCGCAGAGATTAGGACAAAAACTTCACAAGGTGCCAAGGTATCTGATCTGCGGAATCGTGCCTCAAAACTTGAAAGCATAACGACCAGATGGTACAACAAGCTAGATCTCTTGTTGGAGGGCCAAGATAAGATATTTTTACGGTGGTCATATTATTGTTATTTGCAATATGTCACAGATATTACCGACGAGCGCTTGGGTATGTGTCTTATATATATAAATGAAGAATTCAAACATAATCAAAACATCCGAAACCTATCATACCCGAATTATAGGCATATTAGCTCATTATCGCCCGAAACTGTTCAGATACATTCGAGAAAACTTAATATAATCAAGAATATCACAGTATTAGATCCGAATAGCTCAGATGTGCCGCATGATACTGATAAACAGATCCTCCAACTACAAGAAGCCCTACTGACCCTGATTGATAAAGGTCATGCCACTTCGAGTGAAAACAGAGAAATGACTTTATTCGTTCAATCAGCACCCTTTTTACTTCAGCTAAAATTATGGGGAATCTTATTTTCGTTTTATCTCACTCACGAAGATTTCAACAACGTCATACTGGTATATACAAATATCTGCACCACAATATTAAATCGCTTAGACTCTGACATTCACAGAAGCCAATCTCAGGAAATTAGGAGAGCGATTATATTATCAGCCATTGCTATAATTGGTGAAATATCTGCATGTCTAGTGGATATCATAATAAAAAATAAATGGAAGTTAAAAGGCCTTCTTTTTGAGGTTACGGCACCTATCATGGAGAATACAGTTAAATTATTTTTTCTCTTCTATACTGTCCTTTATCATGAAGCTGTCGTAGCATACCAAGGGGGCGGTATTCAGTTTTTTAAGAAAGCGGTTAAATCCTCCGAGAAGATCAAAAAGGATATCATCAATTTAATGACTATCATTGTGTTTTTCTATGAGTCCATGATATCACCAGAGCTCAAGGATCAAAAGGATGCGACAACAGTCAACCTGATAAGAGAGTTTCATGACTTGCTTGGCATATTCAATTTTTGCGATTTCTCTAGTGGTTCATTTTTGAAGACCTCAGAGTTTATTTTATGTCAATATGTTGAAAGAACTTCATTTGAAGGGATTAGGCAAATACTGTGGTGCCGATATCATATTCAAATAGCCGGAGAGGATAATACTTTAGCTTTGCATAATACGGTACCAGTCGAAATCGACAGAGTAATATCTTTACCTCTTGGGTCATTCTTATTGAAGTATCAGTTCCACAATCAAAATCCCTTTTTCTCCCATGGTAAAATGGCAACCAAGCAGGTTCTTGATAGTATCGTGGACAAAATTGGCGATTTATCGAAAACAAATAACCATGTGATACAGCGCAACATGTTTACCATGGAAGCTTATATGAGCAGCTCTTGCACAATGAGCACTTTCAGAAAGGCACTTGAAGGATCTATATATTTGAGTATGACAAGACCCAACGATGAATACCAAGAAACAGTTGATGCAGGAATCTATTATGTACCCAGTATCCAAGCTCTCAATTTTTTTACGACGCGTAAGAAACAAATGCAGGCCAGACCATCAGAATTGGACTCCGTGATACTCATGTTAAAAAATGACATAATTTACTATACAGGACGTTTTGAAAGTTGGTATCTTTTGGGTAAATGCTACTCTTATATTGTCGAAGACGATTTGATATGGACGTCGGATAAATTAGCCACTACAGAGAGGAAGAGTACGATTGCATTACATCAACGTAAAGCCATAATGTGTTATTTGATGAGTATCAACCTATTTTCAAAGAATACAACCAAAGATATTCAAGACTATAAAATAATTCAAAAGTGTTTCAGAGAACTGAGCGATGAACTCATTTCTGCATATCACAAACCTATGGAAGGTCTTTGTTTCGTCAAACCAACGAAAACGCCCATTTGGATTCTGAATCAAGAGTGCGCAGATCCTAAACAACTCAAACTCTTGAAGACAACCAGATCGATCTCATCGTTCAATGTTGAACAAGCCATGCTAGCTTGCCTCCATGAATCGTTCTTGCTGAACGAAAAATACAATGATAACCCCAGAAAGAATTCTTGGGCAATAGCATATAAAATATCAAGATCTCTTTTCAAAGCTTCCCGTACAGAAAATATAGCTTTAATGATTGATTTTGCAATTCGTGGTTGCAATGATTCCGTACAGGCTTACTCTAATAAAGAGCCAGTGATCGAAGCCTTTTATTGGTTGATCAACTTAAATTACAAGCTGGTTAAGAACAATATGCTAAATACTAGCACGGCATTGAGCAATATCTCAAAAGGCAATATGCTGTTCGGGAAGTCAATTGAGTTTTGGGAAATTGACACTACGGTGGCTGTGGATTATCAGAAAAAAATATTTTATAAAAAGGTGATAGAACTAAATCGAGTATTATTGACGTGCGATAAGAAGAAGTGGCAGCACAGACCACAGTATCGAATAGCAAAAATACTTTATGATGATTTTGAAAGTATCACGGACGCCCGTATTGAAATGGATAAACTAATATCAGTGAGGACTATGAACAAGAACCTAGTCAATATCTGGAAGCCGGATTCTGAAAGACCAGGAAAACATTTTGTGTATACCTATCAGTACTCTATGTTTTACATCAAGTTACTTTACGAACTTGATGAGTACAATACAATTGGTCTGGCCATAAAAAAACTGAGAAGGTTTGCTTCAGGTATGGCATACAACAATGAGGCGATTGACAAAGCAATTGTGATGTACATTGATTGCATTAAAAAATGCTTGCACATTGATGACAGATTATACCTCGATCATTATTTCCCCAAACTCGACCTCGAGAACTTTGGCTTAATAAACGATTACTTAACGAAGAACTTCGATTCCGAGAATTACACCAAAGAGGAACTAGACACCATGAAAACCGTTTACCAGTTGAAAAAAGGGACAAATGGCATTTATTTTGATGCTATCTGCATTTCACTTTACCTGAAAATATTCTATATTCCAACGGCTGAGAAAATCCCTAACGCGAAGCTGTCGATTGGAACAAGTAATGGGAACTCAGCGGGATGTTTTGAGTCAATCAAAGTGGAGGAAAATACTGATAGCACGCCCAAGCAGAACCCATCAAAGAAGAAAGTAAGTAAAAAGCATATTTTTGATAAAATACGCCTGCTAGCGGAAAGGATAAAGGATTGAATAGACAAATCACCATGATGATCGAATCTGGTGGTTGAGAGTAGCTTTTGCATCCCATGCCAACCTCAGTAATCTCCTGAGGCGCATTGTACTATTGACTTTATGTAAGCCGTAGCTGTACATCCAAGTGTCACGTGGAGTTACACTTTTAATAATAACTTCTAATTTCAAATCTTGAAGTATAAGAACACCTTCACCGGTATTAAAATGAAAAACGTAAAACATGAACTTGATATCAATCCATCATCGCTAGGTAGTAAAAATTTAAATCGATAACTTCTGAGAACATTGAAAATGGTAGGCAAAGTAGTAGATGTTGCTGTTTTAGGCACTGGTGTCGTTGGCTCTGCTTTTATGGATCAATTGATTGCCATGAAATCCGAGATCACATATAACATTATTTATGTAGGACGCATTGGAGGAGCATTGATTTCGAGGGATTATACCCCCCTAAAGCTAGACAGCAATTGGAGAGTAGCAGCTGATGCTGCAAGCGATGAAACATTTGAGCTTCATGACTTAGCAGACTTCTTAGCAAAGTCTCCTAACCATGCTATCATTGCCGACAACACGTCCAGTGCCGCTATTGCCCAATTCTATCCCAAATTTGTGGAAAAGGGTATTTCGATTGCCACACCAAACAAGAAAGGATTCTCTTCTGATTTGAAGTTGTGGAATGATATTTTTGCCGGAAAACCTGGTAATGGGTTGGTATATCACGAGGCCACAGTTGGTGCGGGTTTACCAATTTTGGGTTTCTTGAAAGAAATCATACAAACAGGTGATGAGGTCGAAAAGATTGAAGGAATATTTTCGGGTACACTGTCATATATATTCAATGAATTCTCAACTGCCGAGAGCAACAACGTGAAATTTTCTGACGTTGTGAAAGTAGCCAAAAAGTTAGGTTACACTGAACCCGATCCAAGAGATGATCTGAATGGCCTGGATGTTGCCAGAAAGGTTACTATTGTAGCCAGGATTTCTGGTTTGAAAGTTGAGTCCCCAACATCTTTTCCTGTACAATCATTGATCCCAAAAGAATTGGAGTCAATTCAATCTGCAGACGAATTTCTTCAAAAGCTACCAGAATACGATGAAGATCTCTCCAAACTGAAAAAAGAAGCCGCAGAAGAAGGAAAAGTTTTAAGGTTTATCGGGAAAGTTGACATCACTACTAAAACTGCCTCAGTTGGTATTGAGAAGTATGATTACTCGCACCCTTTTGCCTCCTTAAAGGGCTCCGATAATGTCGTATCCATCAAAACGAAGCGTTATTCGAATCCTGTCATTATTCAAGGCGCTGGTGCTGGCGATCAAGTTACAGCTGCCGGTGTCTTGGGCGATGTCATTAAAATTGCACAGAGATTGTAGACTGTTAACTTAGCGTTACGGTTTGTATATAAGGTATATAAAACGAAAGAACATGCCGAAACCTAATGCGATGGTATCCGAGTTGATAAGTTGATTTTTGTAAATTGAAGTCCTCAATTCTCAAAGAACTTTCCTTCGGCCCATTTATCTTTAGCGCGCAGAAATAAGGCCTTCAAACTATGAGCGTCTTCGCAGAGGTCCTTGAACTCTTGTATAACCTGAAAGCTATCCTGAAATGCTGGCTTGTCTGAATAACTTTGCATTTTTGCAGTGTTGGACACCACACTCCCAGGATTGACTCTTGAAATATACTCATTATTCGGTGCTAAAAAAAAGTCGCCATTATCTCTCATTTCTGCAATATACAATCCAGATCCATGGATATATTGAGCAAATTTGAATTGCGGCTTACCCCAAGAATATATAATATCAAAATTCATGTCACTGTTTTGAAAAAACCTCGAAGCCCTATTATCTAAAAGGAATCCGGTTTCATGCAAGAGGAATGCATGGTAGTAAAATTTATTTTTTGAGAGTATATCTGAAACTTTGAAATCTGTATCCACCCAGGGATTAATTGCGAGTTTCACTTCGAGAAAGGAATGAAAGGGACTGACACTTGGAATCGTACAAAGTTCCTCCCAAGGTACTTCGATAAGTTTTAGCCCGAATCTCTCACAAATCCGTGACCAATTTGAAATTTGATCGTCTATTAGCTTAGGAGTCGCCGTGAACCATTCCAATCTTATGTGAAAACAGTGATCAGGATTATGCACACGATCATAATGTACGGTGCAAACTTCTCGCTTCGAATATTTTTTCTTACTATCTAAATCAATTACCAGAGAATTACTGAGTATCACTGATGGTTTTGTTTTGTCATTTTCATTAGCAGAAAGTCTTTGAGAACCCTCTTTGGTCGAAGACTGTGATTTTGATAGTGGTACTACACCAGGTTTGTTATCTAGCATACTCGTTTTGGATTTTTTACCTTTCAATTCCATTCCAATATCAGTATTCTCCGCTATACTCAAATCATGAATATAATCTCGAGCGATTTGGTAAAAATAATACCCGTCTAAAAAGTTATGTTTATCCAAAACGTGCACAAACATTCCCTGCTTCATTAAACGTTGCCCATATTCAACAGCTTCCTCCCGAGTATCTATCTCAAGAATATTTTTAAGTAGCCAGTTTACCATCTCAACACCAGTGAAGCAATTACTATACTTTTTCCAGTGCCATCTGCGGTTGACAAGCTGTAATCTTTCACTACCACATTGCAACTCTTTTGCAAGAGTCGTTAAATCAATATGCTTGCTCAGTTGCTTTTTATATGAAAAAAGAGTATCTTTATAATTTACTGTAGATTTCTCTAGCGAGTCTTGTTGCTCGTTGATGAGGTCAAATAAGGATCCAGTGTAGAATATTATCTCGGGTTGAACCCGTTCCTTCGACTGGACTAAATCCTCCCTCTCCTTTAATGTCAACAACCTTGCCCTTGCTATAGAAGCAATCAACCTTCTGAGCCCCTCCACCCGAATTTCCTCCTGCGTCAAAGGTTCGTGTCTTCCATTAACAACAATACTGAATGTACTCGAAAAAGTATCCGTCGGAAGTACAACGTATTTAGCTCGAAAACCCTGCCATTGTCTATCCGCAAAATACTCATTATATCCAGCTAACGATTGATCTAGTTGATTCCAGTTCAGGGATTTTCTGGCAACATTAATGGGATCAATCTTGGCCTCGCGGTAGGTTGACTCATATCTAGTTTTAACGTAGGGCGTGTAGCTTGATATTTGAATTCTACCAATCTTGTCGTTTTTCTTCACATATCGTTCTACCTCAATTATGAATTCTGAACCTAAAGATATTCTGTGTATTTCATTATCGATCATCATGTAAAAAACAGAATTCGTGAAATCTTTAGACAGATATCGCTGGATCCCGGTCTTTGAATCTTTTCTGGACCTTCCTTGCTCTATCCTAATAATCTCATCGTTAACACAAAGTTGAAAACCTGTTACAAGTCTTAAATACACCATATCCATAAGCAAAAATTTGAAATCAAAGCCAAATTGCTCTTGCTCCGGACTCATAGCTACCGAATGGGTTCTAAACGAGTAGTTAGTCTCAAAGTCATATTTATGTGGAAAATCAGGTCTTGTTATGGGCAATTCAGCAGGAGATGTGAATGAGCGCCATTTACTATACTTTTTTGGAACTTTAGGCGGCCATACATGAGCCCATCTAACAGGAAGAAGTTGACCCAGACAGCTATCAAATGGAATGGATGGTGTGTCCAATTCTATCCAGGCATAATTGTCAGAGAAATGATAATTCTGACCCTTGCTATCAGTCCCAACTGAACTACCCAAATCGTCGTTACCTATATATTTTTCGGTTTTGCTACTTTTGGGTTTTGGTGAAGGCTTCAAGAATGGTGAATCGACAACTGACTCCAATTCAGGTGATAAAGATTTGGAACCATTGTCTAGCTTATCAAAGATTGCAAGGTTTTTTTTTATTATGAAAGTGTTATCTGAGAACTGTAACTTGCCGTCTCGAGGGACCGGATGACTTTTGTTAGACGCGTCATCCTTTACAACTTTGAGAAATCTCCACTCCTCGTCAAAAGGTAAACCTGTAGTGGAGGTGAATTTGCTGAGAAACTTTTGCCCTATGCCTCTCGTAGAACATTTACGATTCACTCCTCGCAATGAGTCTAACGCCAGATTGGTTTCAGTATTTTCTGTTCGATAGTTACGAAACTGGCCCATCGAGGAACACGAACTTACAGAAGTCGTAGGCTTCTGAATGAGTAATTCGTTCTTGATCGTAGATTTGTGCAAAGTATTCGCAAGAGATTTTGGTGCGCAATTGTTATTCGAATTGACGATTTCCCGAGTGTGCTCCTGTTTTTTTAGGGCTAGAGGACCTATTGTGTTCATCACGTTTTGCCCACTATTATAGTGATTGAAATTCGATGGATAATTTATAATATCTTCATGATCATCAAGGAATTCTTTCTCATTAATTCGAAATACCTCACTGTCATACTTCTCCATGAATTGCTCAAATGTCTTTATTTCTCCAGGTTCCGTAAGTTTCAAATTATCTATCTTAGTTTCCCGAACTACTTCCTTGTCTGTCATTCCCATCATTTGTAAACTATAAATCTTGCATCGTGATTTCCAATGCTCGTAGACGGTGGTTTTAGATTCGTTCCAGAAAAAAGTCGGTAGCCAAGGTAAAACGCAGTAATGTAATTTGTTTGAATGGTCGATGGTTCTAAAGAGAGGTACAACATGTAAAGGTGGTCGCGACAAACAAAGTAGATCCATTGTCATCTCCATTGATCTTAGTTTGATCTCCGTAGTTTGTAAGAGGTCATAATCAACATCAAAAATTCCTGATGATGGCGAAATAATGATCAAGTGAGTACCAGAATGTCGTAGATCAGGTTTGCTAAAAGGATTGGCCAATATGCTGGTAGCTATATTGATGGCCTCCAATATGTTAGACTTTATTACAGGAACAAATTGTCCTCGGATCGAAGTAGAGTCTTTATTTCTACTGAAGTTCAACAGATCCTTATTTATAGCCATGAATTCTATCTTCAATGTCTCAATTATATCAATCCAATGTATGATACTGACTTGATCAACTACTACCCTAAGAAAGTCAGTTTTACTCGGTAGTGCCTCACCAGGCTTCAAATCGTTACATATGATATCAGAATAATTCATCGGTATCACAAACGCTATTGTAATGCTATGATGTGTTCCTTTGGCCTTCCACTTTCTGAATATCTTTGGGAAGAGAGAATTCACCATTGTTTGGAATAATTGTTCTCCATTGTCTTCAAAACTCCACATTTCTTCTGTTATCTGTACGATAAAGACAAGTCTCGCTGATTCGGACCTGAAAACGATTCTTGTCGAATCGTCAATATAACCTGAGAGTTTTTTTCTGCCGTCTTTAAAAATTCCGTAAATGTTTGCTCTGATTGTATCCATGTAATCAATCTTTTGGCCCAAGAAAACGCATTGTTTTGTCAATTTTGATGACAAAAGCCACATATCTCCTCTATTTACCATACAATCCTTGATGATTAGCTCTACCAAATCTGCTCTGTATTTGTATTTGATACTGTCACCATGCCGAATCAATATTTTACTTCTAGAGGGTACTTGAAGAATTGGTTGCAATTCGCTCTGTTGGCAAGATATTTGAGGAAGACTTTTCACGTTCTGAGGTTTGTGCTTGCGCTTCAAGCCATCGGCCGAATATTCTACCTTGATACACATTTTCAGATAAGCGTTTGCAGAGGTATGTAAGGCGTTTTTATAGCCTCGCCCTTTCATAGTTTTCAACTCAACAATGTCACCTTCCCTTATATGAGGTATCTCGTCCTGAAAAACTACTATATTGTTAGAGACGCGGGGCTCATGGTAAGTTAGTTCCATTAGTTGATCAGTTTTGATATCTCTATCGTTTGCGTCCACAGCCCCAATTTTTGGTCTATTTCGATCATGAACTATCTCTCCTGTGTTTACCGCCAGCGGCAATTGTGATTTCGAGTCCACTATCAAACTTCCTTGAGTAAGAGATAAGTTATTAATGTGACTGACGTTCGTACCTTTAGCATTCCTAAGATCTCGTTCGACGGTATTCTTTTTGCCTCTCAAGCTCAAAAACATATGAGAGCAATTTTGGCGCCCTGCAATTGGGAGCAATTCCAAGTGCTTGAGAAAGTATGTGTTACTTAGGTGATCGACAATGATCCTCGTGCTTTACACCTTGCAATTTATGAGAATCAAACATATATATGATATTATTTCGAGAATGCACGTGATCTAGGTGCTTATGCAGAAAAACGCCGACCTTACATGAAATGAGTGAGACACACAAATCATTGTTAACAGAACAGACTGTACCTTAACAACGTTGACACTGGGAAATGTCATACTTGTGGGTACTAACGAACTTTGGTGCTATACGAGGGAGGAACTTGAATGTAGACAACTTTTGTGAAAGAAATTTGTTTTATTCCAGGTAGAGAAGAAATACTTCTTTCGTACTCCAAGGACGTCATTTTAGTTCAGCAGCACCACTCTTTGGGTCCAGGTTTACTGATAATCGATGGCATAAAATGCTGTATTGCCTGGGTTCAAGATATAGCAAAGAGCTTGATTTTGTACAGAGAAGGCCTAATTTGGTAATTGCCTTTGACTTGCCACTTGTAAATACTCCCAGTTCGCCTGGGAAGTATGATGAAGGCGCTCAATATGCACCGTATTTGTTAGGGGTGCTAGGCCGTTGTTGTGCGAGGAGCATTTGTGATTTGGCCGTCGTTTGATAATCCTAGTTATAGGGCAAGCTCAGCGTACGTATGCACAGCTTGGAGTTTTGGGACAACACACACGAGTAACTCCAGCATTTTGACTACCGGACCCTGAAGAATTGAACCTGTACACACTAGTTTCGCGCTGAGATATCGCAGGCTGATCGAAGCCTACTTATCCATTCAGATATAGCACCTCCTATGCGGCCCGTTCACCAAAGCTCCCAGCTTGTTGTTAGACCTCGTATTACAGAGCTTAACTCCTACGCTTTACTCTTCCTCGGGATCATCTCTGAAAGCAGCTCTCACGTGGCCTCCTGACTCAAGTGCTTGTACCTAATCGCGTGGCAGCGTATTATCGTACATATACATTCCATTACGACGTCTACCTTGTCGAACCGTAGCAACGCGCCGAGAGAAAAGACAACATTACTCCAAACTCAATCCGAAGCCTGGCCGACGACAGGTTCCCAGCTAAGATCAAGTTCTGTGCACCAAGATATTTACTAGAGCTTTTACGTTCCCATCATCATGGTAATAAACCCTCTCAGACTAATGCGGGCCCGAATTTTTCGATTTGGCTCTTGAATCGACCTTCAGATATTGTGCATTCACGCTGCATCACGACAATGAATGCTCTACCACTATAGTACAATCCTCAGTCGCGTTCAAACTACGAATAGCAGGTGATCTTTCTTTGACCTTTGATGTCGGTAACAACACGTGATATGTTGAGATGCTTCTAAGCTTTAAAACAAGCCGAGAATCGCCATATATGTGGCACTGGTCTCATGGAGAAAGAACAGTATGGACGAGGCAATGACATCTGACCTGATGTAAAAAGCCTGGTCGTTTAGATGGTACCTCGATTAATCCTTGATGGCAATTATATATAAGACCTCGGTTGGATTGAACGCCCTGTTGCTAAAACTCAACACAAGGCCAGTAGAGCAGCAGCGCCATGACGCAACCCCAGACGACAGTGCTTGGGCTCTTTGCTCAGTATGCAAGTGATGCTGGGACACGGTTATTCCGCACGGTGCGGAGTCGCGAACAAGAGGCTCTGTTTGGCGCCGAGGAAGTAAGATTGTTGGAGTCAGCAGACCCGTTTTCGCACGTGCGCTCCGCACTTGACTGCGGGGCGCAGGACGGGACAGAAACGCGAGCGGAGGTAGCCAGCGTGTTCACCGACGAGAGTGCTCTTTTGAGCGCGCTCCCTCATTTATATGCGCTCACAGACCAACCTGTGGTCGTCAACGTCAAGCTAGCCCTGCCGGATTACTCTGTGATACCGGCTCTCAAAGACCTCGATTGGGACGTGTATGTCTCGGGCGACGCGGAGTCTCTCTGTGCCAATCTGCCAGCAGCCTACCGCAGAGCCAGGGAGAATCGTTCTGTCTTGCATTTTCATGACGCGAGAAACCTCCCATTGGACCTGACTTTGCCCACTACGAGCGACCTGGAGCCCAAATGCTTCAGGGTTATCAACCGAAATGCAAACACTGCTTCAACTTTAATCATTAATTTTTCAACCTACACCAAGGAGTTGGTATCTCAGTTGACGGATGATGCAATACTTGCAGTTCCTCAAGTTTATCGGCCTTGGAGTCTAGAAGATCTGTGGTCTCAAATTCCCTCTACGGTGTCAAGGATACTTATTTTGCAGAACAAAGCACAAAGAGATGATCACATCACGTTTGAGCCTTTAGTTCTTGATTTCTTTGAAGATTTCAATAAACTCATTCAGAAACAAATCAATCAGATCATCCTCACAAATATTGGAGAAGTCAAATCCAACTTCGAGTACATTTATAGCCAACTGATATCAAATTTGGATTCTCAGGATCCCGATCAGAACCTATACTTGGGCGATCCCATATCAGAGAATCGATTTGTTTCAGAAAATGCTGACAAAGTTGTTCGCCTTGAACAAGCATACGTTAAGGTTTTACGTAATATTGTCAACAATCTGACTTTACTGAATGAATACGATCCTGAGGCAACAAAAGTTGATCTTAACTCACCGGAATATGGGTTCGGCAAGTATTTGAGATGGACAAAATCAAGGAAGGAATTGATTGAAGCTGTAAAAAAATCACTTGATGTCTCCCTATATGATCCGAATTTCGGACATTCGCTAGTAAGCAATTTATCGAGATGGGTTGAACTTCATGATTTCAAAAGCTTCGATGAGGTAGCGAAGCAAGAGTTTGATGACTTATCACACAAGATTATCTCTCAATTGGAGGCCTCAACGAATTCAACCCCTACAACCAGGGAACTGCTGAATTTGGCTCCAACAATACATTCGTGGGAATACCCCTCTCATTGGTTAATTGGGTCTGATGCTTGGTCTTACGATCTAGGGAGTTCCGGTGTACACCAAGTGTTGGCATCTGGCGAAAACGTTAATGTACTACTGATAGATTCAGAACCTTACAACAAGGAAAATCTTCAATCGTCAATTGAACGGAAAAAAGACGTAGGCCTCTATGCTATGAATTTTCACAACGTGTACGTTGCATCAGTGGCTATATATTCGTCTTATACTCAGCTTCTCTCAGCTATTCTAGAAGCAGCACAATTTAAGGGTCCTTCAATTGTCCTCGCCTATCTGCCATATCATTCAGAGAATGACAACCCCCTAGATATCTTGAAGGAGACAAAAAACGCAGTGGAATCTGGCTATTGGCCATTATACAGATACGACCCTTCTAGAGAACACAAAGGTAAAGAGCCATTCAAATTAGATTCGTCGGTTATAAGGAGAAATTTACAGACTTTCCTAGATCGTGAAAACAAGTTAACTCTATTATTCAAGAGTATCCCGAACATATCCCTCAATATTGTGGGAGACGAAAGTGATATTATTGCAAGGAAACAAAACAATAAGTCCAAGAAGGCTCTTGAACAATTACTCGAAGGACTATCTGGTCCGCCATTACACATTTATTACGCTTCAGATGGCGGCAACGCTTCCAGTCTGGCTAATAGACTTGCAATGAGAGCTTCTGCAAGGGGATTGAAAGCAGTATCGTTGAGCATGGATGATATAGACTTGGAAGAACTCCCTGGCGAGGAGAATGTTGTTTTCATTACATCCACCGCGGGTCAAGGTGAGTTTCCTCAAGATGGTAAGTCCTTTTGGGATGCTTTGAAGAACTCTACCGATTTGGAGTTATCCAACCTGAACTTTGCTGTATTTGGTTTAGGCGATTCAGCATATTGGCCACGAAAGGAAGACAGCCATTATTATAATAAACCATCTCAAGATCTTTTCAAGAAAATGGAGTTTTTCTCTGCTAAGCCAATGACTGATATTGGATTGGGAGATGATCAGGATGCTGATGGGTACCAAACAGCCTACTCTGAATGGGAACCTCAGATCTGGGAGTTTATGGGAGTTTCAGGAGCTGCTTTACCAGACGAACCAAAACCCATGACAAACGAGGATATCAAGGAAACTTCGAATTACCTAAGAGGTTCAATTGCAGAAAATTTATTGGATGAATCAAGTGGTACAGTTACTAATTATAATGAACAATTGATGAAGTTCCATGGAATATACACTCAACAAGATCGGGACGTTACTGAAAGTCGCAAAGCTCAAGGCTTAGAGCCGTATTATTGTTTCATGGCTAGGGCCAGACTACCAGGTGGAATGACTACCCCCAAACAATGGTTGGGCCTGGATAAACTTGCAGACACATCAGGGTTTGGGACTTTGAAATTAACCACTAGAGCTACATTTCAAATACATGGCGTACTGAAAAAAAATCTCAAGCATGTTTTGAGGGGAATGAATGCTGTGTTGATTGATACGCTTGCCGCTGCAGGGGATGTGAACAGAAATGTCATGGTTTCTGCATTACCTGGTAACGCAAAAGTTCACAAACAAGTGGCAGAAATGGGCAAGAGAATTTCCGATCATTTCTTACCTCAGACAACTGCTTACCATGAAGTATGGCTAGAGGGTCCCGAAGATCAGGACGAATCTGAAGAATGGAGGAAAGTATTCGAAACTCGACCCGATGGTCCCAAAAGAAAGAAGATCATGGTTGAAGGTAACGCGCTGGTAGATAGGGAGCCTATATATGGTCGGACTTATTTGCCAAGAAAATTCAAATTCAATATAACGGTCCCACCTTTCAACGATGTCGATGTCTGGGCTGTTGATGTCGGATTAATCGCCATAGTGAACCAAGAAACTCAAATAGTGGAGGGCTATAATGTATACGTCGGAGGCGGAATGGGTACAACTCACAACAACAAGAAAACCTATCCCAGAACAGGCTCCTCATTTGGATTTGTGAAGACTGAGGATCTTCTGAAAGCACTAGAGGGTATCGTTATTATTCAAAGAGATTTTGGAGACCGTGAGAATCGCAAACATGCGCGTGTCAAATATACTGTCGATACGCTCGGTATTGATGTCTATAAATCGAAGGTAGAAGAATATTGGGGTCAGAAGTTTGAGGCTGAGAGGCCTTATGAGATAACGTCTAACATTGATTATTTTGGATGGATTAAGGATGAAACAGGACTAAACCACTTCACTGCTTTCATAGAAAATGGTAGAGTTGAGGATACTCCTGACCTACCTCAGAAAACTGGATTGAGAAAAATAGCAGAGTTTATGCTCGAGACTGGCTCTGGGCATTTCAGGCTAACCGGCAACCAGCACTTGGTTATATCTAACATCAGAGACGACCAAATCGAAAAAATCAAACTGATAATGAAAGAATACAAGTTGGATAATCTAAATTTCTCCGGATTACGACTATCATCTTCATCGTGCGTAGGCCTTCCTACTTGCGGTTTGGCGTTTGCCGAGTCAGAACGTTTTCTGCCGGACGTGATTACGCAACTTGAAGAAACGCTGGAGTCTCTTGGATTGCGTCACGACTCGATTATTATGAGAATGACAGGCTGTCCAAACGGCTGTTCACGTCCTTGGCTTGGTGAACTTGCGCTAGTTGGCAAAGCACCTCGCATTTACAACATGTACCTTGGTGGCGGATGGCATGGACATAGACTGAACAAACTTTATAGATCTAACGTCAAAGATGACGAAATAGTAGATGTGATTAAGCCACTCCTCAGAAAATATGCTATGGAGAGAGAAGATGGCGAACATTTCGGTGATTTCGTGTTGCGTGCTGGTATTGTAAAACCCACTCTAGAAGGTAAATTCTTCCACGATGACGTTCTTGAAGATGCATTGTGATGAGCTGTATGTTAAATTTTTCACTAATCAAATTAATGTATATAGTAACTTGACAGGTGGTTAGAATAAGAACGAGATCGAGTCTTGTTTTGGGCATCCAACAATGAGCAATACATATGTAAAGATTTTTCGTGTTACGCTTGTTTTTGTTATACAGGATTCATATGATTGTTCAACAGTAAATGTTTACATATAGTCGATTGAATTATGTAAATTAAATTATTGAACTAAAAAACCAGACTATTGTGACCTCATCATGGACGAGATTGGAGTGATTATCCAAAATGTTATCTCAGACCTTCTTTACGAGCCATCGCGTGAAGATGTCGAGAGATTATTGTCTGACCTAGACAATAAGAATCTCGAAGACCTCAAACCAGATTTGCACAAGAAAGTTACATTATGTCTGAGTTATATCTCATTGAATTCGAAATATGATAGCGAATTGATAGGCAATGCTTTAGATAAGTTCATCTGCTTTAGCAATGATCCCGACGGTATAGTAGACTGGCTCATCAGCACGTTGAAGCCTATGCTTTTGAAGTTACCAGGCCATATAGGGCGGCAAAACAACAATAATATATTCAAAGGTATCAAACCTAATTTTGGAACCTCATTAAGGGAGGAAGAAATCATATCAACTTGGAAAAAGAAGGGAGGGTTGAGGTCCATACCGTTATTTTATGTGGTACTATGTTACCTGAATAGAGCTCATCTCTCACAAAATATATCATGGATTATACCGGGGATATTGAATTTGTTGGACGACACATCTGATATTGCAAATATAAAACTACAAGGTGTGTTACTATTGCGTACCTTTGCTGAGAGATGCTTCATCAATCAAGAGGCTGATAAGTGGATAACTTTTCAACAAACAGGAATTTACGATCTGACCATCTCGTTAATACGCAACATGTGTTTTTACCTACCGCCATCATATAAGGCAGAAGAAACTCAACTAGTTTGGGAGTACGTTTTTCCAGCCATAAATGCTTTGAACATAGCGCAAAGTTGCTCAGATGACGAACAGTATAAGAAATATACTTCCATGTTCCTTGCTGATGTTGTATTGACAATCGCACTTCCTCGAGTGGCTGATACATATGAAGGTTTGGCATCATATCTCCTAGACTATCTCACATCCTCCTTTGGGGCTTTAGGCTCAACATCACTGCTTCATTTATCCAGAACAATCTATGTTCTCGGCGAGTATTTTGTACGATCACCGTTCTTCACTACATCAGAGGTATTGATGAGAAAAACTTTTGTTTTGCTTGACACTTTGGTGCAAATCATTCCCGTAGAGCGAGTCGTTGCTCACAAATATGACTTTTTATCTCTACTATTAATCGGCTTTGATAAGTGCCAATACGAAGGAGCTCTGTCGGACAATAATCTAACAATGTTGCGATCAAGTTTGAAGCTTCTTAGCTCAAAGGCTTCTGTTAGCGATAATGACATTAAAGCCCTCGTTCAGAGACGCCCTAAATTCAGACTGCTGTTTGATGCTATATGAATAGTATATAATATATATCTCTAACCACTATGCATTTTCATTGGCGAACGTTCTGCAAGCCCTGAACAATCCTGATATTTGTATCTAGAAAACGGTTGACACAATTGGTCAGGCATTGTTCCTCGCTACTATTTACAGATCCATCACCCACTTGTGATATACATTTTTTGAAGCATACATCGGTAAATTGATGGATCGACATCTGAACTTTTTGTTTTGAGTTCTCGGACTCCAAAAAAGAGACGACCTCTTTCTTGGATTGTGTATCGAGAGCACTTAGATCGGATTGCGTCAATGACATGCTTGCTCTTCTCTTGCTTTTTGAACGTATTTCAAGGTCAACTTTTACATGATCTAGATCCTGAAATTGATTTATATAAGAATGGCCATGGATACCAACCAGTAAGATAATAACGAGCATGACCAATGAGTTGGATTCATATTTGAAACATTTAGAACGCGAGGTTCGAAGTAAACAGTATTATCTCCGGGAAGCTCAAAGGCACATCCAAAATGTAAGGCCCATCACAACTAAAAACGAGGAAGCATTCGACAACCTGTTGGAGCGTCCCACCATCTTGCCAGAACGTGGAGACTCGATAGGGCTATCACTGGCAATGACGAGTCTCAATGAACGTAACATTTCTGGTGTAAAGTCATTGAATGATCTGGATATATGTATTGACCGCCTTGAAAGGAAAGCCGCCATCTACGAGAAGTTCAACAATGACTTACAAGAACTTTTACAAGAACTAAAACGCAGCAAGACAGATACATTGCAAATCAAGAGCGATCAGGATGTCAATGCGTCCTTGTGGAAAGAGTTACTTGCATTGATAAATGAATGGTTTGATGATGATGGAGAAGCTGCACAGATCATACAAGATTTGATAAGAAGCAACGGGACCATTGATGCGTCAAGGTTCAAACAACAAACAAGCTCTTTACTTAGACTACTAATGAGATCTAGGCTGATTACATTGGATCGGAGCTCGGGCAGATGCTTGGTTCAACTCGCAAATTTCCAAGAGTCCTTCGGTAGCTAATACACTGATCAGCAATTATTCACAGAATAGATTGTTGTGGCCCGCGCTCTCTAGTGGCAGTTCTGTCTTGCCTGCGCAAGGATTAGAGCAAAGCTGTCTCTTAGAGTTTATTCTTTCGTATGAAAGGACTTTCAAGATCTCAATTGATAGATTATCAACACAAGTCTTAGGATTTCAGAATTAGCGATGGAACACGTATATACCGACAAGAGTAATAGCCCCCGTGAGTCTGCTTTACTCCATCGCATCTCGCTCCGAACCCCGTTGAATGAGATATTGTTTGGTAGATTCTTTGTCTTCAAAGACAAGGGAAACACAATAAGGAAACACCTACAATGGAGTCCTCAAAGAAACTCACTTTGGAGGAAAGGCTTTCCTTAGCGGCTCGTACTGGTAAGCGGAAGAACGGAAACACAAAAAAGGGCTCTGAAATTTTGGTAGCTGATGCTAACAGAGATGAGGTCAAAAGCCCACATGATACTGTTGATAATTCCGTTGCAACCGTCTCCGATGAGTTTTGGGAAACCTTCCTGCCGCGAGATTACGAGAGCTTGAGAAAGGAGCAAATTCTAGAAATACTGAAGCCTGAAATGAAGAGGTTACTAGCTAAGGCTGACAGATTGGCCTCACAAGAATCGCACAATGAATCAGATCGACAAAAAGAAATCAACAGGGCTTTGGAGGAAAAAAATGATATTATATGTCGATTACGAACTGAGGGAGAGAAACTGTCTAAAACAGAGCTACACCAGTCGACGTTGATCAAAGAGCTAAGATCCACTTTGAAACAGCAGGAAAAGAAAATTAAATCGTGCGATGATCTGATAAAAAACCAAAACGATGAGTGCCAAGATCTTCGTAAAAAGTGCGTTCTTTTAGAGAAAGAGCGCAAAGAGGGACTGCTCAAACTAACACAAGCGGAAATTCAGACCGAGAAAATACACAACCTAAAGAAAGAATTGCAGGATAAACGAGGATTGGTAGAATCCTTAACAAATTCATATGATGGCATCAAAAACGAGTTTGCCCAGTACAAAGAGCATCACGCTAATGATTTGTCCGCACTGAAAGATGCGCACAAATCGCAAATATCACAATTGGAGACCGAAATGGAAAAGTTAAGGATAGAACTTGATATCACCAAAAATTCTAACTCAAAGGAGAGTATTGGTAGCGAAATACACCATGAAGATCACATCAATGATCTGAGGGAAGAATATGCGTCCAGTAAACGAATATGGGAACAAATCGAACAAAACCTAAATGACAGAATTGATGATCTTGAAGCCAAGCATCAAGTTATTGTTGAAGAGAAGGTACGGCTTTCAAGAGAATTAGAAAATAAAGACGTAAAGATAAGAGCGCTACAGGACCTCAACTCGTCTCAATCGATCGATCTGGAAGAACGAAATAAACTCACAACAGAATTACGAAAAGAGATGAAAGATAGCAAGAATATGATTCAATCGTTACAAGATGACTTAGAACTTTTGAGGAAGAAATTCACCATTCAGCAAAAAGGATTGGAAAATAAGAGATTAGATCTCGCACAAGGTACCAGAACGACGACTCAAAAGATACCAGAGGAAATCGCGAGTAATATTTTAGCGATAGAAGATCGCTTGGATTACGAATGGATGCGTGAAACTGAATTAGGTTTCTCTTTTTCAAATGAAAATGGGTTTGATGATCCGAGTAACACTGCAATGACCGAATCTAAGGAGAATTCAAATTCAACTGAAGATTTACTTTCAGTACATAGTATTGGTTCAAAAACTATCGACCACACGAATAGCCGTGCTGAGAATTATCGTGACGATAGTTTTCCTAAGGAAGCTGCGCCATCACACGAGTCATTTAAGGATGATAGAAAATCAAGCGCTCAATCAATATATCCTGGCCCGGGCAATGCCATGATTGTTAGCAAACTTTCATCGGAACTAAGGAGATTAGAGACACAGGTTTTATCCCTGGAAGAAAGTCTCAAAGTCGCTCAGGAAGCCAAAAAGAGTGCTGCTGATGAGATTTTGCGTTTACTGGAAGAGAACGACAAACTAATGCAAATTAGTAGGGAAAGAAATGATTTAGCATCAAAGCTTGAGGACACTCAGATAAAACTTGAGAAAGCATTGCAATTACTGGGGGAAAAAACCGAAGAAGTTGAAGAGCTGAGAAATGATGTTATCGACCTTAAAGATATGATGCATACCCAAGTTCAGCAATTAGTTGAGATGCAAGATAGGTCGGACAATTAATTGATTCAAAAAATATGATGAACATTAATGTAAGGATAAAAATGATTAATTAAAAACTAGACTAAGCTTAGTTTCTGTTCAGTGTATAAAGATTGAGTTACTCTCAATCGTTACCTTGTGCCCTTGCCTTTATAGTGTGCTCCTCGATGTCATCGGCATCCCATGGGTACCGTAGCCACTTATCAGGAACTAATTCAGCAGCCATATAACGCCCTGAGTCAATCATATCTTTGGGTAGCTCTTTCTTTTTTGGCTTATCTTTGTTATGAAGCACAAATATAGAAAATACAGTTGGCTCATCCTGCCTGCTTAGTTTCCGCTGTTGATCTTCAACTTCGGCTGTTAATTCCGACAGAGCATAATGTAAAGTAGTACGAGAGTCATCAACTTCGTCAACAATCAATACCTTTTTACCAATAAAAGAATCAAAATGTTCTGCTAATGCGCCAAAATCAAGCCATTGAGTCCTGACAACCTCTTTACCAATCATCTCGGCACTGCCTTTAGTGCCCATATCCTCGTAAAGCGACAATCCAATGGCTTGGATAGGGATATTTTTTTGACCTTCGACCTTCAGAAAGGATCTGATGATTCGAGCAGGAATCATACCTCCACCTGTTATTGCAACAATAACGTCGGGGCGCTCATTACGTTCTAGTATATAACGCGCGATCTTCTGACATTGTTTGTGGATATTATTATAGCTAATGTATATCCGGTCATCAGCCATCGTGCTAGTTTTTAGAGTTTTAAATGATATGAGACTGATCAATCACACTGAATTTCTTATTATTATTATTTATAGTATGAAAAGATTAATCAAAATTTTACAATTTGGAAACCAGAACGATGATAACAAATGGTTGAGAAAAGGTTACTGTATAAAATGAGAATCTAAAATGCAAGTGAAATTAATAACAAGTTCAATTCTCGAGCTCTAGAGTAATGCGTAATTATTATAATACAACTTCATTCAAAGAGAGAGCAGTTTTTGTAAAGAATTCTGGTCTTCGGGGTCTAAACTTATCATGAAAGCGTCAAATTTGTCTGAATCTGACAGTTGCAATTGACCAATGGTGGTTTTAAATGCCAAGTATATGTCAACGTAGTTCAGAACAGAACCTGTCAATGGATCTTCATCAAGATCCTCGAAGGTCTCACCCTCCATGATGGAGTTATCGTCCGCAAAATGTAGAGGAATTTTTTTCTCTTTCAACCCATTCAGGTAATTATCGATATTGGCATCTTCATCATAATCTTCCTCTTCCTCAAAGCCATCTCCCTCGTCATCCCAATCGGCATGTCCCAAACTTGTTTCCGCAAAATTAGAAGCCGAGAACTCTTTACTTTTATCTTGAAAGTCTTTCAATGCTTTGGGATAATGAGCCATCAACTGAATAATCACAGGCCCTATTTCTTTATAAACCTCACCTAATGACAATTGCTCCATTGCTTCTGGACCGAAAGCACAGAGTAGACTCAGTAAAGCTATAACGGACAACTTGATATCAAAAACTCTTTTGTAATTGGGAATATAATGCATGAACCAAATTTGGAAGAAAGTGGGCAACAAATCAACTTGAGAAAGGTATTGCAAGGTCAAGATCGGAGCAGTTATGATGCTCGAAATGATAACATTGAAAGTTGTGACACCAAAAACTATGCTTGTTGTTAGTGTCGTTTTCTCTGAGTTGATTGCTTTACAAGAATCCTCCAAGAATTTCTGTCTGCATTCGTCGGGAAGAGCCTCTTCTAAGGTTATTATAACTTTTTGTGCAAGATCGAAGGCCACTGCTATCTCACTTAAAGCCAAATCCTCATTCACAATCGCTTTCGTGTATATTTCATAAGGAATTCTAGCAAGGAACTCATTTTCTTTGAGTTCAGCCTTACCATAGACCATGAAATTATTCAACGCTATCATGAAATCCTCGAGGTAAAATGATACCATACTATCCTCTTTCCTATTGCAGTTGCCTATCAGTTCCAGTACTTTCCATGAGATAGGACTTACGCTGCGAAGTAGAAATGTGGAGCTTTCTACAAACTCACAACATTCTCGATAGACATCTTCCATACCATTGATCAGAATGAATTCTGCCGCCGGAAAAAACGACTGCTCTAATTGTCTAACAATATCTAACGAATTCTCAAAAGAAAGAAGAATCGAAATCGCAGTCGATAAAAGTCCTAGAGCTGCCATTTGCTTATCCGAGTCATCCGGTATCTCGTTATTGTTTATATTACTCGGATCGAAATTAGAAGCTTCGTTTAACTCATGGGCTAACCTCAAGAATTGCTGAACTATAGTGTCCATCAGTTCTACACCGAACGGTTGGAGTTGTTTGGAAAATTGCTCAACAAATTCCTGCATCACACCGGATACAGCATCTGATTCAAAATCATTGGACAATTCTAAGAGCTTTCTCATTGTAGGAATCACAACAGATGATATTTCATGTTTGAAATATGGGTTCTCAATAAAAGTCTGAATGACCAGAGCTGCTTGCAACTGCAATGGCAGACAATCGTCAGCATTGAGGGCTTTCATCGTATTTTGGAAGATCGTGTCAATAATGGTCGTATCAGTAAAATTGATATCACCAATTTTGGAAAAGATCTCACAAACTCTGGTTTTCAGAAAATTGTACGGAGCCTCAAAATATGGTGCGACATATGTCCGTAAGAAGCCCTCTAATTGCGTTCGAAATGGCGAGTCCTTGTTAATCAGGCGGTCCACTATACTCGAGAACATCCTCAAGCCAGATTCAATTTTTACAGCATCCTCAAGAGTTAGGTGTGAATCTGCATCAAATTGCAAGGTTTTGATAACAAACTCTAGGGTAGGCATCAGAGTATTCTTTCCTCTCTTATTAACACATGTAAGTAAAAGTGATATTGCAGCTAAATCTGAAGCATAATTATCGTACCATAACTCAAGATTTCTATGGATATATTCTTGTGGATCGTTATCAAAACTTTCTAATGTTAGCTCGTTAGGTTTGAGAAGCGGGTAAATGACATGCTCTAATATAGCCTCATAATGCGGCTGGATCAATCCCCAAGTGGATTTCTGAATTGTTGACTGCTCAATAACGTTCAAGATATAATACAAGACCTCTTCACTGAACCATAATATCCCAGCACTCCATTGTTCAATTTGGCTGAAATATAGACTCAGTAGTTGGGGTAAAAGATCGGATACAAATAGTTGCTTGAATTCCTTGTAGTCAAATTTTCGGGACAGGGAAGGTGATGCATACCTTTGGTAAAGTCTATAGATATTCGCATATGCCCATTTCTTTGCTTTGGACCAAGAAGCTTTTGATCTCATTTCAACATTCATATTCATTACATCCGCTGGTAATGGTGTTTGCATTATAGTGATCATCAGATTAGCCCAAGGTACGAACATTTCTTTCTTCTGTAGTGTGAATGGGAGATCATTGTACGTAACGAATTTATAAATCTTCAGAATCAGCGTTACAAGTTCCCCATTAAGTTTGTCGTAGTTTTCAGTACGAGAGGTTATATTTTCAGCAAACTGTAATAGACCGGGAAAATAATCTAGAATAAGGTGCTCCAAACTTTGCCTCTCATCATTGTCCTTCCATCTATAAGTTCTAAAGAGTTCAGAAAGACATATCAGCCCAATATACATAGAATCAGAATTTCCAGTCTTCAAAAGCTCAATCGATTGAGGTAGTAGTTCATCCCATCTCTTGCGCGGATATTCCTCGCTGATTACTACTCGTAGTGCCGATTTTAATACCCTCACGCAACTTCTAGAATTACTTGAGCAAGCTAACATAGCTCTCACCAACATATCTTTGACCACAGGCTTTTCGTCATTGTCGACCACGTAAACCAACAATTCATTTTTGCCAGTATGATGATTACTTTGATTCCAGCCATATACTACCTTGTTTTTGAAAAACAACGAGGCAGAGAGTTTAACATCTTCTGGCACTGATTCAGATGTTATAATATCAAGACAAGCCCCAAGAAATCCCGGAGTGGAGTTTGCCATTTTAAGATATGCTTCGGCATCGGCTCTAAATTTTTGATCGTGGCTCAAGGTATAAGCAAAGCATTGTAATAATTTATTGGCGTCCATTCCTCACTTTAGTCGCACAGGGAGCTCCTTTAGATTCAATTGGCTATATGCGATATTCACCTGATTCTAACTGCAATTTAGTGTATGCTTCTATAACATCATTAAAATGAAATTGTTTTGCAAAAAGTTGAATTTACTACAAAATACCACAATTCAAGGAAAATACGTACCGCCTTAACCAACATTTGAATGAGAAATATCAAGGTCGGGTATTGTTCAGGAACTTCGAGGTAATGCAGCCATATTTCAGACTCCAACCTAACGTATTGATTTATAGTTTAATATGTATAATTGTTTAATCTATAAACCTGTCAAACAGAATACGTTGAACATTAAAATGCTATTATATGACTATAATTTCCAATTCGTCTTGAGACCTTTCCTTTGCAAGTCCTCAGCACTCAGTACTGGAAAAGGATGTGCCTCCGTGTTGAATACTATGTCTCTCAAGTTTACTTCGTCTTGAAATAGGAGATATAAATACTTTAGTGTTTCTGACAACCAAAAGCTTTCCATGCTATCAGCTTTCGTTATTGTATGTATACAATCTTTCAAAGATGTGTATGGACAATGACCGTCTTCCCTTTGTGTTTTAGCATGCCGCTGGAAACTCTTGAGTATATCGAAACCCCAATGACGATATATGTCATCTCCAGTCAAATGATATAGAAACATTAGCGATTCAACAGTTTCCGGTCTTTGCAAATTATGCACATCCAAAGATTTCACAAAGAAATCCCCTTCCGTAGATTTCCACCAAGTTGGATTTTGTTCGGTGTTAATAGTGCCATCCTGGAATACAACTATCTCTGGACATATCCCATATGCGCTCTGTTTGTACATTTCATGGCAAGTCTTGGTCAGGCTTTTTGCCAAATTCCAATCTTCCTCTCTCGTAGAATCCCATTGAAGCGTACGCCGTGCTTCTCTATAGGGAAGACCTTCTGTAGCCCCCATTGCCAGTACACCTCCTATGAAGCACACCAAATGATCCATTTTACTGGAGAAGGAACCTTCAAGCCCGTGCGATCTTTCACCTATATAATGAAGTTTATTTTTAGTCTTGGTCTGGCTTAGAAGATGTTTTTGCATTCCGTTCATTGATGCTCGGTACAACATACGGTACCGCTCTTCATGAAACATAAGATATTGCTTCAAAAGGTACTCATAAAAGGAATCGCCGCGAGATCCAAACCTTAGTTCCTTATTGTGAAATTTTCCTGATCCAGGATATGTAAAAATGGGAACCAAACCGTCCCATATTTCGAGAATTTCATTATTGCGATACAATGGTTCGTATACCCGTTCTACAACCTCCCAGTATGTGGCATTATCTGTCAGGTAGCTTAAATACTTGAATTCCAGCTGCAGAGTTGTGAACTCCGCTGTCGAGGATGCGCCTTGAGTGATATGACTAGGTTGTGACGCGCCCGTATGTAAGTTGACATCAGAGTTCGGGATTCCAGTTTCTGTGGATTCAAACACCTTAATTAATCTATCTCCGAGATCTACAGCTTTCGTCAAGAAAGTATCAGGATTAACTTTGTTGTTCTCAGGCCATTGTATGTTTGCGGATAAATGGTGCGCAGAGAGAAGACCGCCTAACATTCTAATAGTTAACTCAAACACGTTGAGAAAAGAATCGATGTCGTACGATAAATCCTTCTCAATCCAAGATTCACACCGTTTGATTTCGTGGAACAAATGACCAGACTCTGGGCTCAACGGATCTGTGCCGTTATACATCAACATCAATGTGTCCAAAGAATCAATGATAATCCAACCCAAGGGCTCGCCGGAGCCGGGCAAATTCGAGACTCTGTGCGATAGAGGTGCATAGCTGTCAAACCCCCACCCGTGAGCCACATAGTCATCCCACGAGGCCAAAAACTCGCTCACCACAAGAGCCCGAGCTGCCACCGGATCACCAAAGGAAGCGCCACCTTTCCCAAAATACAGATTCCATGCGTTCGGGATTCCATATATCCAAATGGCAATGAAAGGCACCGCAAGCGAAGCGAACAAAATTCCTGCCACCATTGCCTCTCACACCCTATGTACCAAAACCGATTGAAAATATAGCCGGATTCCCTCAACTTCTCATAGTAAACCTGCAAAATCAGGGTCTTTCAAACTCCTCGGATTCATAATCCCTATGGTCAAGATTTCGAGATTCGAACTTTTTCAGTTTTTTTTTCACCATTGCAAACGTATATCGTTCTCTCGAGAGTAACCAATCTAGGACGTGATGAAGTAAATCCTTCACTATGCCGTAGCGAATGCGAAAACTCTCTTTTGGGATCTCTTAGCTTGGAGTGCCTCACCGTAGGTCGCACGAGCGCAAATTCTGAGTGCGGTCTTTCACAGTATCAAGAGGTCTACCGCTACACACCTCTACTATCTATTGAAAGGGGCACCTGCTTGAAAGTAAAACACTAAAGCCTCTCAATCGTTTGTACTACCAGCCCAACCGACCCCAACGTCTCCTTTCCATGTTGCCTATCGATCTGTCGTGCCAAAGTCGAATAGGAGTGTGAGATGGACGACTTTGGTCGGAGTTTCTCAACGGTATCCTGATTCGGAAAGCCATATTTTTCAATGATCGAGTCTGGGTTAATGGTGCGATGGGATTTGTCTGGCTGTCTTGTAACGTGCAATTGCCAAGCAAACAGGATATTGCGTTGGTTTTCTATCAGCCATTCAGTGCGCTCTTTTGGTCCCTATCCAACCATGCCACAAATTGGAGTGGTAGGCACGCTCTAGTTTTGAATACTCTCTTGCTGCTGTGAAGGTGTTACCTCGGACTAGGGCCGATGACAAATACCATCATCCAAAGCAGTAATTGACGCTCCTCCTTACGACGGCGGGCTTTTGACTGGGGCCTTCAGATTGGCAGTGGAATTGCAGCGAGTTAGTACTGATATACATGTACATTTATATATATATACGACCGAGTACTTGTGATACGATCTTCAGCTTCTTCGTCGTGGGCCAGCAAGAAGACTAGATCTGGAACGTCTGCATTTCACGACGCACCCAGTGTCTTAGTGAGCGATTAGCTGTTCTCATGCGTTGAGCGTACCAGGATAACTTATGAGTTCGAGAAGCCGAAGTGAATACACCAGAAATCTCCTTTTGGCACATACAGCGAGAAGCAAGCTCCTTGGCTATGCGGAGTCCTCAGAACGCAAGCAAACTGAATGCAGCCTAAGAGTTCTCGTTGGCCATGGAAATTTACTGGACAAACTGATGTATTATCTCAACGAAAATTCACCACCAGTGCTAGATTTTAGTGATGACGATGACGATAGCGAGGAGATCTCGGAACCTCTGGTTACGTTTACTGAGACTGTTCTGTCTCTCTCTGATGAAGACGATTACAGCGAAGAAGATGAATCGGATGAGTACGACGCTGCTCCAAGTTATACATTCAACCGTGTTTCTGTGGTCGATGTCAAAGACGATTACTACGGTGAAGTTATTCCTCTTACACTTAATTCCTCAAACACTCTGGAGCAGGCTCCAGATAACAGGCTTAGTGACGAATGCATACCTAGGTATGTCCCAGGAATAGGCGAAGCCTCTGTACCAAGGCTGCAATTAAGTTATAACGAAGAGACGAGGGCAACCGAAGATATTGTTCAATGACAATAGTCTTTGATGAACTGATAATTCTGTATAATTAAACTACATTGTTCGTGCTAAATGTCAACAAACTAAGTATCGAAGTATATTAATCGACTGCATCATCCTAAATTGGTGAACTACGCCTTACAGTATAATCGAAGAATGGAGTGTTGATAACTAATGTTACTAGTCTATCTATTTTGGAAATTCAAAGCCTTTACCTTTGATAACTTTCACATAATAAATGTAAAAGAAATCAGAGTAGATCAGTGTTTGCACAATACCGGCAGCAATGGCGAGCTTGTCAAATCTACCCTCCTTGAAATACCTCCAAGCCCAATTAGGGATGTACATTGCTCTGTAGAACCCCAAAGCAAATATGTAATGAACAGTCAAACTCTTTGCTTTACCACTCTTAGAGAGCATGAACAACTGGGGCAATATGGCAACACTCTCGAGCCAAACGGAAAAGCTCCAAAGCAATTTGGAAGGGGTAAAAGCATGATTAAACAGAATTGCCATCACAGCGGCACCTGCCAACAGATATTGTATTTTAAATGTGTCCTGCATAATCATGTCCTTGTAAGCAATTGGATTCTCAGTCTTAGCTCGCTGAAGACAGACGACAATGTAGACGGAGGTACAAACAAAAAACACCTTCATCAAGGTGTTGTACAAGGAAACAAACTGGAGTATGTCGAGGTACCGAGTCAAAAAGACAAGCACGTACAAGCTCTGTGTCTTGAAGGAAATGCCCTCAATCGTGCGATCTTTTACAATTGTGCGGATTAAAATGCAAATGCTCGCCAAATGCGAAATGTCCCCCAGTAGTCTAAAGATATTCATATCTGGACTTCAACGAGATTGTGGTATGCTTTTGTCAGCTTCAAACGCGAGATGCCACGGGATGCAGTTTTCCTATCTGTTCTCAGATAAAGTACAAGCGCTGCAAATTGCTAAACTAGCTAGATTGAACCAAGCCAAAGCTGAAAATACGCTCTTGATATATCACAAATACTGTTCGGATCTTGCTAGACGAGTTTGCTGAGCATCGACGAAGTATTGTATGTTGATTATGAAATTCAATAACTGTGCAAGATATGACCACGTTAAACCGAAATCATTCGAATGGATGATCACGTGCCTAAAAGGGATTAACCATAAGATTTACCTGTAGCAAGAGATAACGTAACACTACTATATGTTCAAATTAGAATCGAATAGAAGGAACTTAACATCACAGCAGTCTGGCCCCTCCTAGTAGTAAGTGCAAGCTTAGCTAAAGAGTACCAAATAACAGTAAACCAGCTTGGTTGTGGTAATATCAGCCTCTGTTGATTTGATTCCAACCTGCCGTTACTCTAACAATTGACAACGTGCTCCAGCTAAGAGTTAGCCGAGAGCTAGCCTACAGTTGAGCCCTTCCACAAGCACTATATTCAAATTGCTATATTCGCAAGAATCCACTTACTGCTACCAGCAAGTGCAACCCACGCCTAAAATGGGTTTCTTTGTGAACAATCCTCTCATTGAGTTTTGCCATCGGGTGGCCCGCAGACCCAGCAGTATCATTATGTGGCTTTTCAGTGGTATGATTGTTTTCAGTACAATTTATCTCCTGACGTTGCCGGGACCATCGAAACCGCCACGGCCAGAAAATGACGAAAAGGATTAAATGACGAAATGACTATACTAGAATCTATATTAAATCTATAAACTCGATTATGAGGTTGAATTATATTTATTTGGTGCAGCAGATCTTGGGAGTGATTAAGCTTATCTATGGTACACGCCAGTGGAAGACTAGCCGTTTGAAAATTCAACGCATATGATTTCATAATACTTGGGAAACCAACAACAAACTGAATTTCAATTGATTCTTTGATTTGAAGTTTGAGTGACATTAGAAATCTAGCCTATCTTCAGTTTTATCTTCAAAGGCACCATTCAAGTAGTCTTCCAATACGCCAGCACTTGCTGCAACGAGACCCAAGAAAGGTTTGGAAGGATCTAGAACCTTTGACGTGTATTCAGGATGATACTGAGTCCCAACAAAGTATGGATGCCCCTCAAGTTCAAATATTTCACATCTCTTACCGGTTTCGTCCTTTCCAACAAATTTCAAACCTTTTTCCTCCAGCTCATCTATCATCTGAGGATTGATTTCATAACGATGACGATGCCTCTCCTTGACTATAGTAGCATTGTTATAAAGTTTCTTGATGCTGCACCAGTCAGAGTCTTCTTGGAAATACGTTGGCCTCAGACCTAATCTCATGGAACCTCCCATAGTTTCTTTGTCAATTTCAGGCATGAATACTACGACGTGCGATTTGGGATCCATATCTGGGAAAAACTCAGCGCTGTGTGCATCTTTCATCCCGAGTATGCTTCTAGCGAACTCGATGGTAGCAATCTGCAAACCCAAACAAACACCCAAGTATGGTATTTTATTTTCACGTGCCCACCTGGCGGCTAATATCATGCCTTCAGTTCCGCGTGTACCAAACCCCCCGGGAACCAATATACCATCGGCAGTACTAACCTTTTCCCAGGCCTCATGAAATTTGTGCTTATCACTGTTTTGGGTTTCTGGTTCGAGATCTGTGGCTTCTACCCATAAGATTTCCAGAATACGACTAACTTTCATTGAGGAATGCTCAAGGGATTTAATGACCGATAAGTATGAGTCTTTCAAGTTCGTGTATTTGCCTACCAAGGCAATCTTGACAGTCTGCATAGACTGATCAAAGTTCGAGGTCATGGATTTCCATCTGACCAGCAACCTTTCACCCCTATGCTTATCCTCAGAACTCAAAACAATCTCAGAGAGTTTCAATCTTGCACTCAGATATCCAATCATATTCTGTTCCAAAAGTAGAAGAGGAACGTGATAAGTAGAGTTGACATCATGAACATTAACAACCTGTTCTGGACCTACATGACAAAACATAGCAATCTTATCAATCACGGCAGGCTCTAACTCTTCCGAACATCTACATGCAATCATATCAGGAACTAATCCCAGAGATCTTAAGTCCTTGATTGCTGCCTGAGTCGGCTTCGTCTTCTGTTCACCGTGAATTACGGGCACCAATGATACATGAATTAAAGTGAAATTTTCCTTGCCAACACGGAATTGAAACTGTCTAAGTGCTTCAACAAAAGGTGCACTTTCAATGTCACCTACTGTGCCACCCAACTCGATGATACAAACGTCCGGCTCGAGGCCCGTGTCGTCGACCGGAATGCGAGCTACACGCTCAATCCAGTCCTGAATGGCATTCGTCAAATGGGGCACTATTTGGACAGTCTTTCCCAAATAATCGCCACGTCTCTCTCGGGATATGACGTGCGAGTATATTTTGCCAGTTGTGATGTTGTGATCCTTGGTGAGTGTGACATTCAAGTACCGTTCGTAGTTACCCAAATCAAGGTCTGTCTCGCCACCGTCGTTCAAAACAAAACACTCACCGTGCTCCAACGGTGACATTGTCCCCGCATCAATGTTCATGTAAGGATCGATCTTGATCGAAGTAACCTTGAGACCTAAGGTCTTGAGCATCATGCCTGTAGAAGAAGCAAGAACTCCTTTTCCTATGCCCGAAATCACACCACCAGATACCACAACGTACTTCATCGTGATTATATTTTTTCCACTGCCAATGAATCAACCGCTAGCCCACAAAAAGCTCTATGATTGATCAATTTGAAGTTCATGTCTTGCTATATAGCTCATCGCATGAATAAATGAATTTAAAATTAAAGGTATATAATTGAACGTTGAAAAATTTTCTGGTCGCGTAACACGATTATTTTAAAGATTGAACATGTGAATATCATGAAAATGATCATTTGATAACAAGATGTGGTAAACTTAAACAATTGAGGACTTGAACCCTCAGCCGGTCATAAGTCTGATCCTTTTGTAAAGCTATGCAGCCAGTTATTCGGCAAGCTATGCTGCCAGGGGTTCTGTTGCCGGTTAAGTCCTATGCCACAATCTCTCAAGGGATAGGTACTAGAGCATGGATGTTCAACACCCGTCGCTGGAAGCACGAATATGCTCCGAGATTCAAAGATCCAGGCAAGAAACAGAAGGGACGCGTCCCAGTGCGTATTGGGGGGTCTATAAAAGGATCTACGCTGCAATTTGGCCGCTACGGGCTGCGACTTAAATCAGAAGGGGTGAGACTCACCGCAGCACAGCTCAAGGAAGCTGATAATGCTCTCATGCGCTACGTTCGGCCGCTGAATAACGGCCAGCTGTGGCGCAGACTAGCCACCAACATTGCAGTCTGTCTCAAGGGAAACGAAACACGTATGGGTAAAGGTAAGGGCGCCTTCGACCACTGGATGGCTCGAGTGCCCACGGGTAAAATCATATTTGAGATGGACGGTGATAATCTTCACGAGAGTGTAGCTCGTGAAGCGTTCCGCAAGGCCGGTACCAAATTGCCGGGAGTTTATGAGTTCGTAAAGAGAGATTCTTTGATTCGCGTAGGCCTACATGCTTTCTTAGATCACGAAACAGCTTCCATAAAAACAAATCACTTTGAGAAAGTGAGGCAGAAGCCCACAGCGGAGTATTATACGTGGCTGAAATCGCGTGACTCGATTCATAGGCTCTATCGTGGCCGTTAATGTCATACTTGTATATATTTTATTGATGGATGAATCTTTACATAATATTAGAGTGGTGTTAATCCTATAGATACATTTTGTCAACGACAACAATCAATACACTTGTGAAAACTAAGCAAAGAACATTGAACAAGTGCATTGAACTCTTGCTAAGTTTGTCTGATAACAGTTCACGTTATTGCATTACTCTTTTGACGTTCTCGATGAGATGGATAAAAGAAAGCACACTTTGAACGGCTTTTCCAATAGTCGTAGCAATATCAAGGGACTACAATTATTCATTGCTGATTTGCGACAAGCACACAATTCTGACGAACAAGAAAAGCGAATACAGCTAGAACTTGTTAAAGTACGCCAACAATTTAATCAACATCATCGCGCTGAATCAAAAAAGGAGGCTATAGGAATTGGCTATCAGCGCAAAAAATATATTGCGAAATTGATATACGTTTACATCACATCAAATACTCTGAAACTGGATGAAATTTTATTTGCTTTGCCTCAGGTGTGTGAACTTATCAGATCCAATGTATATTCTGAGAAATACATGGGCTATATGGCTCTCGAGTTGCTATATGCCCATTCCAACGTCGTAAGATCAGTGGAGGAGGACACAATGCAGCAAATTGAACTAGATCTGAAATCCAGTGACAACAACAATGCTGCACTGGCCCTCAACTTCATAGGTGTAACGGGCTCTATGGATAACGGGCTCTCAAAGAATAACGAGATTATCGACGCCGTTTTTTCTATTCTACGATCTCCAACATCTCCGAACACCTTGAAGAAAAAATCAGCTCTGAGTTTTCTAGCACTCGTGAAGAAGAACCCTGTGATTTTGACTGATGATTTGCAACGCAAACAAATCTGGATACAACGTATTATAAGCCTCTTAGATGATACCGAAAACTACAGACTAATTTTGGTTGCATTGCCATTATTGGAATACATTGCAACATACATTGATCCTAGCTCTTGCATGCGTTTGATACCGCAACTTTCAACGATGCTGCACACTTGTCTGATGGCCAGTACCTATTCAAATGAGTACCAAAAATTTCCTGCAGAGTATAAATTTGCCAAATATCCCAATCCCTGGCTGATAACGAAGTTGATGGGGTTACTCAACGTTTTGCTTTTACCTCAGGATACAACCCCTGGCCAACTGGACATTGTGCTAAATACTTCCAACCTCGATATACTGACTAGAGATAAACTTCAGGACTGCATCTCAGCAATTCTCGAGATTGGTAATAAATCTTGCTCTGACCAAATTGAGAAAAGCGTTCAGAATTCCATAGTGTTATCGTTAGTGAATTTCTCTTCAAAACTACAGCCATCAGGTAAGGTTACACTGGGATCTATCGAACCAATGTGCAAACTACTTCAATCGCCTGATATCAACTCAAGATATCTGGCATTAGATACTTTAACCAAAAT
The DNA here is from genome assembly GCA_030556345.1 of Oligophagozyma castellii. Lineage (NCBI taxonomy): Eukaryota > Fungi > Ascomycota > Saccharomycetes > Saccharomycetales > Saccharomycetaceae > Oligophagozyma > Oligophagozyma castellii. Next base: position 66,327 of record JAKTPW010000006.1, read on the forward strand.
ATGCTTTTTTAGTGGTCCTCCCGCCATCGAAGCTATGAGAGATAAACATCTAAATCTGATTTTCAGTCTATTGAACAACGAACGAGATCCATCAATAGTCAGAAAGACAGTCAACTTACTTTACACGTTCACCGATGCATCAAACGTGAAGCTAATCACAAACAAAATGCTGGATGCTATCTCCCATTCTAAAAACCTCACCGATGCTAATATTCGTTCCGAGATTGCAATCAAGGTAGCAGATCTCTGTGAAAAGTATGCCACAGATCCCACCTGGTATATCTCAACATCGTTAAAAATTCTAGGCCTCAAATCCATAACGTCGTTGAATAGCGATGAAATATGGCCGCGATTATGCCAAATTATCGTGAACAATCCTTCACTACACACTGAAACATGCAAAGGGCTGATAGACCACTTAAAAGACAACGCTGTATCTGAAGCTGTAGTGAAAACATCTGCCTTCATTTTAGGACAATGTGCAGGCACAGTTAGTGGTATCATCTCCATAGAAGAACTGATGTCACTTCTCATGGACAATTATGGTCATTTCTCGAACACGACGAAAGCCATGATTTTGACGACATTAATGCAGATATACTCTTACGACACATCAAATCGATCTAGATTGATAAATTTTTTGAAATTTGAGTTGAACGCTCTTGATACGCTTTTACAAACGAGAGCATTTGAATATCTTAATATACTCCAATACTTCGACATTAATAACATCAATATGCTGTTGAAAACAATTTTTGAGCCCATTCCTCCATTTAGCAATGAAGATATTCCGCTTCTCAAACGTCTGGGTTCATTACCACTTACGCATGATAGATACACGTCACATAAATTGGAAGTTGGTAATCTTCTAGAACCAGATACTTCCGTAGTAGTGAATGAACCTAACCCTTACTACCAGAAACAGATTCTCTCACCTAATTGGAAAGAAGGATTTTCAAGAATGATCAACTACAAACAAGGTATAATGCTTTCCTCGAGACTGATCAAGATTCTATATAGAACGTTTCCGTCAAACGAAGGAGAGTTATATTCATGGAGATACAACTTTAGTTACATTAATGAGAGCGATTGGGATATCATTGGCTTATCTACCGAAATAATACCGTTCAAAACAAGTGGAAATCCTGACTATTATATTTCAGATCAGTCTCTGCCGTCGCAGCATGCATTTGGACCTAAAAAGAGATCAGAACAGAGTATAAATATAATATTAAGGAGGCCGTTCTTGATTGATGAGAGTCCAATTCTTGTAGTTCATTTTAGATGTGGTGCAAGTACTAACCAGATTAGCCTTAAAATTCCTATCAGTCCTACTAATACCTTGACAAAATCTCCAAGTATAAATGATATTAAGACATTTTGGAGTAAATGGAATCTTCTTTCTGAGTTGCACGGGAGTGCATGTGAAAGTTTTGATGAGTATAATTTGTTGCGGTCGAATTATCTATCTTCAATGGCGGGCCTTACAGTTACAATCAAAAGAATTGGTTTTAATGTGGTACAAGAGGAGACTGTAACAGACATGATACACGCCGCAGGCGTGATAAATACTAAATCTGATGGCGACTTTGAATGCTTACTCGAGATTCGCTTGATCGAAATTTCTCGGATAAGAATAGCTTGTAAAGTCGACTCTGGAAGCAACTACGCTAAATACCTCGTGGATTGTATCAAATATGCTCTTGTTTAGTATCTAACTACAGAAGCTATACACATATGTAGAATAATTGACGCCATGATATCGATCAATTCTATACTAAATGATTTTTGCGTCAGCTTTCGCAGGCCTCACACCGAATATTTCAGTACCTATTCTGACTTCAGATGTTCCTTGATTTATTGCTTGTTTGTAATCGGCACTCATACCCATTGATAGTTTGAGATTGAGTTCGTACTTTGTGTCCAATTTATGCTTCCATTTAGTTAATTGAGCAAACTCTTCATTTGGAACGTCCTCCAAGTTGTGAGAAGTATCCCACGAGCCGATAGTCATCAATCCAATCAATTTTATGTGAGTTGCTTGTTCTGATAGGAAGAACTCTACCAAACTCTGTACGTCGTTCTCATCCAGTAAGCCGGATTTCTGGCTTTCTCCCGATGTGTTGATCTGAATATAGCAGTTGATTGGCTGAGCGTCTGGTTGGTATTTAGACCGAGCTTCATTCAGTTTTGTAGCTTTTTTCAAGGTATCAATGGTTTCAACGCAATGTAAGTTAGCGACCTTAGCGAGATCCTTGCATTTATTGGTCTGCAATCCGCCTATAAAATGCCACATTATATCTGAGGGCAACATTTGTGCCTTCTCCACAAGCTCCTGTACATAGTTCTCCCCAAAATGTCTCACTCCTTGATCATATAAGACCAAAATGTCACTAGCGGGTTTCAATTTCGAAACTGCCAGAAGCAGGATCTCGGCATTTGGACCACGGAGCTCGTTTGCAGTAGCTTGGATACGATTATTGACAGAGTTATATTGGCCTACAAGCTCTGCTTGCCTTTCTTTGGAGTATTTTATTGTCATTAGTTGGCCTCGAGTATTAGTAGTACAGGGCCAGGGCCACGCAAGGGAAATTCAAAGTTCAACGTCAAAATGGAAGTTTAGAGCTTACAGTAAAACAATTGTAAGATATCTCTAAATGGCCAAAAACTGATGAGGTGAAACTGATCAGTTGCTAATTATGCGCTCTTTGTCGGGATAAATGTTGTATTTCACGATTCAGAACAAAAAACGAACTTAGTACGCGGCACAACACGGTAATCGATAGTCTTTATAAAATAAGCGATATGGTAAGTATTAAGTATGACAAATAGAGATGTTTCAAGTGGTTATCACCCTGTTTAGGCCATTATATTACTCTACAATCAATATCTGAGGGTAGATTGTTCTTCATGGTTAAGGAAATTTCATTATCAGGATAATCACGTGTACAATGACGACGATGGTCCATGATGATTATGAAACTTGGAATAAAAACAAGGCATAAAGAGATAATTAGGTCCAACCAGGGAAAAAGGTTCATAGAAGGTTGACTTAAAGGACGCTTTCAAGACATAATTTAGACCAACCTCACTTCTTGGGTGACAGCGGGATCCAGTTAGTACTGTAATCATCATCATAGCTGTATCATTGAGCGGTTTCAGGTCACAGTTAAGCTTATATCATTGCGGACAGAGACCAAATTCGAGTCACAAAGACCTCGCAGTCACAGCACCCATCATTTCAGATTTTTGTTGAAGTAAACTGCAAGGCACATATTTGAAACAGGGAAACAATCCATCATGTACGACAACCTAGCGCAACTTGATCCTAATTACGTTCTTGCTTTTACCGCAACAAACGACAATGTGCGACTTCTACTCGGAGACTTATCAGCTCGCGGCCTCACGGCTGTGACGAGACCGGGCCACGATGCCAACACCCTGTATGCATTTCTCAGACTCAAACCTGATCAGGAAAATGACCTCATCAACATTAAGCGCTCATTGCCATTCATCGAATCCGTGTGCCCCTTATATGATGAAAAGACCACCAAGCGAATCAAGGCTTTTACGAAAAAAAGTCTGAAAAGTAACCCATTACAATTGCCCTCGGATCATGACTTGATGCAACTTAAGCATCTGACAGGTGACTCAGCACTTTGCTTATATCTAGCTACCGTTAAATGCTACACAAGAGCTCTTTATCCCCTAGCAATTTTTGGAACTTTTGTACGTTATTTCGTTTCCGGTACAGAGTTTAGCTCTTTGTATTCAGTAGTGTTAGCCATTTGGACAATATCTTACAGTGCTTTATGGGTTCATAAGCTAGAGCCACAGTTTGTGAAAGATTTTGGTCCAACTAATACCATATCTCAGACTTTGTTAGAAGGGACCATGAATATTGACTCTTCATCTAGAGTGTTCTGGAAAAAGTGCTTATTCCTTCCCATTGAGCTATCATTTGCCGTTATGCTTCTGGCCTTCCAGATTTTGTGTTTTGGAATTGAGATTTTCTTCCGACAGATATATGTCGGACCTTTCGCATCAATATTACCCTTCTTACCAACAATAATGCTGACTGTCTTTAGCACAATTCTGACCAAAATCTATAACACAGCATTTGTTGACAAATTTATTGCATGGGAAAACGGAGCACATCCACAATCCTCGAAAATGCAAAAAAATTACATCTTCAGTTTTTTATCCAGTTACGTGCCGCTATTCCTCACCATGTTCGTTTACCTACCATTAGGCCATAAAGTAACACCAATGTTTAGATCGACCTTCTTGAAATGGACTTCAATGCTGTATATTCCGACTTCCATAGAGGAATTCAAGGTTAATCAGTTTAGATTCAAACAGCAGTTTTTTTTCTTTATCATTACGAATCAAATTATTAGTTTTGCTACGGAAAACATAGTACCACAAATCATCGAAAAGATTGTTCCACAGATCGTGAGCAAATTGAAGAAAACGGAAGCCGTTTCCTCAATAGATAACACACAGGTAATAAAGAAGGACTTTCCTAGTGAGTTGAGATTTTGGAAGAAGATCGTTTCCCATCATGTGGGACCTTGGGGAGAATTCAATGCAGATGAGAATTATAGGAAATTAATGACCCAATTTGGATATATTGCAATGTTTTCTCCAATCTGGCCACTTGCACCATTATTTTGCATCATATTCAACCATGTGATGATTAAAGCAGATATCTGGAGGGCTTTAAAGAAATGTAAGCCAACTACGTTGCCAAATGCTACTGAATTTTCGATCTATCAAAATAATAAATCTTCGCAAGTTTCCGTATCAGAGTCATGGTATGGAATCATGGAAGCATTAACACTGCTCGGATCTGTCATCAATCCAACGATTACAACAATGTACAAATATTCTAGATTACCTGCAATATCTTCCATGAAGTCTCTCACTCAAGAGAATTGGTATCAAAATTCACCAATCAATTATCACTGGTCCTCACTTTTACTAAGAGCTGTTTTGTTTGAACACTGTGGATTTGCCCTGTATTTCGTCATGTCTTCGATTTTTTCTGAGGCCGAACAAAATCGGATTTACGGTATTGTACCTCCATCAAAACCTAATATTCCCAAAACTCCCGTCGATCTTTCTGCAGAAGCCAATCAGATATCAGGAATGATGAAAGAAATGCAAAACGGAAAGCAAGGTCCAGAACACGGTAGATTAGACGAAAAATCGCCCAAAGTTCCAAAGATTATACACGAACGGAAGATATCCATAACAAAGATACCAAAAGATCATAAGCCACAATCTGAAAAACCCATTCAAAGTACTTATCAGGAGAAAAAATACAATGCTGCTCCTATGCCGAATATTTCTCTCGTAAATAGTTTCAATCAAAATACGCAGTCAACCAAACCAGAAAGCGCCCTGGATTCTGATGTATCCAATTCTAAAAATCCTACTAACAAACTTGGATCGGGAAATTCCTTTTCTTCGATTGATGCAGGCGCCACACTACCTAGTGTTATACCCACCTCCAAAAACTATCATCTGAGAACAAGCAAAGGAGGGTCGCAGAATGAAGTTGTTGCTGGAAATACCGGAATAGCCGGAATAGTTTATGATGAGATACCAACAACTAGCCATGATGAATTCGGAGGACCATTCCCCGCATTACCTGCACAAAAGAAAGATCACGAGGAGCAGAAAATCTTGGTCGATGAAGGAAGAGTCCCAAAAGAGGTAACTGTGAATAAACCATCAACAAATCACAACGTCAAACTAGCGGCCTCTGCTGCTGCCGCTGCTTTGACAACCGATAAGGACCTATCCAACCTCCATAAAACATCGTCCCAAGCAAGAGTAGGACACATTGGACCTAATAGAGCACAACAAAGCGAGGCGAGCCATCAATTTATTAGAGATCAAGGAATAACTAATGTTCCTGCAACAAATGGGGTCGGTGGATTTCTAGAGAGAAGACGTTCGCGCCATGCATCAGAAACTGATCAGATGACTACGAAATCTAGCAGACGGCACTCGTCTAATACCGAACAACTGTCGAGAAAAAGTACAAACTCAGAAAAATCAACTGGCAATCACAAGCACAAAAAGGGTTTGCTACACAAAATTAAGCAAAAGCTATAACTCGAAGCATATAGCTAGCCACCTAAGTAACGATTATTTATAGTATTGTGTGTCTTTAACATTTGAATTACCAAGGGAGCACAAGGCATGGTAGTATATATTATCTCAAACAAATCACGGAACTTCTCAGCACTTGATGTGAGCAATGACTTGATGAAAGAACTCCATGCTCTCGGCCTTTGATAGATGATTCATCGGTGAAAAGGATCTAATTGAGACATGCTATTTGATCTAAGATCAAGTACTTACCAAATCTACTCTAGTACGCTTCCAAAGGTTATGCAGGTAAAGTTTATTGCTGCTATCCATTAATGTCATTTTTCCATTCACAGGGTCTGGACTTTCGATCGATATCTGAGCGTATGTGCCACTAGCACCCTTTGGCCTTATAAACCTGCCCGGATTAATCATGATAACGTTTCTCACAACTCTGGCAAAATGTATAAGTTCGCTGGGGATCAGCATAACATCCGGTGTAATACCACCTATAAATTCTGTTAGTCCAAGGAAAGGAACATCAAGATCGGCACCTGTTATATGTTCGTGTAGTTCCTTTCCTTCGATTGTTTTCTTTTGTGTTCTTATACTACCTGGGAATACAGGATAATATCTTCGTTGTTGTAAAATATGCTCCGATATTCGGTCAAATCTATTTCGACTGAAAACATTTCCTCCTTTCGTTACCTCCTTCAAATCTTTGTAGATGTCGACATTAGAACATCCAAAAAACATTTCATTCAGCTGGAACGTTGTGGGATTTGTAAAAAGCCTGAAGTTTGATGGCATTTGCAATATTTTCTTGTCGAAGGGGGCTTGAGGGTAGGCAGCGTGATTAGATAGTGAATCTCTGGTTGAAGGGATCAAGATAACATGAATTTTCCTGTCAATTTTTTTCAGGACTGGAGAGATTAATCTGTGAAACAACTCATCGAGAGTTTTGGGTTCTTGAATCTCGTTCGGTAAGCTGTCGAAATTACAGTTTAATATTAAGGGATGCATGCAATCGACAAAGGGGCCAAACATGATGACGACATGTGGCTTAATATCTGTGTTCAGTCTCTCAACGAATGTCTCTAATAAGGACACGTCAAAAGAATCATCTGCAAAATATGGCCCACTAGTTGCTATAACTTTCATTCCCTTACCATGCAATATAGCTTGTGACTCTTCGACCTCATCAATCGAGGAAACAGGAAATTCTGGAAATGGTGGATAGATTATTTGACTGACAACAAAATTCTCCCCATCAGCATTTTTCCCACGCAGTGCAATTATTTGACCTGGAAATAATGAGGCTTCATCAACATTTTTAAGGTCGAGTCTAACGCGTCTTCCTATGCCTGCCATCCTTGAAGTTTCAAGAGCTAGAGATTCTATATTTAATCTTTGATCTGAAGTAGGAGAATCCGGAACTATTCGGCCAACAGCGTAGAGTTCTGACTGAGATTGGCTGGTAGGATCGGAAAACTCTGAGGAGTCAATACCATAATGCTTTTTTATGAGATTTGTGAACATCTCAATTTGTTCGTCTAGCACGTCTGATGCATCAATGAGATTTTGCCTCATCGTGCGAAACTTGTACTTCTTTAAATCATAGGGTAGTGATATATTCACACCAGTTGAGCCATTTGAGTCTAGGTCTAAACCTTCAGCTATAGAAATATTCTCAGGATTCAGAGACTCAAGAACTTTCCCGGATTCTGAGTTACCCCGAAGTGCATTGGGGGTTGTCATCAAAATTGACGAGTTTGCACTTGAAAGCGGAGACGACGCTAAGTTAATAGCCTCCCTTGGTAAACTTAAGGCAGAGTCGAGATTGTCCAATCTATTGAGTTCCAATGGCTCTGATGGGGGGCTTGATATTGCCGTTGCATGTAATTTTCGGCGTTTCATGGTGGGCGTATTAGGCACAGCATAACCAAAAAGACCACTTCCGTCAAATCCTGTAACATTTTTTGGTTTTTTTATCGAACTGTTAGCTGACTGGTTGTTTTTGCTCATTGAGATTGCCACTTTTTTTTCCATCTGCGCTTGTAGATACTGCTTGAAAGAGTCCAGAGATTTGTTGTTAAGTGGTATATCGGCGGTTGGCTTTTGCAGACAAAACTGCTCCCATTTAATATGAAGATCATCTAGTGTAATTGCATGTATCCGTGCCAAGTGAATGAGAGTTTGCACACAATCAGGATTGTTAGACTCCGGTCCAAACACAGCAATCACATCACTTTCCAGTGGAGCTGTCATTTTTCGTTGAGACTAAGTTGACAGATCAGAACGCGAATAGAGAATATTGGCTTGATATTATCGCATCAATACACAATGTCTTAACTGTCAACCACCTATGTAGTAGTAAGCGTGAACTAAATACTTGCCATCTTATCTCGAACAAGGTCCATATCAATGCAAAACGCGTAACATATATATATATATTTAACAAATCATATATATCGCGTCAAATAACCAATTTGATTCTCGATAGTACTCATTAACATCACGTGATGAGAAAGTCGTAGGGAAGCCTGCCCCAGTCAAGTCACTATAGAGACTAATGGTTTAGGGTCTTAGCACAAGGCAGATTTTTAAGAGTGATAAGATACGAATTTTGATTGCTAGTGATTGATGTTGGAGAAATCTTGTAGATCTCAGACAAAACGTTGAAACTTGCATAACGTAATTCAACTTGTGGATGGTTAACGAAGCTTGAAACGGCATCTATGATCTCGGAATCAATGACGTTATTTACAACATCTTTGTTGAATTTTAGAATATCGTTAAGTGTTTCCAAAAGATACAATGTTTGGATTTGATCACTCGTTGAAGCAATGCTGTTTTTTAGGAGCGCTAGAAGAAGAGTAATAGCGGTGTGATCGCAACTTATACACTCTGATGCAAGTAGTGACCGGGATTCCTCAATCATCACGAAGGTTCCATCACTGTAATGTGCCAATTTTCCAGTTAGATCCACCAAAGATTTCCAGACTTGAATCAAGTTCGACGTCAGTAATTTTGACCTGTTCTCGTCTAGCATTGGACGCAGAAGTACAATCATCAAATCCATGAGCAAAATTGATCTGTTTGCAATACCCATGGGAAGAACCTCAAAGTTGACCAGTGACCTGAAAATTTGACTCAGACTTTCTATATAATTCAAGTATCCATCTTTCTCTCTAATCCATACCAGGAATTCTCTTTCAAATCGATATTTCCAAAGCATAAAAATCAAGCAGTTCAAGTTTTCAATGGTGAATGACATGGCCTTTATCTTGCTTGAACTTTCCAGCATGAAGCCAAATGCAGTCTGAAACTCATGTACTTCTGTAACCTCAATCACGCTCTCTAGCTCAAAATAGGATAATGGCATTCCGGAAAAGTTCGCCTCAAGAACACTATTATCTGAACTCGTTGTAATATCATGTGTGATATTTGAATGACCCTGGGTAGTGTTATTGGAGACATTTACAGGAACTTTGACGCTATGCACAGAATCTGTGACGGCAGAATTTTTTGCTTCAATTATTTCAGGAGACTTAGTGTCAAATTTAACGGTTAGTTCATTCGTACAATTATTGAAAATCTGACTTAAATTGATAACCTCTTCATCTTTTTTTAGTTTGCTATTCGAAACTTCGTCGTCCTTGAATTCATCCTGATCTTCAAACTTACGCTTATTGACCGATGGCTTCTGATAAATGCTAACAACTTTTGTCATTTCAGTGAGTTTTCGAGTCTTCTCACCTTCAGCGCCAAGATTAGAGCTATCCTCATCAATCTGGTTATCGGTATCCGTACCGAGCTTACTTTCGAGAACATGTGTATTATGTACGACGCTACCAGAGCTCGTCTGTCTATTTGCATTGAAAGGGTTGACCATGGTCATATTTGAGAGTAACTTATCTGTTCGATCTTCGTTATCTAGCAGGTCATCCGAGTTCTCGAAGTCATCAGAAAAACTAATCACTTCATTCAATGGAAATTCAGGGTCTAAGCTTCTGAGTTCCTTGGCAATTTTCGATTTTGTTGTGAATTGAGGTAAAGCTTTAAGTTGAGAAATAAATGAGGCTCTCTGAAGTTCATAGATTTTATGAAGGGTTTCATAGTATAATTTGAAATCAAACTCATTACCCATTATGTCTATCATGACCTTCATCAATCTACTAAAACTTGATTTGCTGATAAGGCTTCGAGCTTCTGCGTCAACAAAACAGCATTGTAGTAGAGAAAAACCATAATTCAACATAGATTCTCTGTATTTGATATAGTACAACGAGAGATAATATGAATTTTCCTCATTTGATGATGATGAAACCTGATCAAAGTAATCCAATAGAGCGCTAATAAAATTTGCTGCATCTGTCTTGACCCTGATGTATAGTTCTTTAGGTTTGATATCATTGATACAACAGAGCTCAATAAGATATGCTACTGGACAAAACTCATTGAACTTGGCTATCGTTAAAAATGGTTTGAAATCCTCTGGAAATCGAACCATGACATTGCGAAGAGGACATAATAGTGCATTAAATTCCTCAAATTTAATTGCATCAAGTAATATGAGTTGTTGAAACGATTGAATCGCCTTTTTAATTGTGCTCATATCTGAAGTAGGCTTTAATAAGTCAAAATTCGATTTTAGTGTCTCGAAATCCATGACGCCATTTTCCGATGACTTATGAAAACCTTCTGTCTTTGATATCCCACTTTTATCATTCAGATCATGCAAATATTTCTTGACTAGAGTGTTTGAGTTTCCTGTCGTGAGGTCTTCCGTTATTTCAATGTCTCTAGACATACCTTTAGTTTGTAAAGGAGAATCTGCAAAAGAGTTCTGGTTTTCAAATCCCGAGATGTGCGACTTTACACTGTAATTTTCCGCAGGAGCACTGACCTTTCTGTTACTAGTGTTCATATTTTTTATGGCTAACCTAGCCTGTTCTCTTGGAGTAAAATCACTTGTAGACCTCGAAGTACCTGTTTTACCCAACAAAACAGATGCTTGCGTAGGGCGAGCATATCCTGGACCACGCTTCAAGGTATTCGAGTGCGGTATCACATGAGCGAGACTACTTCGTCTAGAGTTGTTGAATAAGGTGGTGCTCTGGTAATCAATCTCTAAATGCCTTGGAATGGCCAATTCTACAGCTTTTCTGAGTTGTGGAAGTAATGAGGTATTGATGATATTTTTCGCTTCCTTTGGGTAGCACTTATAGAAATACCAAAAGGTGATCCGCATAGACTCTCGTACACTAGTTTGAGCATCGGTGATACCCTTCTTCACCCACTCTTCCATATATATTAGATTACTCTCAAGCTTGGTAGTGGTATTGTACTTGATTAAGAAGAGCCTCAACAGTAGCGAAGAGCATAATCGAGGAAAAACATTCTTTTCGTTTATCAGCATGAAACAAGATTGAAATATTTTATTATGAAACCCAATGCTCTTGATCAAAACTAATAAACAATATGCTGCATTTTGAGAGTTTATCTTTTTGGTTGACGATAACAATGCTTTCAAGTTTTGGAATAAAGGTTCAATCATAAATAATGGCATATTTTCATTCAATATATCGCACATGTCCCGAATTAATTGTGTGGCAGCAATAGAGAGCGTCGTTCTCAAAGACAAAGAAGCCTTTGAGATAGAATCAATAAATGGAAGCTCTTTACATATTGCGAGAAAAGCTTCAAGATTTTCACGAGGACAGTTCCCCCAAAGTATGCGTCTTATTTCAATGATATTGGCCTGCCGTAGCTTCCAATTCTGTTCGGTCTCTTTAACAGAACTGAACGGCGTCATGAGGTTGGTTAAATCAGCACGTAACGATTCGATATTCGCATAACTTTTTCCATTAACTGAAGACCATTCCTGAGATAAGTTCAGAGATGGTTTATTTTCTCGGATCAAATATTCTATCTCAAAATCCTGATCAAAGAAGTCCTTGATGGTGTGATTTTTAATAACAGATTTATTCTCCTCTTGACACATCGTGGCTACATTTCGAAGCATAAATTCTCTGATTCTTGGTAACTTTAATCTTTGTATAAATTCGTCAATGTCTGCTCTGTTCAAATGCTTTTTCAGTATATCTAAAATTAACTCCTCGGTTGCTTGATCGTTATCATCATGTTTTTGATTGCTCATATCATTCAATAATTTTAGAAAGGTAGGTATGAATATTTGCAAGACTTGCAGATGTGCTTGATCTTTATGCAATGCCATCAGCTCATTTATAGCAAGTAAAGTAAAGCGAACATTTGCCGGCGAGTTATCACTCAGAAGTATCCGGCCAAGGCAACTCTCCACGAATGTAGGATGAACCAAATACAATGTTTCAATGGCCTTGATCGACGGAAGCCAGAATTTTTTTTTATCTGTTGGAGATATATGGATCAAGTGAGCCAGCAAAGCATGCACAAGTTCTGAATTAAAGCTTGTCGGATGCTGCATTGCAACACGCTTTACCAGATAGCATAGCACCGAGTGAGCAAGCACAATAACATGAGGGTGTTCTGCATAGCGCTTCGGTATCAGGAGAAGAGCCTCAAAGTACTGCGGAACCAGATGAGTGGCAACAAGTTCCTTCTTGACGTGCCCTTTGAACTGGCTCAGCAATTGTAAAAGTTTTGTGTTGTCGCCAGGTTCTTCGCGAACTGTTTCCAAAAGTGCAAACTCAACTGGTAAAGTTCCCATAGCACTTTACGGCAAACGAGAAAGCACCAGTATTCGAGAGGGTGTGACTCAAATGAAAACAAGACCTATATGACCTTGCTAGGCAAATGCAAATCCTTAATATATTTATCGGTACGGTGCTATTATTTCAGCGTCTAATTGTGGTAAACTTCAAGATTAATGAATGAATGGTTTCTATCAAAGAGTTATTGAACTTGAACAAAAGACGAATTGGTGGTATAGAACACAAATAACACATACCGTGTCTCTAGTTGACCAAAGTGACTACTAATGCAGGTGGAACACACAGATGTTCATGATCAGATACGCGATGGCATAAGCTTTTGTACATAGTTTACCCGGCCGGTTTGGTATATCTATATAACAACAATATACAAAACTGGACTAACTAAACCCAAGCAGAACACATTAGTGGCAAACAGAAAGATAGGTAAAGATGTTTGGGAAGCGTAAAGCAGGTATGTTTATTAATTGAGAGGTTTGAGGATGAATCAATGACTATTTGAAGAGTTGTAATTGTGCGCAAGGCTGCAATACGTTTGGAATAGTCATTTAAGTGGTATGTGAGATCTTATTACCACGTCGAAAGCATCTGATAAAGGCTCGATCTGGCAACTATCGGGGATCAACTTATTGTACGGATGAAACCAAATATGGCCAAAGCTAGTTTTGTGCGCGCAATTGCTGCCAGAGCTCCAGTCGACAGAGATCATCGTTAAACTTCCGGTATTTGAAATGTGTCTTTTGCTTTTGTGACAGTTGGGATTAGCAAGTGTTCTAGCACTTTGAATATACAGTGGCGAAATTGGTCTTTCTATTCTGTCAGTATAATTCAATAAGATTGTGGCTGCCACAAAAACTCAACCAGCAAGATCTGAATTGTAGTCAAATCTGAGCATCCTCATACTATATAAAGAGACAATAGAAAAACTTTGGTACTAACATTAATGTATGCATTGACGGACACGTATCCCGGGTGATTGATTGTTGATTCAACAAGTATTTCAGCCGCCGTGAACGGGTCCTGACGATTGCTAAAACATGATTTTGCCCTCAGACTTCGACGATGATGAGCACTATCGCGATTTTAGGCCGCGCATGCCTAAGAGACAGAGGATCCCCCCCGTAGTACAGTTGTGCAGAGAGATGATGCCGGACATCTGCACGATTGGAGAAAGTGTAAAAGCCTTCCCTGACGATATCAAGTTCCTGAGTGATGCTATAGTGAACGAATTTGGACAGGACGCATATTTCAATGATTCATTGCTGAGCACTCTGCAAGCCGTTGTGCTCGAACAACCCCAAAAGTTGCCCGCTATTGCGTTGTTGACTCTAGTTGTCAATAAAAAGCACCCTGAGGTGGGTAAGCAGATCATCAATCACTTTTATGGTTTACTTCAAACTCAATTGGACCTTTCTGTAGATCCAGATCACACTTTCAAGCCCAATGAAACTGGCGTTTGGAACAACATGAAATTGATTTTAAGATACTTGTCAATTCTAGCACCCTGCATTATCCCTGACGACTTGATCACCGTCTACCGCCAATTCTTTGAGTTAGTTCAGTTTCTGATTGAGAGGTCTGGTGGCCGTGAAAGGGTTCCTCTAGCAGAAGAGATATACACAAGCACCCTTTTGAATATACCATATTTGTTTTATCTTCCTCACAATAATATTGAGGAATGGAAGAGTAAAGTCGAAAGATTAGTGATTTATATTGAAGAGTCTATTTCATTGATAGCTACACCCTTGGATATTCTAGATGAATATAATTCTTTGAGCGAAAGGCCTTACGAAAGGTTGGAACTTCCACAACTGGCATTGGCAAATGTCAAACGAGCCTTGCTGAATAACTTGGAAGAACTAACGCAATTATTTCCTGATTGGTCATACCTTGTACCAGAAGAAGCAGTAGATCAAGCCGGTAACAAGGACAAATATGCCGAAGATGAAGATGAACAGGCCATGAATCAGGATAACGTTGAAGCTGGCTTGAGCTCAGCGCACGGTTTCAATGAGCCTCTGAAATTTCCTGATAACGAAGCATTGTATAATTTTTCTGATTTCAGAAAACTGGATAATGTTGGTTCTGTTGACAAAATGTGGAGTCAACCACGATATACCTTCAACATTTATTTACCTAACGAAATGGTTTTTTTTCAGACAGTGTTACCCTTGACGACTTATGCTGGCCACTTGATGTACGACATCATCATTGATATTGTGGAGAGTCTCGAATTCAATAGAAAGGAGGTAGCACGCCAAGTAATAACATTAGATGTATTTTTCAAAAGTAATCTATTTGCTGAACCTGGCGAACCTATTTCACAGCTGATTAACTTATACGAGGAAAATCCCTTGGCCTCAACTTTCAAAATTGAAGATTTGGCTATTCAGACAATTTTGTCACTGATATTCAAACTCCCATCAGTATCTCAACCATTTGCGTATTTCTACACATTACTAGTTGAGATCTGTCAGAACTCCCCAAAGGCAATTGCTCCAGTATTTGGTCGAGCGTTTCGATTTCTTTACAAAAATTTAGATAATCTTGATTTTGAGTTGAAATGGAGATACTTGGATTGGTTTTCAATCCAAATGTCAAACTTCAACTTTTCCTGGAAATGGAATGAATGGGAAGAGGACTCGAGAAGGTTCCATAATTCATTTTATTGCCCTAAAATGACGTTTATCAAAAATTTGATCAGGAAAGAATTAAGATTGACATCTACTACCGTAGATGTTGAGGAGAGCTTAACTGAAGAGTTTTTACCCTATTTGGATACCAATTATATTACTAGGGATGAGCTGACATCTTATTATCAGTCATTTTTCAATGATTCGCAACATAAGGTTAATGTAGACCATATCAAAAGGACGGATATATACTTCAAAAACGACTCGGTGCCTTTCAGAGACATTTGCTTGACATTGCTGGATTGGGCCCACAAACAAAATGGTGATAGAACTGTGGATGAGTTAATTATGTCCATCAATCAACTCAAGACACAATTTTCTGATAGCATCGTTGACATGGATCGTTTGATAATTACAATGGTTATTCAAACTGTCGTGGATTCTGGATCTAGATCTTTGTCTCATGCTAATAAATACATCAACGATTTGGCTGCAGACATCAAAGCCGTGCTTGATAAGTCAATTAACCTTGACGATGAAAGTAAAGAGCACTGCATTGTAGAGTCAGTTTTGCGGTACTGGAATACTGATTCACAAACAGGGTTTTTAGTACTAGATGCCTTCAAGTTCGCGGGTTTGATATCCAACCATGCCGTTCTGAAATTTGCATTTCAAGAGGATGAGAGAAAGATGAATCTAGGACTAGTAGACGCCACTGCAATAGAAACAGTTTTTAGGACTTTATCTCAATTGACTATTTCAGATCCAGAGGACACCAGAGAGTTTGCATACGTTTTGGAGGTCTTGTGCAAGATAATGAGTGATTCTATAAATACTCTAAATGTTGCAATGGATCAGGCCATTGTTTTGCCTCAAGATAATGATAATATTGAGCTTACACCGGAGCTTACGCTTACCTACGAAATGAGCTGGAGGTACGCAAATGCGCTTTCTTTCACAAAAAGCATACTAAGAAAGTACCACAACCAATACCGATTATTGAAGGAAAGTTTTTTGAATGGGATCGATGGCTTTGTGATTCACGGACCAACTAAGGAGAGACTGAAGTGTTGGTTTCAGGAGTTAGAAATGATATAGTTTTCTAGAATCGTGAATTTTACGTAATAGGACTCCAAAATGTTGATCCAATGCTATCAATGACCAAATTTACAACTACATACAGCCGAGATATTAGTTACACAAGACCTCTCATATACTTTATCTAATACAGATTTACTCAAGATACACCACCTATCCAGTTGGTGCATTCGATGGTACGCGTCTAGCCACAGTGCTTGTACTGTTTTGCCTTATAGTATACAACTGGTCGGGGTAATAGGACTGCTCATCTCCTGCATATATCGACGAATCGTAAGACTCGCCATCCGGTTCATGACTGGTGGATAAGTTTTCGGTGTAAATTGTCGTATAACGATCGATATCATCATCGTCATCAAAATATTCAGCCTCATTGCCCTCATTTTTGCGGATGGTATATTCACGTCTTGAGGCGTCATCAACTGAGATGGTGTTATCGCTCATGTATATGCAAAGTTCAAGGAATTCGAGGAATTGTTCCCGTGTTATATCATTACCTGAGAATTTTATATCTTCATATAAGTTAACAAATTCCTTGCATTTGCTTTTGAATTCTGGATCTTCGGTCTTTTCACAATATTGAGTTCTCACAACATCTGACAAGGTATGGTGAAGCTTAATCGGTAAGTCAGTAGAAGTGAGTAGTACACCATGGTATTTAAATCTATCAGATATAATCTTGATACAATCCTCGTAATTTAAGTATTCGGGTAGAATTTTTTCATCGCTTGGCTCATCACAATATGAGGGTGGTTCCAAACCATCATGAATCACTGGATGACCTGGATTCTTGAAGAGAGCTGTCAGAACTTTAGAACGATTCATATTAGTATGCACCATTTTCCTGCTCGAACTATGTGGTAAGTCAGCGGGCGTTATAGGTATATAACGCCTTGGTATATCTTTCAAGCAGCTTTTCAGATAAATCATTCGACCCACGATAACAACAATGGCAAATATCGCGAATAATACTATTGCACCAACTACAATGAAAGTATTTAGCGCATTATTTCGTGAACGTGAAGCCTGTGCGATAGAATCTATTGGCAGAACGCATACAAACCCTAGAAATAAAATGACAATAAAAAAAAAAGAACTGTTATAAAGCCAGGTTTGTACCTGCCTAATGTCCCAGAGTTTCATGTCTTCATATGGCGACGAATATCTCAACACTGCTCCATCTCAACCCTTGCGATTACGTGGTTTGTTTCTTCAAGCTTATCTTTGATGCTATGATGCACATTTTTTATTTTGTTTACTTTTATATGTACAAAACTACGTTGTGCTTTTACATCTAGAAGCTGGTATTATTTTAAGCCAGAAAAATCTCCATGCATGATAATGGAGATATTCGATGGATATCACAATATCATGCAATCATCTTTGATACGAAAGAGGGCGTCTTTTTTGCAAATTAATTCCGGTTGGCTTTCGAAAAAACGTCTCAATTTCCAGAGATAAAGCTCGCCTTCATTGATATCCAGACATTGCAAATGATTTAGAGTCATTATTATATCAGAAACACGAAATCCAGTACACTCAGATATGGTTTCCAAATCGATCTTTTCCTTTAGGGCAAGACAACCAAATTGTAACACAAAATAAATGCGACGTGACCAATACTTCAAATAACCTACCTTACCGAATGGAGAAAGTGGCTGCTCTGGCCCCGATATCAATCCTTGCGAGTTTGAAAGTTTATACGAAAATTCTATCAATAATGATCCTAAGCCCTTCTGTTGATATGGCGGAAAAACAAGAATGCATGCTAGGTTATCTTGATTGTATGACACCAGATCCCTCGAAAAGAATCCCAATGGTGTAGGAGTGCCATTTGAGTTATATAAAAGATAGAAATCAAAGTTCGAAACTTGAAAATACATCGATTTGTTATCCAAAAACAGTTTCGTGAAGAGACATAAACATTGAGCAAACAAAGTTGAGTTCGAACCTTTAACTCGCCGGATTGTATATTGTTGGTCTCGGTATTTGATTTTACCAGGTGCCTTTTTTGTGTAAGAACATGTTCGTACATGGTCTATTAATTCCTTTGGGTCATCAGTGTACTTGAAACAAAATTCACATACATAAAGTGTCGGGAGCCAAACTGAGTTTTTATTACTTTTCTTAGGACTGCTTAAAAAATGTGTTTTGATAGTACTTTCGCTCTTTAAAATTTTGAAACCCAATCTCTCGGAAGTCTCGTCAAAGTAAACCGCACTTCCATACCATGTGTCAAAGTTCTTTTCTAGACCAAATTGAACATTACCAATATTTCTATGGTCTAATAAGCCATACACATCGTTACTCTCATATGTATCCTTTGATTTATGGGGTCCTTTGTTGTCATCAAGTAACGACAATGATGACCGAGGCTCATCTGAGCTGCGAGTTAGTTTCGATTGTTCCTTGGGATGCGTCAAAATCGTGCTTTCCCTCTTCCTTTTCCTTGCTTGCAATATATGAACACCGGATTTTTCATCGGAGCCAATACATGTATCTCGTGTTATAGGATGTGCTTTTTGTATTTGTTGGCTCCCTTTATGGTCTTGTGAGCGCGTAAGCTGTAGAAGGTCTTGTACTTTCAAGCTCGAGTGATCAAGAGTGTCATTAATGAAATCGTTAGGCTTGTAACATTGTTCAAACGATACTGGAGTAGTTTTTGGTACTAGGTCAAACATGTCATCTTCTTGTGATGATGTTGCTGCTCCTCCGGTTTCCGGTGACAACATCCTTGCAGGTGGAATAGACTTTAGAATACAAAGCTCTTCAAGAGCAACGCTGGTGTCGCTATCTTTATGATCCAAGCCTAACATACATTCTTGACGCATTCCGCATTCGAGCCCCAACCCATCAGAGACCAATAGTTCTGGTGATAAACTTTAGGAAGCGTTATATTATTCATTACTCAACAACCACATCTTTCTTCTGCATATATGTTTTCGTTTCTGTAACGAAAAATTTAATTAATCTATCTCATCGCCTAATATAAGAGACTCTGAATAGTGGTGGTTCAGACAGTATCTTGACGACCTACAAGGCCATAAATGGGAACTTATAGGAAACGTTTCAATGAGAAGGCGCGTGCTGGTCAGCTTGCGAAGTTAAAAGAACTCAAGCGCATTAGAAATAAACAATTTCTTCGTCATTTAAATGATGGTAATGATTCAGGAAAGCAGGATTTGGAAGAGGATAATCAAACTACCATTGATAGCAATGCCAACATTCTTGCTCCGGTTTCAACAGCAGAGCGTGCAAGGGAGAAAAGAAAATTAGAGGAACTCTTCCAACCTAAGGAATCGAAGGTATCCAGACTCAAGAAGAAACGTCTAGATAAATTCATCGAACATCAGTTACAACGGGAAGAAAAACGTGTTCTGTTAGAGAAATTACAGGATTATAAAGTTGATACTGATCTCTTGATGAGTTCCAAAAGATTGGGTGAAGGGCGTCTGACTAAAAGACAGCAAATTTCGGAAGCTTTGGAACTTGAACGTCAAGGTCGAGGTAATGATCGAACGCGAGAAATCTTGTATGAAGAGCACGAACCATTAGATTGGAATGACGATAAGGAATCATCTGAATCCGATGTATCATCTGATACATCTCAAGAGAACAATAATGTTCTGTACCAGAAGCAAAGCACATCCGGCTTTGGATCGGCATTTCAAAACATTCGAAAGGTAACACGTAAACCCCCGAAGAAAAATTACAATTGGCGTCAGCGCTTGATGAATGATGACCAGAAGAAACACAAATTAGAAACGGAAATGGATTTTGAAACATCCGAAGGATCGGATCATGATATCGATAATACTGACTCAACATCTGATAATGAAAGTGATTCAAATTTGCAAAGCTCAGAAGAATTTGAAGCTACAGTAACCGAGACTTTCCACGAAAGAAAACATCATATAGCATCTGCCATTGAGAAGGAGACTCCAGTGAAGGAAGACATGCCAAGTCAGGCTGCCGAGGAATTCAAAAATTGGGCAATTAGTACTACAAAGGAAATGGAAGGCAGCAATACTGAACATGTCACACCAACTCTTCCTAAGTACCTTTTTACACCTACTATCAGACAAGAAGATCTGGACGATGGTTTGGGGCCAAATGACTCGCTCACAAGGATGGATGTTAACAGAGATGTATTTTATGTAACCATTGAAAGATCAGAAGAGTTACAGAAATCTCGAATGATGCTGCCTGTTTTTGGAGAAGAACATAAAATCATGGAAGCAATCCATCATAATGATACCGTGCTAATATGCGGTGAAACAGGATCTGGTAAAACTACTCAAATACCACAATTTCTCTATGAATCGGGATACGGCCATCCAGACTCTCCCGACACTCCAGGCATGATTGGCATAACGCAGCCACGCAGAGTTGCTACAATCTCGATGGCATCAAGAGTCGCCAATGAACTTGGTAATCATGGAGATAAGGTTGCTCATCAAATTCGATTTGACTCAACCGTAAGTGACAGCACAAGACTTAAATTTATGACAGATGGTGTTTTGCTAAGAGAAATGGCCAAGGATTTCGAACTATCCAAGTATTCATGTATAATAATTGACGAAGCTCATGAGAGGAACATCAATACGGATATATTGATCGGAATGCTTAGTCGATGTGTGAAACTACGCATGAAGAGACACATGGAAAATCCTGGAAAGTATAAACGGCTCAAATTAGTAATCATGTCGGCTACATTAAGAGTGTCTGACTTCAGTGAGAACTCCCGTCTATTTAACGTACCACCACCAGTCATTCACATTGCTGCAAGGCAATATCCAGTGGCCATACATTTCAATCGTCGTACCCCGCACGATTATCTAGATGAAGCTTTCAAAAAAACCTGCAAGATTCATCAGAGGTTACCAAGAGGTGCCATATTGCTATTTTTGACAGGTCAGAAAGAAATCAACGAAATGGTAAAAAGGTTAAGACGAGAGTTTCCATTTCCCAACAACACCAATGTTAGGAAAGAAATGGATGCCTCAATCAAATCCATCAAGATTGACTCCAAATCCCTTGTGAACGAAGTCGAAGATTTGGCTCTAGAGATGAGATCTGAATTCCGTGAGAATAACTATGAATATGTTGAATCCGATATGGGAAATTACGATCCTGGTAATTTTAATGAAGCGGAAGATGAGGATGACTCTGAAGAGGAAGGCTTTGAGGAAAATTTAGAGGAGGGCCAATCAGCTCAGGACCCTCTATACGTCTTACCGCTTTACTCCCTGTTACCCACTAAAGAGCAGATGAAAGTATTCAAGAGCCCACCGAAAGGCTCTAGGCTTTGTATTGTAGCTACAAACGTAGCAGAGACTTCGTTGACTATACCTGGAGTCAAATATGTGGTTGATTGTGGAAGATCCAAGGAGCGCAAATATAATAAAGATACCGGAGTTCAAGGATTTGAGGTCGATTGGATCAGTAAAGCTAGCGCAGAACAACGCAGTGGTAGAGCAGGTCGAACCGGTCCTGGTCATTGCTACAGACTGTATTCATCGGCAGTTTTCGAAGAGTATTTCAATCAATTCAGTGCACCAGAAATATTAAGAATGCCTGTCGAAAGTGTAGTATTGCAAATGAAAAGTATGGCTATACATAACATTGATAACTTTCCATTCCCAACTCCACCTGATCACAGCTCACTTTCAAAAGCATCAGAACTATTACAGTATTTAGGTGCTTTGGATAACAAGGGCTTGATTACACAAGATGGGCAATCTATGAGTCTATTTCCGCTATCTCCTCGTTTTTCAAAGATGTTATTAGTTTCCAATGAACATGCTTGTCTTCCTTACATAGTTACTATTGTAAGCGGTTTGTCTGTAGGGGATCCTTTTCTTTCGGAGATTGAACTTGGCATAGCGTCTAAAGGTGATGAGACGGCTGACGAAACTTCTGACACTCCACCCAAGTCGCAAGAGGAATTAGAACGAAAGAAGAATTTGCGTGCAAAATTTATCAGAAGCAGATCACGATTCAATAAACTTGATAATTTATGTGACATTTTTAGCCTACTTAGCGTGATAAGTGCGCTTGATTATGTCCCCAGAAATAAACGTGAACATTTTGTAAAGGAGAACTTTTTGAGGCTCAAAGTCGTAGATGAGATAATCAAACTCAGACAGCAGTTATATTACATTGTTAAAGCCAATACCAGTAGTGATGGGGTATCTACTGTTGTACGAAGTGAAGACTTGAAGGCGCCTGTACCCAATCAAACCCAACTAAAACTTCTGAAACAGATGATATGCACGGGCTTTATCGATAAGGTTGCCATTCGCGCTGATTACCTATACCCTGAAGAAAATAAGATTACTAATGGCACATCAATGACAAAAATTCCATATATCCCTGTATTATCAACAAAAAGTCAGGTTCTATCAGACATGTTTGTGTATATTCATCCTACTTCTCTTTTGTGTTCATCTGGAGAACTGCCGCCAAAATACTTAGTTTATCATACTCTAAATCGAGGACTTAATGGCACTACTAGATTACAAAGTTTATGCGACATCAAAAGTACTCCTCTGGCCAATGTAGCTCGTAAGGGCTCCCTACTGTCGTATAGTAAACCGCTTACAGGAAAAGGTCTCAAAATTATGCAGGTGTCTCCAACGGAGAGGTATTGTTATGTGGTACCGCATTTTGGAGCTACGATAAACAGCGATCTCAAAATAGGATGGGATCTAAACCCAATTGCAGTTCATCAAATCAAGTCTAAGGGTAAATGGACTGTCACCAAATTTATTACGAATTCGCATTTTAAAAACCTAGCAGATCAAGTAAATTGACTTGATATCTATTTAGCATTTTTTTTTTCATATGATAACTTTTCTTACGTTACAAACAGAACTGTGATGTGGCGCAATTACTTCTACTGTTTATAGCATTCGTTGTTTCCTTCAAGTATGTCTGTCATCTTGTGCATTACGCGATCAACATTATTTTTCAAGATGATTTGTGTTCTCTCATTAATCACGTGATTGATGAACTTGATCTTGATTCTTGTTGTGCAAGAAACAAAAACGACTAATACTTGACTGAGATAGCTTTATGAATAAAGTGCTCTTCTCATTCATTTAGATCGAGAGTTTACTAGCTGTTCAATATACTGTTACAACTGTCCTGCGTTCTAACTTATCACTAGAGGCATCTAGACTTTGCTTCTCGAAGCCATACGGTTCAAAGACGCTACAGATAAGATCACGTACGGCAGCATTTCACAATGGAAAATAGACTCAATGCATTCAATGCTACACCGCGGGGAGAGCATTGGTTAGGTAGCTCATCTAATTCTCGTCATGACAAATTGGCATCAGATTCTCGCACCTCGGCATGCACGTCAAGAAGGACGACCACGGAACATGAAGACATTACATCGTCGAAACGTTATGGGAAAACGACTTCTCGCACACCAGTTTTTGGTACCACACAAGATGGTCTAAACAACTCGCACTATAATCGAGGCGCGCAGCCACGTAATTTGCCGAAACAAACTTTTGATACTAATGATGACCCATTGATATCCACAGAAATGATGCAAGTGTCCAAACAGCGAGCTGTTGCTATCGGTGTATTTGCCATTATACAGGGCTACAAACTATATGATCTTATAATACTCAAATCAGGCCCAAATGCCTTGGAACTGAAAGAGGAAATATCGCGATGGAATTTCATCCTGAAATACTTCCTTATAGATTCGTTATTTTTATACCTTTTGCCTGTATTCAACATTCCTAGGCTTGCTATAAGGCGATCAGTCACTTACATTTTGGCTTTGTTAATGCTGGTTCTCGATATTGTAATATCCAGTCAATATGAGTTCTTTTTCATCACGGTTCTTATTGAGGCATGCAAAAAATTATACATGAAGGAATTAACCCTAACAGGCTCCTCTGTTAAACATAGAAAGATAATAGATAACTCTGCTCATTTTAAGGGTGCTCTGACTGTTAAAATTCTTCCTGAAAATACAGCTATGTTGAATCCATTGCATGAGTCATTTTGTTTGCCGCTAGATAATGGCTTATCGTCAGCCACTGTTGTTGATGTACCAATTAGAATAAATTCAACATCAGACATCAAATCAATTCAACTCGAATACAAGGACATATACGCTAGTGCAAGTACGCTTTTGAATTTTACAAAAGGGGATTTTAAAATATCTACTAGCTTACGAGAGTCATATTTGGAGGATAGAGCAATCCAAAAGTCTGAGTCTCCGATGGACATAGGTTTGGAAACTAGTACTATCCATTACATTGCACTCCCGTTGAGAGAGATAGGTTTCTACCAAATAAAGGAAATCAAGGACCACGAAGGAGTTCAACTGAAA
This sequence comes from Oligophagozyma castellii, assembly GCA_030556345.1. NCBI lineage: Eukaryota > Fungi > Ascomycota > Saccharomycetes > Saccharomycetales > Saccharomycetaceae > Oligophagozyma > Oligophagozyma castellii. The sequence continues at coordinate 91,235 of JAKTPW010000006.1, forward strand.
TTAATTCAGTCACACCTAATTATACCTCATTGCCCATCTGCTTCTATAACTGGTTCTGAAAGTAATGATAGATGTCTTTACGATAAAGACAATATAAGCATTAGTGTACATGGCGTTCCACCACTGAAATTGAAATACTCAAAAATGATTGGTAAAAAGACAAAAACTTATGAAGATACTAATCTTCAACCAGAGCACTTTAAGTCACCTCTACAAAATACTGCACGCACCTTTTTTGGAAAAGAGTATTTAAATAATCTTAATTGGGCACGCAGCCACTCTTTGACAATAAACCTTAATTCAATAGCAAATCAAAGAGGCCATTATGTTTACAATTTAGAGCAGGTAGTCGATGGTCTAGGTAATGTGATGAAATTTTCGAATCTACCGAGTTCCTTGAAGAGAGAATATGATTTTTCCAATGAATTCGATGTTCATGCAATTCCGAAAGCCACTTTGGAAGAAAAACCAGACAGAACGTCTCCGACTAAAAAGTCTATCATGATAAAATACGAAGACGCTGAAGGATGGAACATAGATGCACCTTATTTGGCAAATATCAAATTCACCAATCCTGAGAATAAGGCTGTAGAAATTTTGAGTTTTACTATAAACTCTCCTGAATTCAAATTTCAGGCCAAAATGCCAGGTGTGTACACTCTCATTGACACTAAAAGTAGCTTCTGTTCCGGTATAGTTGTGGGAAAATCTAGTGTAATAGTCAGTAAGCCAATTTCTCCCAGACTTGATATTACTGCTCAGCCCATTTTGGACAAATGTGTAGGTCAAGTGGGTCTTAACTTTGATTTGACATTTAGCGGGCTGCCTCCTTTTCGATATGTTGCCAGAATTTACAAGCTGGATGCCAATGGACGGATCTTATATGAAACCAAAAAATTGAGCTCAACAACTTCACGGAAGCAGTATGCTTATAGTCCTGCTACGGAAGGTGATTACGAGATAATTTTTGATGATCTTTCGAACGATCTCTTTAACGAACCTATCAAACAGTTGCCTGCTGAAATGTATACGTTTAAAACATCTATGAGAGTCAAACCAGGTGCCTCATTTATGGGCTCAAAAACTGGAAGTTTGTGTTTAGGCGCCAAAACTACAGTAGGCGTTCGTTTGAAGGGGGAGGTTCCATTTACTCTGAAATATGACATTTTGGAAACATCAACGAACATCAGAAATTCTTTTAAGGAGGAAAACATCAACTCGCATACTCATCATATCAAAACCGCTAGTTTTGAAGTTGGGGGCAATTATATTCTTTCGCTTGTATCCGTGCAAGATGCTTCAGGATGTACGGTATTATTAAGTGAGCCTGACTACATTATCAATGTGCGTGGCACAGTGCCCGCGGCTTCGTGGAACTCTCTCGATTTTAGAAATGAATTCTGGATCAGAGAGGGTGCCACCGCAAATATTCCATTAAAGTTTTCAGGAGAGGGTCCTTTCAAAGTCGAGTATACCCATCTGGATCTTGAGGGTAATCTTATCTCGAGGCGATCAGTCAAATTTAAAAATGACTACAATGCCTACCTATCTGTGACCAAAGAGGGTTTGTACAAATTGGACTCTATACGGGATGTGAGTTGTCCCGGAGTGATTGAAAATCCATCGAAAGAGATCAGAGTAGTTTATTTGGAAAGACCTAGTTACAGTTTACATTTGGACAAAACCATCGAAAAAGTCTCAGACACAATGTTCGTTAAAAACAGCGTATGCCAAAATACTGAAACAAGTGTTGATATATTCTTATCAGGTTCTCCGCCTTTTGTACTAGAATATGATTTGGTACTACCCAATGGGAATTTGGATACTAAAGAATTGCAAGTATCCACAAAATACACCTCTATAATTATACCAAATACTCTACCTGGGGACTACAAATTGCGGTTTGGAGCTTTATATGACTCTAATTATGGCAAGCTTGAAGGACTGACCAAAAAGCAAGAACTCGATATAGTTCAATCTGTTCACAAAATACCTCTGGTAAGATTTGCAAACCCCAAGAAGAAATATAAAACATGTATTGTTAATATAGGACACATCGAATATCTCGATCCTATAAGTTTGAACTTTTATGATGGAATAGGGCCATACAACATCACATTCAGTATTTATCACGAAAGCACTTCACGTACAGATTACATTACCCTAGACAATGTCGATGATTCCAACTTTTCATACGATTTAATATACAAAGGTCTGGCTTTGGGAAATCACGAAGTAAGAATTGTTAACATTATGGATAGTAATGGATGTGTTAACGACAATCTCGAAAATGAAAACAACTACATCTCGATATTTGTAACCGATGCTCCAAAGATCCACTTACTTGACCCAACTAACCAATTTTGTGTAGGAGATCATGTCTCCTATCAATTGAGTGGAATTCCGCCATTCAAGATAAAATACGAATTCAACGGCATACCCCTGAAATCTTCCGAAAGCTCCTCACAATTTGTTCGCTTGGCCTCCGAACCTGGTACGATATCTATCAACTCGATTCAAGACTCTGTTTCTCAGTGTGTGGTGGATTTTAAGAAATCTGGAATGGAACAAGAATCTCAAAAATTATCTCTCGATATACATCCACTTCCATCTGTTACTGTGTCTCAAGGTGATTATCTGGTGGAAGATATTCATGAAGGTGATCAGGTAGAGATTCTTTTTGCATTCGAGGGAACGCCTCCTTTTTCACTAACATATATAAGAGCAGAAGAAAACATGCTAAAACAAGTGGGACATAAACCCCAGGTAGTGGAAACTCATAAGGTCACAGATATTTATTCTTATGAGTATAGAGTCGTGACAAGTTTGCAGGGGACATATGAGGCTATTGAAATATCCGATGCGTTCTGTACTGCGAAGAATGATGCATTCTTTTAGTATTATTATTTTCACCTTTATAGTTTGCCTTGTAATATCAACTTCATCTTATGCACCTTGTTACTCAACAATAAATTCAGCTTATCTATTTAATTCGAAATTATCATTTGTCCAGAAGTTTCGTATCGTATCGCGAACCAGAGGCCTCCGATTATATATCGCTCTATTCCGCTTTTGTGATAGTATTCAGTATACTGATAATAAGAGGTTTAGTGCAGCAGATATTACTGCTAGTAAATATCCGAATGAGTAAGTTAAGACGAATTCTAATCGATGAATGGAATCACTGTAATAAACACAATTGTCCCAAGTTGATTACTTTTGATGCATATAATACCTTATATTCACCAAGACTACCAGTAATGGAGCAATATGCTCTAGTTGCCAACAAATATGGTATAGATAAGAATCCTAATGAATTGGCTGCTAAATTTCCTCACATATATGCTACTCTTCAAAAGGAGCATCCGCAATTTGGTAAAACAACAAATATAAGTGCCTTTGAATGGTGGTGTTTATTAGTGAGAAGAGTTTATGAGCCATTATCAGTACCTCATCAAATGATTACCGAAATTGTAACTCGTTTTGAGAGTTCAGAAGCATTTACAGTCTATTCAGACGTTCTTCAACTGCTTTACGATTTACACACACGCTTTCCAGATACTATCCTAGGAATAGTAAGTAACACTGATCCACAAATATACAGCTTATTACACAATTTAGGTTTGGACCAATACTTCAGCCGAGATAATATTTATTTATCATGTGAGATAGGACTTACAAAACCATCTCCAGATGTGTTTGATTATGTCTTGAAGGATGTGGTAAATCGCAACACGATATTTCATGGAATTGATATAAATGAGTTGAGGCCAAATTGTTGGCATATCGGTGATGAACTAGTTAATGATCTTGAAGCCGCCTCAAATGCAGGATGGACAGCGATATTAGTGGATCGCTATGACAAGTATGGTTTTGCTGTGAATGATTGCGCTAAACGCTCTCGAAATGCATATAAATTGGCAATAGATAAACTTGATTCTGCCTTCAGTGAAAGTTCGTCTCAAGCCCCTTCAGATTCTATAGTGACGCAATTACATAAGAGGCAGTTGGTTGTCAAAAATTTAGATATAGTACGTAAAATGCTTGATTAATATTACGTGAGTTTAGAGTGATGGAAGGTGTTTCCGGCTTTCGTATTAGGGCGGCTTTTGAAGAGGGCATTGAAGCAACCTCATTATACACTGATTGTTTTCCATATATTTAATCCGTCAGTTCCTGTGCTAACTAAGCAGCCTGGGATCTGGGGATGCCATTTGACGTCTTTGACTTCTTTCTGCCAGTGAACAAACAACAGCTGAGGAGGAATATTTGCAAGCTCTTTAGCTTCGGTTTCTTGTTGTTTGATCTCTTCGTCATCAGCTTCAACTGATAAATCCCATAAAGTCACAGTGTTGTCTTCTGATGCCACAGCGACAATTGACTCTTCCAGTGGATTAAATTGAATTGCTGTTATGGCACCATTGTGGAAGTTATATTGCGCTACTGGTTGTGATGATTCATTGCTTGGGGAAAAATTTCTCAAATCCCAAACACCCCATGAACCGCTGTCGTCACCGCTAGCGAGCAAATAGCCAATCTTATGATTCCAACTCAATACATTGATATCTGTATTTGAAGCCTTGACTGAAATCGCAGGCTTGTGTTTTTTAGATCTCGTGTCCCAAATACGTAAATAGCCATCACAGCCCGCTGAAGCAAATACAGTGTTTTCAGTCCGAGACCACTGGATATCTTCGACGGATAGGTTGTTGTCTACACTGAAGGGTTGCTTGTCAGTGACCCACTTGGATGTATGCCTTTGGGTAAAATATATTCTTCCAGAACAGTCTCCAGTTAAAAGACCGCCGTTTTTTAGTAAAGGTGACCAGTCTACTGCATAACCTTCAACATTACCATGATTCCTTATCGTGTGAATAGGTTTTTTTGCAGGTTTGGGAATCTGGTATCCCGGACTTGTGAAAGACTTCATCTGAGCTGCTAGATCAAAGATATATACCTCACCGTTTTCGCTCATTACAGAAACAAGAGCCTCTGATTGTGAGTTTGCCAATGGGGAAACCTTCAATCTGTTTGTGGTGTCCCTTAGAGGTAAATTTTCATTTTCCATGATAGGATCTGTGTCATCGTCTTCGTCGTCTTCGTCGACATCATCATCATCATCATCATCTTTCACTAGAGTTTTGTGCAAGTTGGTGAAGCTGAGAACCATCAGTTCATTCTCTTTTTTACGAGCAGCTTGAGTTGCTGTTGTCATGAGGAGGGATTGAGGATACGTTCTGCGTTCAGAACCTAATTGATCCGGTAAAATGTCAAGCGTTAAGCAAGGCCATGGCATGTGAACATTATGAAGCATATCATAAACGGTAGGATCTGCTTCCAGTACTTCATCTGGTCCCAAAGGTCTAGATAAATGCGGCAAGTAGATTTCCTTGTTCTTATGAGATGATTGATCTCTCTTGATGGCTTCTTGAGCCTGTATCTTTTTACGTTCTGCAAATGTCTCATCATCGACTTCTTCGTTGTCAATATCGTCATCATCAACCTCGATTATCTCACCGTCACTTTCAATCTCATCGCTAAGTTCTTCATGGTTATCTGAGTTTTGATCAACATCGAGCTCGGACGATATATTTTTGTGAGCGCTCAATGGTTGGGATTGCTCCTCAGTTTTTGCAGACACAATACGATCATTATTTGCATCCTCAAATTGCCGTTTGCTCATATTTCCAGCAAGATATTTGAATGCAAAGCGTGGCTATTTGGCCCTACAAGTATTACAGCTGGTTGACGTTTACTCAAGTAGCGATGAGCTCGAATTTAAATAAATAATTAACTTTTCAAAACTCATTTAAAAAATTTGTATATGTGGCACTACCATATCTAAGTGATCATTCAACTAAGAGCCGGCTGGTCCAATGCTTTAATCCATGAAGTTGTAGAATATGCTCAATATTGGTTGAACAAGTACGATAACAATAAAAGCATAAACGGTAGGAAACTATCTTAGCTGTTCTTGATTGGGAGTGTAACATATATCCGCAATGTAATAAATGATCATAATAAAGAAATGGCTCTCAAATAAATCGTGCTTATTGAAAGTGCGGTCAAGAATTCTACTTTTTGATTTTGATTCAGATCATAACTGCGAGTTCCGATTGTTTACATATTCGATGTTAATATCTCGAAATATCGTTACATAAAAAGAATGTTTCGTGGATCCGTTATCACTAAAGATCGAATCATGCAAATTCAATTTTGGAAGTAATGGTCGATATGCTAGTGTGGGTGTACTTTCAATCTGCAAATCGATATTATGTTTTCTAGAGCCTAGTGTCAAAAACGTCTCCTACCATAATTCTTTAGGAAGTTGTGTAGAATCGATATCGCATCGATATTCTTGATACCTGCCTAAAAAAATAAATGCGAACCAACCCATTTTGCATGGTGGCAACTCGCGATACCTTGTCATTTATCATCAATTGCGGTGAATTACCCTTTGAGGCACACAGAAAATGCTCAAAACGATATAGATCAAAGGTCAATCAATCAGACGAGGAATCCATACCCCAGTCCCTTGCTTCTTTGCGTAGCTTTTTCTGTAATTTCCTGGCGGAACGCTGTTGACGAGATTGTTCGGCAAACGTCTCAGCATATTCCTTGATACATCTCGAAATATATCTGCTATCGTGCTTCAAGTAGGCCTCGTGCAAATGTTTCTCTACGTTCTCTTTCATTTCGAGTCTTGTTTTCCGAAGTCTCTCTAGAGCCTCCTCATTACGCCCATAGGCCTGTAAGCGCTTGACGTACCGTTGCGTTTTGAAAGACACCTCTCCGGGCTTCATGAAACGATTTTTGCGCAAATTTGACCGCGGTGTGCATATAATTTGGCATTGCGGCAGCTTCTTTGCTTGTGACGACCCGGACTTGCAGATCTGGAGGCAATCTTCCATCACTTCGTGTGGGATATCCAGGGCCGCCAGATCGCCACTCCATTTTTGATGCTCTTGCAAGCAGAGGTAGACATGTGCACTCGGGTACTGGTCCACATGAAACCAGAGCCAGTTTAGCTCCGGAAATCCATACTTTATCAATAAATCATTCTCGTATTTATCACCACCGATGATTACTGTATAAGAGTCGCCAGTTTCTGCTTGCGATTCATACAACAAGACCATAGCTCTACTTTCTCTAAAATCTAAATCTAAACATATAACCTTCTGTTCTTGAACTTCTGTCCAGCTGATGATTAGAACTAACTACATTGTAGCCTTAGAACGCTAAATTATTTCAAAATCACGATTTGCCTGGACCGCTCCCAGATTATTGCAAAAGAGATATCGATTATATAACGGTTCCAATATGTTCTACACGAGTGTCTTACATGCAGTTAAGTTTGACCCAAAGGTCAAAGCAGGCCACTAGTTTCACCATTTACCCGCTCAACGACTGGTCTGTCCAGGAGGACAGAAAGTTACTACACCGGCCAGCTCCTGGTGGGCCAAATTGACGTAGATGTCCTAGTGGCCAAAGTCCAGTGTCATTCGTACTGAAGCAAAAAGGACTCGAAACTCTCTAGCTTGTCCTCTGGGGTCATTTTCGTAAGGTGGGGTGGACATAAAGGGCCCGGAGGGCCCAATAAATGTCGTGTGTGGCATTCCTCAAGTTTGTCCCATTGGGCCAAACTTCTCGATGTTACCGCCGTATACTCGCTATTTCCTTCCTTCCTCGACGCCTTCTCTACTTCCGATACAGACGGTCGCATTGAGCAAGAAAGGCAGAGGTACCCTTATTTTTCTGAGAAAAACTTTACCCGAACATTAATAGCCGCCGATGTACATTTTTCATCCAAGGTAACTAACTCTTCTTGTATATATATAGCTCACTGACATGTATACGCATTATCATGGAACTTCCAATACGCTACATTTTACTTGCACAACAATATATAGTTCGGAGAAAGACGAAACGATGCAAGTCTCCCCGCCGATAGTAGTCAAATATTATTCAAGATACAAGGAACCGGTCTCGATTCCGGCCGGTTGGCCGCAGGTAAAAGAGAAATGGGCGATAACGGGCTGGATTCACTATCCGGTGACGGAGAAGATCTGGTTCACGCTGGCTGCAGGTGCAAATGACTTTCAGATAGCTGTCAAGGATTCTGAGGGTGAAATTGTGGATTCCATCAATCTGAATTGGGAAACCAGGTTGCAGGAGCTCTCTGTCTCGGCCAGCTGTCCTGCTATCTCGTTCAAGTATTTAGTCAGAGAGCACGGGTCAGGGCCAGCACAGCAGCCTAGCGTCAAATTACATAGATTTCAGGTCATTTTCGAGAGCGATAAAATTTGGGACGGCATTGTAGCAATTCTGCAGAAATCAGGATTCAAGATAAAACAAGCAAGAACTCAATCAATTTCGCCAACTTCAACCCTTGGTTCTGCTTCAAAGCAGGCTTCAGATGAGGTCCTGGATACACAAGTAACCGACTCGCAAGTTGTGCAACTTCCTGCAACACCGGTATCAATTAAAAACTTGTGCACGAGGCCGGCAGCCCCTTTCGGTTCTACCCGAAATATTTCTGCCATCAATTCTCTTGGCAACCACACTGCGTTCGATATTAGTCGATTTCTTGAGCAGTGGAACAGTCAAGAGCAATTATCCACTAAATCAGTGAGCAGTTTTCGCGATGCGCAAAACATACCCAATTTAGCACAATCAACTCAACACCAAGAATTATTGAACATTACGTCAAATTTTAATCAGCTAGCAAGAAGTCAAAATGAGTCAGTTATGGGATCGACGATTTTAAGCAATACGGAGCAACTTCCGAAATATATCAAACCCAAAATATCTAACAAAGATGATTCGCTTAATGTTACTAGGTCTGAGACTATCGATCTGGAAGCAAATAGGCACCCATCAAAGGCAAAACTTCATCCATCTAAAGAAAAGGTTCTGGCATGTTCCATGGCAAAGTTAACAGAGCCGCAATCTATTATCAATGAAACAAGCAGCAATCAGCTATTGAGCATCAATGATGTTGAATCCAGCAGTATTTCGGCAGGTAGAGTTAAGTCATTTTCATCCTGTACAAAACTTGAAAACTCTACAGCGGCGCCCAGTGCTGTAGCAAAAATGCAAATTCCTTTGACACAGAATAGCCCTGGGAAGAACAAACCCCAGGAAAACCTGCTGCCTGCAGAGAAAAGCAAAGAGATAAAGCTATCGAAAAAAATTATCAAGACTAAACTTCGCGACAAAAAGTTCATGAAATGGGTCAACAAAGTTGAGACCATTTTGGTCAGCATGGAAAGCAAGCACAAAATCCCTAATAAAACTATTTAAGATGTTGTGCCTTTACAAATTAACTTAGTCTCCATAAATAAGTCAACGTTAGTCGCTGTCAAGAAACGTAAACTGTACTCCAGTAGTACTAACAGAGAACTCAATATGGATTTCTTTTTCTTATACGACGATCTCGAATTTCAAATAATGAAAAAAATCAAATACCGATTTGATATTTCAAAGATCATGCAAATCCATGTTTTCCCATGACATTTTTTAGTCGAAAACGTAGAGGGGTCTCATCATAGCCCCAAAAAACAACTGTGGTTAAGAGGTAAGTTATCTCGAAACATTCAGTATCTGTTCATAGTACAATAAGTATATCCTTGTGCTTTAGAATGGCGTCACTTGTGAGCAGATACCTCGTAATAGAGGAAATTATTATACAGAAGCTCTCTGAGTCAGCTTATCTCAGTCAGTTTATTCACGATAAAAATAGTGGACGTATAACACTGTTCTTGTTAGTGATCGGAACGATTGCTTTTTTCCAAGAATTGTACATCACGATTGAAATGTCCATTTTACAGAAAGAAACCTATGACGAGCTTAGTCGAGGTAAGATTGATGAAAGTTTGAAATTGCATAAATTGTTGGTTAGTGATGAGTATCATGGAAAAGAATATGAAGACGTGAAAAGTGGCATAATCATTGAAGAATTTGAGGACCGTGATAAATTCTTTTCTAAACCCGTCCATGTGTCGAATGTCTACATTGATTGCAATGTGAAGATTGATGGCGATTTGGCACTTGATAAGCCGTTGAGGTTTCACGTGGAGATTACTCCAGAAGATTTTGAGAACGAAAAGAGGTATGAGTTCGGATCCACTCTAAGAAATTTGAGAGTAAAACTATACCATTTATTCAAGGACTCGGCCATCTATGACGAGCTAAATCCAGAAAACAAACGTAAATTCACGATCTCACAACATGTTGAAATATTCAATCGCCACCATGAATTACTGGATACAAGTGTTGACGACGTTCAATTATGTTTTCTAAAGATCGAGACTAAGGATACAATTTATTGTAATTTTCTTCTTTGAAGAATTGCAAGGCTATAATCTCACTGATTCGGTTTTATACTTACCTATATAAGAGGAGTATATATGATAATTCAAAAAGTATACCTACAAAACTTGAGTTAGATGCCTCAAGTACAAACACCTTGGGTTACCGATTTCCCATGTTCAATCTAGGCACACCGATATTATTTACATGCAATTGATTTTCGTACCAGCACCAGATTTTCATTAGTTGAATCAACTTTGGTTCATATAGGTATTCATCGAAAGAGGTTTCGTTGACAATTGGGTCCAGCTTTCGTTTTGTCTGATCCCAGAAGTTGCCATGCAAAACCGAATTGCTAACAACGTCTTGGTGACTTATATCGAGGACTTTTTTATCACTTGTATCACTCTGATATCGTTCATGATTAGCGTCCGCCAATCCCGCCTTAATTGAACTAGTTTCATCATTGCTCGCGTGTATTATGTCGGTATACATCAGATCAACGAACTCTTTGTTGTTCATGAAATCAGTCTGTGGCAGGTTCTGTAGAATGGATCTCAAAAGCACCTTGTTCACAAGTTCCGCTATGTTTTCTCTCAGTTTTGGAGAGTACAGACTCTTTAGATTTTCTGGGAGTTCAATCTCAGGACTATCCAAAGGAAAGAGCAATAAAGCAACAACAAGTTCTAATTCTTTCATTTTCCAAGTGCATTCTGAAGCCTTTATTGCAATTTTTTGCTGGCAATATTCAATTAGATTTAAGATAAATCCATCATCGTCTGTGATTTTCTCGGAGGATGGTCTATAATGATCCCTGATCATTTCTATGACATTCAGTAGAAGTAACTTGAAATGAATATCGGTTGAGGCCTTACTTTCCAAGATATCGATGCCAAAACTTTTGTTGATTAGTTCGATCGACTCTACTATTTTCCCTCTTTTAATTAAGCGCTTTATTTCAAATCGCTGTCTTATGCAAAAGGTTTCGTTGAATTCCACAGCATCCTTATTGTTCTTTATGTAGCCCAACTCCTTTGCCATACGTATTGCAGAATCTTCCAAAGCCATAGTAACAAAATAGTTCAGCAATAAATTCATCAAGGTGAACCTATCGTTCAACTTAGTGGAATCCATAAGATCATTTTCATGCTCCTTTGTTCCCGCAGAGCCGGTAGTCAAAGCCTTCCATGAATCAGGTGTAATTATCCTGCCGTATTCCTGCCTTTGGTCAATATCTGAAGCCATATCGGTGTCCATATTGTGGTTCAAGTAAGGATTCTCGTTGTCTGTCTCATAATGTATATATATACATATTAAGGGCTTTTTCAAAGTTTACAGGGATCTTAATCAGTTCAAGACTAATGGCGCTACCAGGATAAGTTCGGATATATTCTTACGAAACCAGTATTCTTAGACGGCTTATAAGACCATCAATCAGTAGACGTGAGTGGAGCTCGATAGCACTTGTCAGCCCTCACAATTCATAGCATTTTTTGATTTTCCTAGGATCCATCAATTCGGATGAAAGGGCTTGAACAGCCACATTAGAAACTTACTACAAGATTATTATAAAAGCTGAGATACTCTTTATTGAAGCTAAGTCTGCATTGGAAACATCGAGGAGTCCTTGGCTATCAACGTTAACAATTTAGTAACCAAACCCTATGAGTGGTAATACTAAAACTACGGAGAATCCTGCCTCAACTAAGGCCACGAAAAGCTCTCTCAAGGAAAACTTGGAAGCACTCATTGCTGGTGGGTTTGGCGGTGTATTAGCAGTAGTAACAGGCCATCCTTTTGATTTGCTGAAGGTTAGATGTCAGTCGGGACAAGCTGGTTCGACATTGCAGGCTCTGAATCAGTTGTTTCGTGAGTCTGCTGCATTGCCTGGTAATGCACTACTTAATTCGACAAAAACGTTGTACAAGGGCGTAGTAGCCCCTTTGGTAGGTGTTACACCGATATTTGCAGTCTCCTTTTGGGGTTACGATATAGGCAAACGAATAGTTTCATCCAATGCAGAGCATTTGACAATTGCACAGCTTGCCACTGCTGGATTCATAAGTGCTGTGCCAACAACTCTAGTCATGGCACCTATTGAGCGCATAAAAGTAATGCTACAAACAAATAATGCACTACAAGGTTCATTCCTACGAGGCGCGCGATACATCATCAAGACAGGTGGAGGATTTCCATCGTTATTCAAGGGATCACTGGCAACATTCGGTAGAGATGGGCCCGGGAGTGCTATTTATTTTGCATCGTATGAAATATCCAAGAGAGCATTAGGATCGAGAGATCTACAATCTTCGCCGAAACTGTCACATGTCTGCATTTCAGGTGGATTGGCCGGCATATCCATGTGGATATGTGTTTTCCCTATCGACACTATCAAGACTCAACTGCAGTCGTCATCAACACGTAGCTTGTCGATGTTGGAGGTTACAAGAGACATATATAACAAACGTGGGGGCATAAGAGGTTTTTATCCTGGTTTAGGTCCCGCTCTTTTAAGATCCATACCTGCTAACGCAGCTACATTTCTTGGCGTCGAGCTAGTACATTCTTTCTTCAATAAATACTCTGTATTCAACTAGATCTAAATATAAAAACAGCCAAGAACTTGAGTGTCGAATCTATCCCGTGTGCTTTTGCCAGCCATCGGGTTTCTCTAAGTCATTAACAGTGTAATACTTCATAGTACACGAGTAACTGTGCCAAGTAAAATCATCATCCGGCTTGCAAGAACATTTATTACTCAATCTGATGTTATCATCAATTGGGCAAGCATGGAATGGATTGTGGTAGTAGCCCAAGTCACCAAAATGGTGAATAGCATTACGATCAAGAAATAGCGAAGCGGCAATCGAGTGAACTGGAGCGTCACCCCATCTTTCATAAAAGAAACCACCGGCTTTATCCAAGAAGTCGAAGTAGTCTGAATACGCTTGAGATCTCCAGAGATCCAAAGAACCGATTTCAAAATTTGACCAAAAATGACACATATTGTAAGACACACCACCATCGTCACTGACAAAGTCAAGCATGTTATTAGGGTGCAGGTGCTCTGGATGCAATTTCATGAATTCTTTTGTTGTATCCCATAGTGTAGGGATAGTGATACCGTATTCGTGGATGGAAATGGAAAATCCGTATAGTTTACCGTTCTCACGCATGAATCTAAAGACATCATAATTCACATCACAATGGAATTTGACATCTGGTTCAACTCTCCAGTAGTAATCATAATCCGCCATCAATGGGTGCCTATAAAAGAAGCCCGATTCGAAACGGCACATATGACGATAAGACTCAGATCCTCCATAAATGACTCTTTGACGTACCATCTCGTCCCGGGCTTCCTTGGCACGGTTTTGGTCAATCCACTGGGGGTACGACCAATGTTCCTTGGGAATCTGTCCGTATTTCGTTTCACCACTGATCATTGCGGTTGTGACCTTCTTGAATTCTTCACTGAATGGTTCGTCGTTGAGGAAAACCCAATCGTAGTTGAATTGGTGATTGAAGCGATCCTCCATGGATTTGATGGTCTCCAGTAGACCATACAAGTCCTGGTTACGGGCCAATGTAACGAAAGTAGCCTTTTCCTTGGGGCCCGTGTATTTCTTAGCCTTGGGAGGGAACCTGTATTTGTAGCCAGTGTCTCCAGCAGTGGCAGTTCCTACTAGAGGTTTAGGTTTGGCATTCATTGCATTGCCACGGCTGGAAGAGCCCCCAAGTAAGGTGGTCCAGATGCAAACCAGCCCAATGAGTGCAACAACACCAATTGCAATCCGCTTATACGTCGCGCGGTCGATCATTGTGCTGTTTGCCTTTCAGTCATCATATTGCATGTGTAACTAAAATTTTGTAAATTTCGGAACCAAGTATATATATAATATATATGCATGAAGATACGTGGCTACTAGTGAGGAAACAAATTGACAGCAATCTGGTTTTGAATTACATTCATGGCTCTGGTGTAGATCTTTGAACGTTGATAGGATAAATTCGAAAGCAACAAATCTTTCTACTCAAGAAAGCTACAGCCATACTCGATTTACCATCTGACAAGATGGACTCTATTCTTGAGTATGTTTTCAGTTTTTTGTCATGCAATTATAAGTAGATTTCTTGAGGTTCCTTATCGATCAATTTGAGGTTCCTTATCGATCACTTTAAGGTTTGGTATCGATCACTTTGAGGTTTGGTATCGAGTCAATATCCCCCGATTTCTTGACGTTAAAGGTTTAAGAGCATCGTTATTTAAATTTGATATTCTATGAAACAAAACCAACTTGAAAAATATTACAAGTATATATCAAGAAGGCCTCAAAATAACGAACCTGCCGCGTCATGGCAGCTACCAGCGATAAGAAAAGGTCTTTCTCATTACGTTTACGGTCTTTGTTTGGCATCAACTCTGAAAGCTCGTCGCAGCAGTTTATTGATAATAAAATATCAGATGAGTATAAGGATATAGCTGCTAGTGCAGCCAAAAAACCAAGGATAGAGGATTCTAGAACACCAGTTTTTCTCTACGAGGCCCAAAATGGTACTAGACCGCCGCTGCTTCCGATCGTGCCACTGCAGCGCTTGCGGTTGCTGCGTGAAAAGCAAAGACGCAGAGAGCTGCAAGAACATGTACCTACTCTTCAAGTGCAGAGAAAGTACACCCAAAAAAGGAATACGACACTATATCCAAATATGTTAACAAGCTTGCCTCATTCTCGAGAATCTTTCTCCAACACACCGTCACCAGTAAAAAACACTGGTCGTCCAACAGGTTATTTGAAGCTACCGTTGAGTACTCCGCAGGAGCCTAAAAAGCGCAGATGTGGCACAGAATGGTCTGGGCATTTTGAATATGATATTTCTGTAAAGGAGGACGATAAGGAACCTGTCGACTCAAAGCATTACGACAAACTACATGAAAAAGTTACCTCACCTCCAAGAAAACCTCGTTTCGAGACTAAAAACGCATTAGAAAAATTGTCGAAAGGACAAGAACGTCTACTTCTGGAGGGTCCTTCGACCAGCACATCTAGCAATACACTATCAAAATCGAAAGTCAAGACCTTGAGTACCCATGTTACACCAAGTGTGAAAATTACACCCACGATAGGTTTCAATTTTGGGGACGTTTCTTCGATAAAGGAAGGAACCTTGCAACCTCATTCAAGCAAAACCAAGCTTGATTTACCGGTGGGAGTTACCACTGAAGGAAAAAGTCAGTTTGATGCTTTTGCTGGGTCAAACAATCATAAAATCTCTGATACTCAGGGAAATAGCAGTGCGAATTTGTTTAGTAAGGTGACGAATGGATCAAATAAGAATCATGAATCAAAAAGGACCTCTCTCTCTGCTTTCGAAGGATTCAACGTGGAAAAAGATGAGCATCCAAGTATTAAGGAAACTACCTCGGGATCATATACTACACATGGAGGTGAAGAAAAAGGAATAAAGGCCCCTGCATTTTCTTTCAACATCCAAAACAAGCTTAATGCAAATCTAAATGAACAGAAAACTGGTGATAAGGAAAAGTCACAAGCTCAAGATTATAAACAGTTGGCACACCAGCTTCCGGAAGATATAACAACAAACAACATTTCTGAAGAAGGCAAGAAAGACCACGGTCCCATATTGGCTGAAACACTCTCTGCTAACCATCATGATGATTCTAGCAAATCTTTTGCAAAGGGCTCAGCCCTGAATTCAGATTCTAATCAATCAAGCTTGTCTTTCAAGAGTGCTGTTGCTCAAGCAGGTGATCCGATACCGAAAAAGCGAGGGTTAGATGATCAAAGATCCACAAATAGTAAGCCATTCTTGCCGCTCGAAAGTGCTGGTAACGGTAAACTATCATTTGATTTTAATAAGAAGCCTGAGAGTTTGAGTTCGGCTGGAGCAAAGAAACCTGAAATCTCCACTTTTAAGTTCAATACCATTACAGAGAGTACGACTTGTAATCCGGATGAAGAAACTAAAAAGCCCGCCTTAAGTTTTAGTACCAATTCAGACGATAAGAAAATTCCAACTTTGCCTGGTTTATCAAAGCCAGGTTTCTCGTTCATGAAAGGTGCCTCAGATCCCAAAACTACAGGCATTCGGCATGGCTCTAACAAAACACCATTTACACTCAATCCTAACGTTTTGGCTCAGGGTTTGACTAGTGATAAGGTTGATCAGCCATCCTTGAGCTTCCCTTCCGGCTCTAGTGACTCAAAAAATCTTTCTGAGAAATCCATCGAGCCAGCATTCACTTTTGGAACGAAAAATGTAAATACACCGGGCCAAGGTAATACAAACTCTGACAATCCTCTACTATCTAAAAAGCGAGCATTCGATTTTGTCAAAGCGCCGGATGTGAAGTCATCAAGCACTACCGAAGATTCACCCTTGTTATCAAACAATAGTTCGAATAAAGACGCATCGTTTTCATTTGCTGCCAAAACCAATGACTCTATATCGCAGAATCCCATCAGCAATACCGCAGAAAAGCCGGTTTTAAGCTTCAATTTTGGAGGAGCACCGAAAGCCAACAGTGATAAGGCGAGTGGAAATATTCCCTTTGGTTTCAGTAACTCACAACAATCCTCGTCATTTAGTTTTGGTGGGGCCCCCAGTAACAATAATTCCATGTTTGGTGGCTCAGTATCGAATCCAGATGGAGGTAAAATAGCTGCTAATACGCAAGCTTCTTTTGGTGTCGGAGCACAAGTGCCTTCTAACAATTTTGTCGCCCCGCAAAACTCGGGGGCACCGGCTCAAAATAGCTTCAACTCCTCATTTGGTACAGTTCAGCCGTCAACGATGGCACAGCCAGTGCATAACCAACTCAATAATCATAATTCCGGTTTCGGACAGTCCGGAACTACTCACACAAATTTTTCGGTACCGCAAAACGCAGTTTCATTTGCACCATCGGCTACTCCAAATTTGAATTTCGGTGCTACAGGAGGTACAGTTTTACCTCCCAGTGCTGTCTTTGGCGGAGCTGCCTCACAACCCACGCCACCCTTCATGGCCAATAACTCTCAATTCTCGATCACACAAGATCCCGGAGTTGGCGGTAATTTACAAGGGCAAGGAACTAACAAACCCCGGCTTTTTGCTAGAATGAGACAGTCCAGAAGAAGGTAATTCGTAGATACTATTTAATGGTTACTAAACATAAATATAGTAATATGAAAATGTAGTATGAAAGATATATATTAAAAAAAGTCGAGAAACGGAAAAGTTCAAATATGCACAATTCAATATCCCAACGATGACAATCATGTCATTGAATACTTATTCTTCACTACATGTACCTTCATTCGCTGCAGGGGTTGTGGCAACACTGCTTCTTAGTCCGGTAATCAATTGTATGCTGGGAAACCTTTTAGTCGGCCTTATCACAATATGTAAGTTCGGTGTAATTATAGGTGCTATCGGAGCCATATGGTGGATCTTCAATACACAACAATCACATTGCAAACCTCGAATAGAAACAAGAGAACCAGGCCACCTCAACGAGAAATCTACGCTTCGGCCCAAGGCACCCTACCGCTATTTTGACATACCTGTGGTGAAAGCAGACGAGGGGACCGAAAGGAGAATAGAACCATTGCACGATAAAGCGGGCGCATACCAAGAATTCGTCGATAAGGCGCACAATAAGTAGAATCCCATATTGATGTATATATAATGTAGTAATGAAGGTGATATAAAATGGCCAAAAAACAGATGTCAAACCTTGTGAAATCGCTCGATAAAATGTACGCAAGGTTGCAAAAATAACCTGCCGTCTTATGCGTCAGTCCAAGCCGCACTGTGGAAAATGTGGAGCGGTAACGATTTCTGCCATACTCAAAGATACGATAAGACTGCTCTCCCTGGCAAAAAGATCGTCCATCAGTAAACAAAAGACGAGCTTGCATCCATAATGTGCTGCAAAACAAGTAATATCACAACTCATATGGGCGACAGGCTTGAATCTTAATAATAATGAAGGATATCAAGACACATTGTGCCCACGAATCTGGCTCTTCGAAAATTAAACGAACGCACAGTTGCATCCCAAAGAGGATACACCTCGAGGCACATGTATCTAATAACTTGATGTTCCCTGAAAGAGAACTTTACTTTATTAGACCAATTTAACCGCCAATTACATAATATAAGTTAGTCATGCTACAGATGATTGATCATTAGACTAAAAAGTAACGTCGGGTAAACTTGTATGTCATGACTAGCAATGACTCATCCAACCCCACGTTTTTGTGAGAGATGATGATAGCTGGTTAGGATAGCTATCACGTGACAGCATCAAACCTGAAATAACCCCGATCGGTGTGAAAAAATACACACATGGAAAATCAGCTGTAAAATTAATTTATTAACCAAATCAAAAAGAACTGATGAATAGGAAACATTAGGGGCCTCACCACCGAACCTGCTTGTATATATATACCGGATAGCCCAGCTTAGATTTGCAAAAGTGATCTGAAGTACTTGAAAGACCATAAAGACATCATATATACGAGAGCATTGAAAACCACGAAGGCTTGGTGTTTCTAAATAGTTTTCGCAATCACAAGTCATGAGTCCGCCAGCTAAAAAGGTAAAGGGAGCCTCCCTACCCGACGTGAAGACGTTACCAACTCTGGGAAACCCTCTCGAGGATGCGAAAAGGGTCGCTGCATACCGTGCTGTTGATGAGAATTTGGATGTCGATGCACATCGCATTATCGGCGTTGGGAGCGGTTCCACAGTCGTTTATGTCGCCGAGCGCTTGGGCCAGTACCTGCAGGACCCCAAATACCACGAGCGTGTACGCCAGTTCACGTGTATCCCCACAGGATTCCAGTCTCGTAAGTTGATTGTCGATAACGGTTTGCGCATGGGTTCAATCGAACAGTCTCCAGTGATTGACATTGCTTTTGACGGCGCCGATGAGGTTGATCCAGACATGCAATTGATCAAAGGTGGCGGGGGCTGCTTGTTCCAGGAAAAGTTAGTATCTACGAGCGCAGGGATTTTTATCGTTGTTGCTGATTCGCGGAAGCGTTCCGATACACACTTAGGCAAAAACTGGAAAAAAGGAGTACCTATCGAAGTCGTTCCTTCTGCATATGTACGTGTCCAGCACGACCTTGAGCATGTTTTACATGCCAAAAGGATAGTGGTTCGCGAAGGTCTACCGGGCAAGGCAGGCCCTGTTGTTACAGACAACAATAACTTCATCATTGATGCTGATTTTGGAGAAATCGAGGATCCCAGAGCGTTACATGTACAAATAAAAAGTCTTGTAGGTGTGGTAGAGACAGGCTTATTCATCGATAATGCATTGAAAACATATTTCGGGAATGCAGATGGTTCTGTTGAGGTGATGGAAAAGTCCAACTAGCTCTTGTTTGTACTTAAATACTAGCTTCTTGTTCATCATTCTATAGCAACAGATTTTACGACATATACATCAAGTTGCCTTGGTTACCTTAGCAAGCCACGATAAGCCAGCAAGTAAGCCGTCACCCGTGATTGCCGTACTTCCTGTGACTTGCCAGGGTTGATTTCGTAAATTATCTTTCAGTTCTAAAAACTCGCTCATTTCGTTAGGTTTGAGTGCACCTTTTATGTCCTGCTTGTTCGCCCAAACAAGTAAAGCTACATCCTCCATCTCTTTATCTCCAATGATGCTATACAGCTCCTCTTTAGCTTCATCAAGTCTGGCACGATCCTGCGAATCAATCACAAATATGAGCGCATTGGCTGACGGAAAATAATGCCTCCACAGCGGTCTTAAGTGCTCTTGACCTCCCACATCCCACATATTGAACTTTATATTCTTATAGGAAACCGTTTCGATGTTGAAACCAACAGTCGGCGCAGAATCTCTTCGCTTGTTTAGCTTCAATTTATATAATATCGTTGTTTTGCCTGCGTTATCGAGTCCGAGCATTAGAATTTTCATCTCTCGAGAACCAAAGATCAGGTTGAGAGCGCGGGATAATGAGTTACCCATCCTTGCTAATGTATTGCCTGGCAGTTATTACCAGGGAAAAACCTCGATGGGGACCTTCAATTGTTATCTATATGAATTGTTGATATTCCGTAGCTGTGGAATGCTTTCAAAGTACAAAATGAGTTATAAATTTATATCGCTCTACGCATAATTACAACATAATCGAGGTATATGTAATAAAAGACTCCTTTAACTGCAATAGTAGTTCATATGATCAGATATTAGTTGATGCTGACATTTAATCGATGATGAAATCCAATATTACTCTTAAGCGCTGTCAAGCAAAAAATTTGTTGCAGCTTCAAGGTCCCAATTGCACTTTTCTAAAGCATTAGTTGCTTCTGCATGGCTAAAGCCCATGCCACTGAGCTCTTCGACGGCAAGAGATCTAGGAGTTGTTGCAATTGAACGGTTTATGGGTGGTTGCGACAATGGCTGTAAGTTACTGCCCAGGTGATTCGTGTCAGACTGTTGCTGATGTTGTTTGGAGACCGATTGTCTTACACCATTACCAAATCCTGCGAAAAATTCATCGACACCGGCACTCTGTGAGGGCATCGAGAAATCATTAGATTGTACCAAGTGTTGCATGTTTTTGTGTTCCTGTGTTTGAGAATTCTCTGCAGCGTTACCTTCGGGCAAGCGCTGGAAAGGTTCAGCTTTCTCGTCCTCTTGTGCAGCCAATTGTAAACCATTGAATTCATCCTCAAAGTCGTCAATACTATTGTGCATAACATTTCCAGGTACAGGGTTTTCTCTGCTGTCCTCAAAATGACTGTTTTCATTATCTGATGAATCACTCTCATTAATCTCGAGTTGCCGAATAGGTGGGAATTCTTCGTCAATTGCAGATCTACTTAACGACTTAACGGCACCAACGGAGCTTTCTTTTTGACCTCCCGCGTGCTCCTCCTGATGGACAGTATTGGGTACCACAGTTTCTAACGATCTCTGAATTGAGTTCTGTGGAGAGTTGACAATCTCATTGTCCGATTGCTTCACCGAGTTGACAAGTGCACCATCCTTATCCGCTGATCCTCCAGATTGACTTGTACTCCATTGTCCAGGAATATTTCCACCCTCATAGTTAGGGGCAGCAGAGGGAGTTTCTGGAATTTCATTTTCATCTCTAACTGACTGTGGAGGATTATTCGCAACTGAGGATGTGAAAGACTGGGTTCGTGGTACGCGATATTCGTTAAGATCTCCCTCAAAACGATCATCGAGCGCTTGCGCTGCTGCTATGTTGCTCGAACGATTTTGCCCTTCGGAAATATCGTCAGCTTCGCTTTGAGAACCCATTGCAGGCACGTCTCTATCAAAAACATCACTATCAGTTTTTATTTCCTCTTCAGTGCCTTGTGGCTCAACCTCTCCATCCAGTTTCGTAATACTCACTTCTTTTGGCGTTGCACTATTTGTGACTTTTTGTTGAGTCATGACAATCTCCGTATTATCAGGCACCTCACCTACCGCTAATCGCATACGCTTTTCGGCCAACTCCTGAATCTCCCTTGCGTATTCCACGTGTTGAGCCTTTAATTCCTGGTCTGCTTTCTCGAACGATGACTTCCTTGCGCTCAAATCTGTAAACATTGTCTGCAGACGTTGAACATGCTCATGATACAAACGCTCTTGCTCTTGTATCTGTAAATTCCGCTCTGCCAATTGTTTTTCACGAGCATCAAGGTCCAAATTTGAATTATTGATCTCCTCATATTTAACTTGCAATTGGGCGTGCTGCTCCTCAACTTTTTTCTTATAATCATCTAATTCCTTTTGCTTTTCAACATAAGTCTTCAGCTTATCATCAAGGCCGCCTATTTCCTTTTGCAAATTATCTACAGTAATCTCATTAACCTCAAGTTGTCTCTTATTGACATCCACTAAGGATTGCTCTTGCTTGACCTTCTGCTGCTTTTCTGACAATTGGGTCTGTAAAGTGGCCATATTCGTGTTGAAAATGGTGATCTGTTCTTTCAAGCGCGCGTTTTCTTGCTGAGCATTGAGTAAATTTTGATTCGAGTCGTTGAGTTGAGCCTCTGTTGCACGGTGATTCGCTTCAACAGTAGCTAATTCTTGTTTCAAAGCTTCATTTTCCTTGTTAGCTTGGAAAACCTTTGCCTGGAGTTCCTCCGTTTCTTTCACATTTCTTTCATGTGTAACACGAAGGTTTGCCAATTTAGACTCTATTGATGATTTCATTTCATTCACTCGTTTTAACTCACTATTGGCGCTCTCTTTTCTGTCATTTGTTATTCTGGCCTGCTTCGTCAACGAATTCACTTGATTAGACAAGTTTGCCATTTCTGTCGCGGCAGCGGAGAACTCAGCCGAGTTCCCTCCAGAATAGGTTCCATTATTAGCAGCATTTGAAGACGCAGAGGCCAAACTACCTGCTGCTACATTTAAAGCACCGGTTGCTGTTGATGCTATGTTAAACGAACTAAAGTTAGGTACGTTTGGGAGTGAGACTGAAGCTGCACGAGCGCTTGGAACAGGAGGAACAGATTTCTGTACTGTTGTTGAGTCAGTACTCGAGGGGTTAGAAGGTGCAGGCCGTTGATTTGCTCCCTCTTCTTGAATGATATTCTGTCCAAAATTTGATGTTGGACTAAATTTCTTCATTCCTGTAGAGTTTGTGCTCATGGGCGCAGTTCCAGCATTTGCTTGGGTGTAGTTGAAACTCCCACTCGACTCTCTTTGACCTAGCGCAGGCGCTACTCGCGTGCCAAATGATTCGTTCAAATCCATTAAATCACTAAGCGACCCATTATTTGAGTTCTGAGGCATTTGAGGTTGTTGCATCGTTTGCTGAGGCTCTTGAAACGAGGGTTTAGTAGATCTTGAAGGCATAAGCATTTGATTTGATAATTGTGATGATTCATAGAGTTGTGATGTATTACTTGAGGCTTGGTATTGAGGCTGCTGACTATTCAGGCCCAATGCTGGAGAGTTCAAAAGCTGAGGTGGAATTACATCTGGCAGTTCTTGTCCAGCATTTTTTTTTTGAATCAAAAACATTGCTATAGCAAACTCAACTTTTGTGAACTCTGCATTGTTATGAATGTCTGCTAGATCCCATATGGTTGCTAGAGTCTCCTGACTCAATTTAGAGGACAAAAAGAAGTTGACCAAGATTTGAGAGCCCAAGGAACCAACGCGATTCTTGTCCAGACTATCAAAAATGCTGTCAAATTGTGTCTTTTTGTCAGGTGTCAAAATCCAATCATCTGCAGCGTTGCCAAACGCAGACGTTGCTATTCCAGAATAAGTCGGCTTTCTGTTTATGGAATACTGGCCCGTCGAACTTGCACTCATGGGCGCTGGAATTGAGCCTGGAACAGGAGATGTGGCATTGCCATAATTGATACTTGAGTTAGTACTAGTACTCGACAACCTTTGGTTCATAGGAGGAGGGGACGACATTCCATTCAGGTCGATGGAGTTCCAAACTTCCTGTGGAACAACTGATGGAACAGGATTAATTGAAGGGTTTTTACTCAGTACCAAATCAATCAAATGCATTGCCATAATAAACTCTGATTTATCAAGCGAGCCACTTGCGTCTCTGTCACACAACGCCCATATTTCACCTAGCGTTTGTGTAGGTAGTTTAGCTTTCAAAAATATATCCTTGGCTTTGTTCCCTGGAATATGTGCCATACCTCCGGTGGTTCTGTCGAACAATTGCGAAAACTTTGATATATCGTTAGCAGACACCCGAGGAATAGACGACTGGCTGGATTGTGGCATACCTCCAGGTATTGCCACGGGAGAAGAAACGGCAGATAGATTATCAAACTTAGCTGGCTGCGGGGCAGGGGAATCATAAAGAGCAGAATCGACGTTTAAACCAGGGTGCGCTTGGAGATGACCAATTACTCGCAAAGCAGCAGAAAATTCAGTATAGTTCAAGAAGCCCTTCTTTTCCGTATCAACAAGTGCCCATACTTGCGAGAGAACCGGAGTGGTGAGCCCTGAGCGAGACAACAAAGGTCTCAAGGCTTCTCCGGTCACCACACCGAGCTCTTCACGGTCTAGCGCTTTGAACTGGGCCTGAAATGTAGCCTGTTCCTCACTACTTAGTGGAGTTCGCATTACAAGGGATGCCATTGTTATGTGCCAAGCCAGATGCTCGTTGGGTAACTATATTGCACAATCGGAAAACTCTGATAAACTGCACTATTCACAATGTGACCAATTGAAGCGCCCCACAGTTTGCACTGAAAGTGATGATTTGCCTTTAACTTTATCACAACCTCAATACACTAAGCTCAGAGTCCAATCGAGCGTTAGGAGATTCAAGTCGTTTTCAACAGCTAATTGAAAGTTATATCCAAATAGTATATAACCCTGTTTTTGTCCTGAGTACATTTTATACTGAGTTTCTGATACTCTCTATTATAGAGAAGAATACCGTCACGTGTGAAGGATGGTAAACACTCGCAATAGAGAAAGACTTATAAAGGGCCTAGTTCCATAATCAGAGGCACATGCCATCACACATGAACTCTAACATATCAACAAGAATAAATTTGACGATATTTTTTCTTGACGTGATCCAATCTCTCCAATACCGTTGATCGTACCTTGAGTGAATTACAAATGGATCAAATGGCCACTCAAATACTTGGGAAGCTGCCAATTAGCAAACTGAAGGTCAGCATTATTTATTAAACATGCTTCATGATACAAGAGGGAGGTCAGGGTGTAATAATCAAAGCTCTGTAAATTAGAATGAACTTTGTGCTAGAATTAGATTCATGTCATGCAGCTTTCTGGATTACCAGATAATGAAATAAACGATGAATTTTGCGACCCAATTGAGGAACACTTTGCCCAAAAGTTTCTTGACAATAGCCTCAAATAATCGAAGACTTTAGATCTATAATCGTCATTGAAGCAAAACTATGTAATATTTTTAATATTAAGAGAAACCATTCATTTGCGTAAAGCGGGTTGGGCTATCCAGAGCACTAACTAGTTTAGCACACTAGATAGATAAACTTCCCACGAATCACTCTTACGGTGTGGGCATTGGTGAAGGTGTCATGCAATTAAACTTTATCACTACTGTCACGTGCTATCAATCGAAGTTTGCATATAATAATATCTTACCATTGTGAAAGCCATGTTGTCACAGCCAAATTACCTAGGCCGTCAATGTTCTGCTGCGGTTCGAACAACCTCAACTACTTGATATAACCGGGTATTTGTTTTCCATTCTAGCGTACCAAACCACATAAGAAGGTTGAAAATATACGCAATGCACATTGCTGTGGAGGAGCACTCAGAAACTTCGAAAGATAAAAATGAACATAAAGACGGCACGATCAATATGACAGTCACCGATGCGGGTGATAATAGAAAAGGGATAGCATCTGATAGCTTATATTCATTTCTGCATGAAGTCACGGTCAATAAAGATTTAAGTCTGCTGGCCAACATACCGAGTAGTCAGATTTTACCTGAACTAATTAAGCATCTGACAGAAACTGTACCTAGAGATTTGTTTACACCCACTGAACATTCATCTGATTTAGATCAACGTCTTAAGAAAATAACGCACCACTTAAAGACATATTTTTTACCTCATGAGACATATCCATTCACTATAGTTCGGCTATGCGAGTTGTGTTACGATCCTTTCAAATACTTCCAACCGAGCGAACTGCATAAATTCATTCGAGCATTAGAGCAGACTTGCCTTGTAGATTTGCAACTTGATATAAACTTCAAGCCACAAGGGTCTCTACAAACGCCAGTGGTTCAAGAGGATGTGGCATTGGAACGCATTCCTTGGATGACAGAAACCATTTCTACTGATTTAGCCCCCTTAATTCGTGATATAGACAATGTACTGAGTGTCACCATGGGTTATAGAGATGGAGATGATGATGTTGATAATACAGAAACTAAAAATGGTGATTTTTTGGTCGAGGAATATTACGAAGAAGATGATGATCAAGATGATGATTATGCAGAAGACGAGGGAGGCTTGATGGATGGTGATGAGGACGAAGACGAAGACGAACATGACAATGACAATGATGATGATGATGATGATGAAGAAGAAGAAGAAGAAGAAGAAATAGTAGTAGAAAGAAATCATGGCGATGAAGAGGATGACATGCTTAAGAAGAAGGATAATGAAATTATTAGCAGTAATAATGATAATGATAATGATAATAAAAATAATGGTATTAATAATAGCGATTGTGAGGGTGATGCTAGCAATGAACAAACTGGGAAAGGGGATAAGGATATTATAAAGATGGCACATAATGAGAGCATAAAATACGAATCTGATGTTTCTGGGGATGTAAATTCAGCTGCTAAGTCTGAAAATCGAAAACCACAGAATATATGCGCGAAACGTAAATCCGAAGAGGATAAGGGCCTTGAATTGAAAAGAATGAGGTCAAATGAAATGGACGAACCGTTAGAATCTGCGGATTGAATTATATGATAACCAAGATTCAGCTATTGCAATACTTATCAGGATGTTATACATCCATTACATTTTATATACATATTCTTACTGAATTTCTGTCACTGATTAAATAAGCAATCCCACAATGCATGGTTCCAAAATGTTCAATATTGCAATGAAACCCTGCTAGTGTAGTGTATCATGCCCTCCTTTTACAGAACAAAAAACCTTACATTTACTTGGCGAATATGAATTTGAAAATTTACAGGGATCTTCTGTAGTTTGTAGTGAGCTGTCTACCACCTCATCATGGACATGTCGTTTCTTAGTCTCATATAGTCTAGAAGACCCTCAATTTGGCCAGTACCTGCCACTGCAATGTCTTGATCCCATAATCTCTTCGAGGCCCATTGCTTGACGTCTTTAACTGCAACGGAGTCAATTTTCTTGA
This sequence comes from Oligophagozyma castellii, assembly GCA_030556345.1. Lineage (NCBI taxonomy): Eukaryota > Fungi > Ascomycota > Saccharomycetes > Saccharomycetales > Saccharomycetaceae > Oligophagozyma > Oligophagozyma castellii. Next base: position 118,439 of record JAKTPW010000006.1, read on the forward strand.
AGGCTTCATCTAAGTCGCTTAAATTATTCTTGGCCAAAACATTAACACCCAATCTATGAGCTGATCTGATATCATTGTTCGCTTCAACCTGAGCCAATTTGAGTTTTAGTTGGGCCTTGCCTCTAAATACTTCAGTTTCCGTAACTGATACAGACAATCTATTCCATTGCTTCAAAGTAAAGTGCATCAAGTCATCAATGGCACCAAAACTAGTTGAAACTGTAGCAAAACCCCATAATCCAGAGTCTACGTAAGATTTGGAAAAATGCTTGAAGGATTCACATAGACCATATTCTTGTATTTTGTCTATTAATTTGACACCCTGTAATCTGGATCTAGGTTCAAAGGCATTATAAGAGCCGAAAATCTCAGCTGCTACTTGAGCAGTATAGAAATCTGGAGAAGACAACGATTCACCTTCTACTGCAATTGCCATCCAGGCTTTTGGCAAGGTATCATCTCTGAGTCTAACCTCCGAACCCAAGAAAGTTGATTCTTGTTTCGAGATGGTGAATTCATCAGTAGAAAACGGTAAAGTGGCCTTCTCAACAGCTTCGACGAGCTCTGCATGGGAAACGTTACCTGTACCAACAATCACAGAATTGGGGGCAGCAAAATGGTTTGCAACGAAAGCCTGCAAGTCGGACGCCTCCAAAGTCTCTAGGGATTCAACAGTGCCTCTACGGGGCAAAGATAAAGGTGTGTTTTGGAAAGCAGTGGAGTGCAAATGTTCCATAACCCGTCCGGCGTGATCTCTCTCTTCGAACTGTATTGCCTGGCTGATGGCTGCCTTCTTTGCATTTTCGAAGTTCTGAGTGACATCACGCATTAGGACAGCCTCACGTAAGTGCGAGACCTGCTGTTCAAGCTTTCCTGGTCTGGAACTCACGACGTATGCCTGGTAATCACGGCCAACCTTCGAGGTCGGCAAAAGGCCGTGCTGCGCAGCACGCGGATCGAGGTGGTACAGGTTCGTGAGAACAGAAGAGACTCCATTGTTGTATGGGTTCTCCGCCGCGGAACCCGAACCGAGCACCAAGCCCACGCTGGCTGAAGGAGCAGATGCATTAGTCTTGGTCGCTACAATGCTGCCATTCGATAGATGCGTGACCTCGGTACGCCCACTCGCCTGTGTAGCTAACGAGCGCGTGCATTGGGCTCTCAGAGCTTTCGATACAGACCGGCCAAGCATTCTTCAAGTCTAGTGATTTCTCAATTTCCAACTGTGTTTTCCACTAATCGACTCTTATAATGGACAAAAGAAATGATAATTATCTATTTCCCCTCAAACACGAACAACGTACGTACTGCTGCGCTTGAAACTCAATCAGACTCAAACTCTCTTAATGATCAATAAGCTTTGTTCTAACTTTATATCTTGTATATACCCTTTCATCTACACTAAATGCTTCTTTTTCATTTAGCGGCCTTAACAGAACGGAGAAAATCTCAACCTTTCCTTGGCCGACTGAAAGTTGCATTTGATTGGCCGCGCCGGGGTAAGTCACGTGAACTACAATGTGACTCAATATATAACTCACGTGACCAGTGACTCAGCCAGCGACGCACGATGACATAAACATGCACAAGAGCGGGCGATTATATAATGCGATGCTAGATCTACCTTGCGTGGTGTGCCTACGGGGCGACTGAGGGCGAGTTTCATGTCGAGAGACGCACGTTTGTAGTTCAGAGAGCGGCCAGGCGACATGCAAGCGGTATCACTTTACACCTTGTGACCGGATTGCGTATGCATGAGCGTTGCGAAACTTCTGCGACGCCACAGAGACCTGGAGTAACACGCACTGTGCGTACACTCTAGATGAAGAGCGGTTTCTGGGCAACGTGGGGAGCCATGGCGTTTTGATGGAGAGTGTTCGTATGAGCATATTTTTTATGCAATAGAGTGTATACACAAGTGTCAGACCCGCAGATACGCCCCGGTTTTGGACTCACATTGCTCCTTTGCATCGCTAGAAATGAGGGGTATGATGAAATTTATCTGTAGAGAGAGAACCACAGTTCAGCCATAGGCTGCAAACCTTTCATAGTTCGAGCTCATAGAGCCCCGATCCGTGTAATTATCACGACCAGCGCCCGTATGACGCCGACACTGGGGGTTGCCATCATATTATTGGCGAGATTATATAGACACTCTTCCTCAATACGTGCAAAAAATCCATAATACGGCATTCATTCAAGGTAATTTCGAGAGATTGCTCTGGTTTCTTGAAATCTCGTCACTATACATCAGCCATCCCATCATAAATCTCCGAACAACTATAAGACCGAAAATGGTCGATCCAAAGCATAGATCCATGCAAACTGGCCACTTGAACATTGTCCCTGTGTGTTGCGAAAAAAGTAGTGTCTAGAGAGTCTACCTTCAAAATTCTACATTTCTCTTCCCCCTTACATATCTTAAAACGGTTTTGTCGAAAAAACTGTTGTCCAGGCTTCCATCTGGTAGGATGCAGTACAAGGCAAGAGTTATGGTGCATTGTAAAATTTCACCAACGAAACGCGACAGCATCAAAGACTCCAAATTATCTTGAATTAGTGGAATATAGATCAAATGATCTCAGAGAAGTTCATCCAACAACTTTTGTTCTTCTTCAAGCTCTTTCGGAACATACGATTTATTCACAGCATTCTTAGCTTTTGACATGCTTGACGAATCTGGCTTAGTTTCGTCATTGTGATGGAGCCCATTCTTATGCATGGTACACGAGGAGTTCTTGTTCAAGTCATCCCCATTTTCTTCTATTGCTTGCTTCAAAGTGTCGAGGTCCATTTTCTGCCATTCCTTTCTATTCAACTTTCGAGTACCAGATGACGTTATCGGTTCAGAGTTTAAATTCCTAGACAGAACATCCTTCAGTTTTTCGTTTGCATCGTGTAGCACATCACCATCAAGAGCAGCAGATCCAATGTCCAACTCATCATTATGCTCATATCTCGCTGTGTTATCACCAAGTCTTTTTATCTCTGCTTCCTTTCTCTCTAACTCATTTTTTGCAACATCAATCTGATGTTGTTGAGCGTAATACTTTCGAGCGCTAGGTGTGGCATGTCTATGCTTAAGTTTCTGTTTGTCTTGAAACCGTTTACGACTCGCACCTTTTGCATCGAAATCCATGTCAAAAGTGGTTGCCCGGTCTGAAGGAACTTCAATCGCTATAACCTTTATTATATATTTATATTACAAGCATAACATCAATAGCTTTGAAAGGTACAACTTTAATTCATTGATCCTACGTCTAATCAAACCTAAAAAAAGCTGGTAAATATTCAGATACCTGCAATAACACTAACAAATAGTATTTTGTGATGAGGATATCTTTGGCATGAAATCTTTCATCAAGTCTCATAGCCGATCTGCTTCATTGGAGACACCACCGCCCAGGTTGAGCAGAGAGTGTTCCGACATTTCACAACCGGTTACACCTCCTCCTGGCTTACAAGTGGCAAGCACAAAGCATTCTCCCAAGCTTGAGTCGCTACAGAAATTCACCACATTATTTAATTCCAAAATATTCAAGAAGCACTCCGCCTCTGCATCGCAGCTAGTTTCCATACCATCCGACTCATCGAAAGTCCCTTCAGATCTCCCTCAGCATGGCCTTCAACGAACAAAATCGCCCAAACGTAGATCTTTAGACCGTTTCTATGCTCTACCCGAAGGTGATTCTCCTGTAATCAAGGGAACAGTGAAGCATTCTTGGGGCGGGCACGACTCGCCGGACGATACCCGTGTCATAGTTTTGAACAGTTTGAATGATCCAATGAAAAATAATACGAACGAGTTCATAAGATCTGTAGTGCCAAATCCTAAGGTAACTCAAGATGCTGTGACTGAAACGAAGGCACGAAATCGTCAGGCAAGGCTCCGAACACAGGACGATTTCTACGATTTGGAATCAAAGAGTGAGATAGACCTAGAAATGCTCAACGCTCTGGCGCATGATAGCAATGATGATAGTGCAAGTCCAGTAAAAAAGTTCATTAATAAAATGCCAGAGGGACAGGTCACTAAAAACACCGCTGAGGAAGAAATTCCCGTATCCCGGTTATCACAGACAAATGATAGAGACCAGAATCATACTCATAAAACTAAACCGAAAAGGTACATAATGGCCTCGAAGGACGATGATCTAACTATCGCAGAAAACGATCACAGTGATAATAATAATTACGAAGATGGTGAAGGAGATATGAGTGACAGTATATCTAATTTTTCTTTCGAGTTGAGTGGGATTACCGGTCGTACTTCTTCGATGAAATATTACACTGAACCTGGCAAAGAAACTAAACAAACTAAACAAGTTTTTATTAACGATTTGTATGGTAACGAAGAACTCGAGGATGATATGAATTTTTATGATTCTGATGACAACGGCGAAGAGGTTCCACACTTCTACAAAAATGATTTTAGCATTGTAAGATCCACAGATTCACTTGAAACACCCGCCCAACCTCAGCGTAAGATTAACAATTACAATGACTTAATGGATTTAAGTGATAGAAGTTCCAGTACTGATAGTACAACTAGTGACACCGTAAGTATTCTGAGTACACCCTTTGCTTTGGTCGATGATGTGCCAATGGAGATGAGCTCGACGCCTCGACAAAGTTCACCACTAATAAACTCTCCTGATCTGGGGACACCAAGGAAGATGGAGGTTGATTATCAGGTGCCTGAAAAGAAAAAAGCTTCCCATACAAAGGCACTGAATTCTTATGCAGATATTTACCAGGTGATTAGTGACAATTCAGATGCGGAAGAGGAACTCGTTTGTGATGAAGAATTCAATAACCAACATTCGTCTACACTCGGTATTGAAGACACCAGCATTACCAAAACTGACATTCACGATAAACTAATGGAAACTGAGAGAGTAAGATTTTGCTCAAGACAAGATATTAAGGCGACACCAGCACCAATATATGCCAACCATGCCCTTTCAACTAATCCTGCAATTCCGGGCTCTTCTACTCTTCCAAAACTACCTCCTCCAGCTCGATCCCAGACACTAAAGTATCACGATTTGAGTGTAAACCTCGACTCCGAGCTGCCACAATATATGAGTAATCTTTACTTCATTGGTGAGGAGGAAGAAGACGAGTTCAATATGAACAGCACCAATAAGTCGATGACGCAGGACGAAGAATATCTAGACGAGATCAACACAATACCCGAAGATTTTGAGTTTTCTGATTCTGAACAGCCTAACGTGCTTTCGAGCAAATCGTCATTGAATCGAGGATCTTTGAGGAGATCCTTCAAAGGTACACATAGCTTTGTGGCAAAACCTCGAGCAGTTCCCGTTGAGCCCACACCCCTAAACAACAAACTAGCACTGCATAATAGAACCGTCACCTTCTTCAACAGTAATAACACTGTAGAATTGACGACAGAAAATGTATCAGTTCCTCAACTCGATGGTTCACCTACTACGCCTATAAACGAAGTAAGAGATACGCGCAATTTATTTCTAAGCCCGATTGAAGAGAAAATACAACAGTAAGATTCCACCGTCAATGGGATTATACACAGCATGCCAACCGATTCTTGTTCGAGATAGGTTGGAGAATTTCATGTCGCACTAGCTACAGATCGTCATTTTATACGAGTTCTGAATTCTCATGATTTTAAGATTTGAAAAAAATCGCATCAAACTGAAACTATATCACAACTAAACCTCTAAGACAAGCAATAAAAATATAACGTAAACGCTCATCCAGAATGGCCACTATCCCTGAAAACTCTAACGTTACCGTTGTCAGCAAGAACGAAAGAAAAGCCAGAGAGCTTGTCAGCAAGCTTGGTTTGAAGGCTGTGCCAGGCATCATCCGTGTTACTTTCAGAAAGAGAAACAACGAGATCGTTGCAATTGAGAAGCCAGATGTTTACCGTACACCAGGTGGTAACTACGTTGTTTTTGGCGAGCCCAAGGTAGACAACTTCACCCAAAAATTGGCTGCTGCACAGCAACAAGCTCAGCAATCCGGGGCTTTGGCTGATGCCTCTAAGTCTCCAGAAGACATCCAAGCGGACATGCAAGCTGCTGCGGATGCCGCTGTCGATGCATCGGAGCAACCAGATGCAGCTGCCACCGAGGAAGACAATGTCGATGCCGGCGATCTCTCCAAGGACGACATCGAGCTGGTTATGCAGCAGACGAATGTAGGCCGCGGTGCAGCCGTAAAGGCCCTCAAAGAGCACAATGGTGACATCGTCAATGCCATCATGTCATTATCTAAATGAATTCAATAGGTAATATATAGCTTCCTTTTTCTAACTTTCCATGCGGAATCCACACTCGGGGCATACGTAGGGTACAGCTTGAGTTCTTGTCAACTTGTATGCACCCGTATGAGCACCGCATTTAGAGCAAACAATGCGTTGAGGCAAATCGTCAGATCCTGCCACTAGCTCTATAACTTTGTCAAACCACGCTGCACGATCTGGAGAGTCTTCTTGTTGTAATTTGCTAAGCTGTTGTTGTAGATCGCGCAATTCGCGAGCCTTCGCCTGTAACTCTTCGTCCATCAATATAGCAGCATCATCAGAGCCGTCTTCACCACTGGAGAACCTTTGAATCAAGGCGCTCGCAGCGTGATAGTTAGTCTCCTCTTTAAGCTTGTCCAATTGGTGCTGGTGTCGAGCCTTTAGTTTTGCTAGCTGCCTCTGTGCACAGTTAGTGCGCCATTGGGTCCAGTGCCCGACAGCGTTCCGCGCCAGGAAGATCAACACACAACCCACAATGAATATAGCCACAAGAATCCACACTCTCAACTTGAACCAAGCCTTCGCTGCTGCAATTGCAAGTACATTAGCCGTTGTTCCGTAATAAGTCAATACAAAGCGTACTCTTTGCGCACCGGTTTCTCTTGAGGCCAAAGCTCGCTCTAAGGTATGTATCTGTGCAGTTATCTCTGACAACTCTTGCGTATATCGTTCAGCGAGCGTTCTGCGATCCCCAACTATCCCTCTAACAACGCCCCACATAGCGGCGTACTATCTAGAAACTGAACGTTAACCAAAGAACACCACTTCAGCGAACTCCGTATATAGAATGCCAAGCGTTCAGATTAGACGTGATCAAATAACGAAGCTTCAACAAGATCAATGTACTGTAAGTACGCCTTTGGGCCATATGCTACTTGAGATTCAAGGAACATTACAACTACCGGTACTCGAGGATACTTCATGCATTAAGTTTGGGACATTGACAATCGATGAAGCAAAAGATGGAGCACGCGCAGAGTTGAGCATTGGTGAAATGCAGTTACTTGTTGGTGAACTCGCAAAGGTTGATCCTCCGCTAGGATTGCTACATATGCACCAAGGTTGTGCAACGCTAGAGGACGTACTGCGGTGGAAAGTTGTATTTCGTGCACGGCCGCTGCCTGTAACGAAAGAAAAAGCATAAGAACACATATTTGGGCACACGGTCAGTTGTACTCTGGGGCGGTGGGGAGATTTCGGGAAATCAAAGCTATATATTCAACATGTTCGCATTATGCTCATTTGCCTTATCTTGATATTGTTGATGCCAGCTGAAAAAAAAATCTAGCGTTGAGCTGAATAACGACCAGAACAATATTACACGGTATTTAACTGATACTTGACTCGCCATTTGTGAGTTCTGGTACATTTTTTGGTGTTGAGAAACTTTCGAGAGTTGTATTTCTGTAAGCATTGTGGAAGGAAACATAAACGGCCATTGCAAAAATCTACCCCCATTATATCAGCCACTATGGTCATCGTTTTGAACAAGAATATATGACATAACTGGTTATTGGATCACGGTTAGATAGTCTTGACTTTAGAAGTCCTCGACAGGTAACGCGGATTTCGGAATCAAATTGTCAAGAGTTCTCATCGACTAATGACGCTACTACAATATGTTTTCTAGTAGTGCTATTATTAATGTTCTGTTAACCTAAAGGCTGTGGATTGTGAGATTGGCATGCTTTTCATAACTGGAGCCAAACAACTACGAGCAAGTACGCCGGCTTGTGGCAATCACGACGCCTCATTCAATACTAATTACCAGTGAGCAGACAACGACCGACCATACAAAGAAAATTCACAGTATAAATTTCATCTGGTTTGCAAACTATATATAAAAATATTACACAGGTGTTTCGAACCCTATGAAACTGCGATAAATTCATCATTTTGTGCAGCGAGACTTTGTTTTGCTTAGAGACTTGAATACTATTCAGAAACCCGATTGATTAAAAATATTATCAAGTGTATAGTTGCACTCTTCAGTTCGCTACGCTCTACAAAAGAAGTATAGTCCTGCTCTAATGCAAATCATATGTTGTCTCGTAATGATTTGCAAATCGATTTCTATTGCTGAATTTTTACATCAATTACAATACCCTAAAGATACTTTGTTGCAATCGGTTAGGCAAATTTTGGACCTTTATCTTAAATGAGACGAAAACCATTTCATTCATTAAGTTGATGCTCAATTTCGATTCCATCTCTATTTCGAGATAAGATCGTTGTACCAACAATATGTGATATATATAACAAACAACTCTTTATGGATAATTATTATTGGTACTGAGATCAAACGTATAAACTGATTAAACCTGAGGTAATAATTTCCACACATTGACTGGAGATAGGTGGGAATTCATAAAGAGAACCCTCCTAAATTTCAAACAAAATGGCAAGCGATTACCAGTACACTTTAGTACTTGTGTACAACTATTATAGTCGATAAGAGTTGAAAGTCAATATGAGCAGTTGGGCGCTGTTTTATCCTATGTGACATACACCTGAAGCCTGCTGATAACCAACTTATTATTAAAAAACCAATGAAAACAATAGTCCATCAGTCGGATTTTGGAAGGAGGCTTATGATAAATTTGAAGACGACCTGAAAGTCAATTACACTTAACAGACGATGGGCTATGAATTATTAGGCATCTAATTTGGTGTATTTTGATTTAACATTCATATATCTATTGAGACACATACATATAGTTGTCGCTACAGGCGTCGCAAACCAATAAATAATAAAATATAAAGAACTGCACTCATGAAAATGTCTTTAGCTCAGAATGTGCACGATCATCATAAATGAAATATTCGATCCCCTACTGACCAAAGAGAATCTAAGTAACAAAATAAGAAGAAATATACGAAACGAAGTAAGTCTCTTCAATACCAGTCATATCTTTTTGATCAATGAGGAATGTCGATTGAAATTACATATTTCAGCTCAACACTATAGCCAGGATGAAAACACACAATGCCCCCAAGATGATGTTAAATTTCCGTTGCTCACTAACAATTGTGGGCAACATAGCCTCATCACAGCGGAATCTTGCCTGTGCTTGCTGATACACAGGAGTACGTGTGGGCTCGACACCATCAGGCAATTTATTTTGGTACATCTCCTCTATGAATTGTTCCACTTGCGCAACTTGAATATTGATCTTCAAGTAGTTTGGGTCATCAACAGGCGTTTGCTGTTTGATGGCCCGCAAGTAACGTTGAAATACTTGAATACAACCTTGGAGGGTCCGTGCTTCAAGTATCAAATCACATGTAGTGCCCTTACGAATCTTAACATTCTCCTTGAGTACCTTGGGATTATTGAAGACTGATTCAAGTGTAGCAACTGCCATCACTTGAGGAATAGCACAAAATTGGAAACACGATTGCTCCTGAATGTGACTCAAATAAAAAAGAACATCGCGAGCATGTCTTAAAGCATCTAAAACTAAATGGTTGATACATTGAACACCTGCACGCTCATCACGAGCTAGACCTGATATTTCGTCAGAATATTGAGACCATATCTCACGTGGATAAAATGTACGACCATCAGCCAAATCCTCAGCATAATCACGAATAATATTCGTCTTTTGTAAAAACAACCCCATGCTTTCATACAATGGTTCATGCTTAACGTCGTGCAATTCAGGTGCAGCAAATCCTGCAATCACAAACAACTCTGTTAGACCATCACCTACCAAGCCAGCGACGTAATGACAGTATTTGTCATAATCCGCAACCGTCTCTAACCCTCTTGCATGAAATGACTTATCCAAAACGTAATCGGCCATGCCGTTTCCCATCAGTTTTGTGATACGTGCAATCACATCGCGATATTCAGATCTTAACAGCCTGAACTCGCGTTGTATACAAGGGAACTCCACTAATACATTACGGTCCTTTTCATTAGGTCCACTGTCATTGAAATGCCAGTCGCTAGAGGTGTCCTGCAATGTCTCATGGAAGTCACGTAAAATGGGTACTTTTATCTCGGTGGACAACGTCATATCGTCTTCAATAGTATCCAAGGCACGTAATATCAAATAAAACAAGGCCACGGCATTGCGCAGCTCAGGATGAAGTTCAGCAATCACAGCTGCAAAGGATCTTGAAGTTTGGCCCAACAATTCATAACATCTTTTCAAATCTTTACGATTCGATGTTTTGGTATCCTTAGGAAACACAGGCTGGCGTATATATTTCAGTGTTATTGCAGCACGCAATTCTAATGGATGCAAAACCAACTGCAACACTTTACCCATAACTGATAGTTTTAGAGAGCCTTGATGTCACAGTGTTTCTTATTTCGTATGCAGATATCGTATTGTATACATTTTTACCGATGTATCTGAGCGAGGCAAACTTTAGTAGTTGAAATTTAACGAACACGTGATGACAACAGATACATGCTATTGCTAAACAAGTATCGTCAAGCAACTATAAGTGACCCTTGATTTATTGTATGAATCCACACCATCTTATAAATTATCCAAAACATATCATCTCATGATGTTGGAAATATCAACAAGAATGTCATGATGTAATTAAAACAAAATATACAGTGGTCCTCCAACTTATTCTATATCGATGAATCAATCCCATCTTCTACTCTGTAGCGGTTCGTGCTGCATCCGCGTGAGAATGAAAATGCCATCTTTAACCACGATTTGAAAAGACAATGCAATTGCGAAGACGCAATCAACGCATCTTACGCTATGAATTTGCAGTTTATTCTTCTGACTTACGGTTAATGTATTCGGTGACAATAAAATACAGGAACTCTTCCACCTCTTTAAACTCTGCAAAAGAGGTATCAAAGTTGATGTTAGACTCTGGAAGGGAGTAACATACTCCAACGAGAGCGTTGCAATAATTTGTGCTTCTAAGCGTTAAACTCAGAGAACCTGCGTCATGAGGCAAACCTATCTCAAAAACGTAGCTTCCTATATTGAGTACGTCAACAAATGCATCTATGTCTCTTGTCAGTTTTGCAACGTTAGAATCTAGTGCTTCAAGATTCCTTGTAAATTGATCTGTATTCTTGACATCCGTGTGTTTTTGCTTATATTCTTTGATCACACTACCTCTAACTTCATCGAGAACGTAGCTTTTGATCACTTTTCTGAGCAAATTAATGTAATTATGTTGTCTCAATCTACCCAAGATTGGCCTTATCAGCAATATATCCTGATTAGGAGTGGATCCTGCATTAGCGTAAGCCATAGTGGCCTGACTCGCAATACGTCTGCGCAAGTTTTTTTTGAAGATTACTATCAACAACAACCTTAACATAATTAATACCATATTCGCTCTTTTATTGTTCGAGCGAGGTGCATCTTGTTGATGGTTAGCAACCGAGTCATCATCAAGAGATAGTAATTCAATTTCTATTTTCTCGTTGGGCAACTCAACTAAAATTTTATCCTCATTTTCAACAGTAATCCCATATGAAAGTAGTTTTCCACATTCTTTTTTAAGTTGGTGCATCAATTCTTGCTCAAATATAAAAAACTTGAGATTTTTGATTTGTGTTCTTAGGTCTTCTTGCCCAATTCCATTCAACTGGTTTATTATGAGCGTATCCAAATCACTCTCTCCAGTAAGAATAAAATCGTCCTCAATGTCAATCTTTGTATACAATCTTACTCTCAAAAACTTTTCTCTTCGCTTGGAATGTGTTCCAGTAGTAGGATTACTGCTCAAAACTGGTACCAACTCAAGATAGTTTTTTTCCAAGTTATCTCTAAGAATTGCAACACCTCTGTCATGTCTATAATTCGAACCCGAATCCTCGTAACCGTACTTGATTCCTAAAGATCTATTTCCTGTACTTCGATCTCTCATTTTGAATATTACATCATTCTCACTGATGTTCTCTGATATCTTTTTCCAGTACAAACGCTCTTTACGCACTATACCCTCCAGTTTTGCATGGTTATCCTTGAGCAGATTACGGGATTCATTTAAGCTTTTCAGTTGCCAACCTTTACTTAACAGTTTAATGTCTAGTTCCTCTTCATGTGATCGTTTCTTGTAAGTGATTTTGTCGGCTGAAAGTGATTTAGTAGGAACATTGTTCTTAAGAAATGGTGACATGGATGACTTACCGGACGACTCTCTAACTGATGACAGTAATAATGAGACAAATTCCAATGCCAAGGATGATTCATTCATTGCTAAGTTGATATTTTCCATCATTGCTTTACGCAGACGAATATACTTTTCCTGAGTCATTACCTCGAACTCATTAGAACTTTTGCTGGCTAACTCGAAATCATTTCTATTCACAATATCGGTATTACCATTGCTTAAATCACTAGAAGGAATATTGTATTTTGAATCTTGATTATCAATATCAATATCCATCGCACTATTTTCTGGGCTATTTTTGCTATCAATCGACTTCGAATAGTTCGCCTTCGAGGTATTACATGATTCGATATCTTCAGCGAAAGCTTCCTCAGACAAGTCAGCAAATCTGAATTCCGGTCCGTGCTGTTTCAAAATCAGCGGTATTAGTTGTGCAATTGGCATTTTTCCATAGATTTCATGCGGATTATTAACTAATGACATGGTAGGTCCAATAACTTTACTTGGCTGTTCTACTCTACTAGCTTCACCTGCGTCATTATCCTGACCATCCTCAAAACTACTAGGAGTTATGGAGAGCAGATTATCTAGAGGAAGAGTTATCAAATTTGGATCCAAGGCGAGCTTTATACCTTGTTGTGCATCTTCATTTTCGGCATCCATATTGTATGGCAATATTAAGATTCCCTATGAGCCCTCGGAGCCCTGATTCAGATCTATCTGCTGTAAACGATCTTCACCACTATTTCAAGATCTTCTCTGCAATTCACAATTAATCCTAACAATCAAATGTACATTTATCATGATATCATTCATCGAAGATTAACTATATAATAATAATTTTAGGAAAAATTGACAATCAACTAAAAGTAAGATTCTCGTTACATATTAGTTTACTATCGTGCCTTGAACACCTATAGAATTGAGTATGCATTGTATACCAACGTGCGTATGCTTAATTGATTTCGGATCTATTCAAACGGTGTTATATATCATCAGAGTAGCAAATGCTGTTCATGACACTAACAATAAATGATAAGCTAACCCGACGACTTATAGGAATCCTAAATCATCAATATCAGATATATCGGAGATTTCATCCAGTATTTCATCCTCCAACATTTTGTCATCCGGACTGGCTCCGTTATTGTGCTTTTTCTTTTTATCTTTAGGAAATCTCATGGACATTACAGACTCGTCATGCAATTGATTTACAAACTTTATTCTTTCATCAAATACACTTTGCGGTTCTGTGGAGTTGTAAATATTCAAAACTTCACGACTTTCAATGTAACCTTCTACATGGTTGATCGTTGCATCTATGACACCATCCCTTATAGCTCTTGAGACCATATACTCCGTGGTTTGCTCTGAGTCCAGATGTAGTTTCAAACAGATATCCTTCAAATATATCCGTTTGTATGTCAAAGATATTATACGAATACCGGTCTTGATTACATTAGACCTCAACCTAACGCAAAGCTGATAGTTACCGTCGTGGACCAACTGTTCTTGAAATTTGGAGATGGTGGATGTGAATTTTTTCAGATCACCCAGTTTCACAGCTTTTGCCAAGTTATAATAAGGAACAAGAGATTGCTGCAAATCTTTTTGATGAAAGAATGATAACTCTGGAATATCACCCATCAATAGTTGAATGACACAGTGTAATTTGTTTGCTTGCTGAATGAACCCCACGCTTTTTTTAGTTTGCGGGGCTTTGCGGATTGCAGCTATGATGTACTCATTAGCAGAAGAATAGTCCAACTGTAACGCAAGGATTTTAGATAGATAAAAGAAATATCTTGCCTCCAATGGACTGGAGACATCCGTAGAAGGAAAATCCACTTTGCTGACGAATTCCGAAGCTGATTCTATTTCGCCAAGTTTCAGATATCTTCTCAAAATAAGATTGATCAGCATTGCTTTTGTCTCATTATCGTGCTTCAAGGACGCATTTTTCAAATATTTGATCATCTCTGAGCGCAATTGCAAAAAGTATTGCTCATTTGACATAGGCTTTTTCGAGCTCGCCTCATGAAAAAACTCCTCTCCCATGACGACATAGAACCAGAGTTTTGCGTTAATCAAATCTAATGTCCTCAAATTGTAATAACACAATATGTGAGGCACAATCACTTTCCTGTTGAGCTGAGTTAACGTAGCATAATCACCCTCATCTAAGAAGTGTATTTGAAGCAACAAGTGCATGAAACAATTGATTTCGGCAGAAACATCCAAGGTTTTTTCCTCAGCGTTTACCTGATAAAATGAGGCTGGGTACTTGTATCTTATCGCATCAGCATTAGCAACGACGCTTTTGTGATTCTTATTCAAGTATTTCAGCAGATTCTTCTTGTAGCTCGAGTTTTCGGGATAGACAACCGAAAATAATACGGTGAGTGTTTCTTGTGTTAAAATACTGTTTTGTCTCAGAACGCTAAGCTGACGCAGCGCTCTCCATGAAAAACGAGTGTCTAACGTGGCCGTTGTTTTGGAAACATCTTTCAAGAGGTCGACAATTTGTTCAATTACCTTTTCCTCGGCATATTTCGTTTGAGACGTTCCATTATCCAACTTATCTTTGTTGCCGTTTGGTTCTTGCTCGTGTTCTGCCACCAAGGGTATCGGATCCAATTCCATTTCAGCAGACGCCATATTTATTGCACAGTTGTTTCTGATCTATGACAAAGTATGAAAATGAACTCTGATACGTCTACGTTTGTTGTACCTACGGTGGCAAAATATTGTTGGTGCAATATCATCTAGGGTCGATGTTTAACGTTCATCTACATAGACTGATTAGAAAAAGTGATATATCCGGGTAAACTTGAGAAATCATCATCTATTCTGAACACGCTCGCGAGCAGCTCATAGTTATTTACCAAGCACCCGACTACAAGTACGAGGACCATCTATATCAATAATATAGGATAATGTTAATTTTTATTCTTTGAGGACTTTTCTCTGTATTTGTTCGAATTGGTTATCATAAATAATGACATAATCAATCCTTCTTCTTCTCCGGCACGTATTGAATGGCTTGAAGCCTTTCCGGTAGAGTAGGATGAGAATGGTGGTAGCTTGAGTACCAGCTATCAACATTCATAGTAGACAAATTCTTAATATGAAGTGTTATCAAGGCACGGCCCAAACTTTGAGTATAGCCCAGACCGGAGGCATATTCATCAGCTTGGTACTCATGATACCTTGAGAACAAGCTCATAACAAATTGCATTACGCACTCAAGAGGCATCAACAAATCATTGAACAATAAAAATCCAATAATGATGGGGAACTCTGGGGTAAACACTTTGGTAGAACCTGCCATATTGATGGCAGAAGCTTCACCAATAAAAAATCCAAAGGTGTTGTACAGCGATAAGTTGCGATAGACACTGGCAAATAAGTGAAAAACAAAGAATATGTGTAGTTGGCTGAACACGATCATTCGAATAATATGGTTTTTTTGCCAATGTCCTATTTCATGAGCCAATACTGCAGTTATCTCGGAGGGTGTGCTGTCGTTAACTAATGTATCAAATAGGACAATTCTTTTACTTGTAAAGGGTAAACCGGTGAAGTAGGCATTTGAGTGGGCAGATCTTTTAGATCCATCTATAACAAATATTTTGTCTAGTGGAAAATTGACGTCAGCAGCCAATTTCTCAATTGATTGCTTAAGCTCTCCATCTTCCAGCGGTGTGAATTTGTTGAATAATGGCATAATGTACACAGGTACCAAGGTCATAGCCAGTAATTGAACTACTAATAGAAAGGAGCAAATGTACCATAGGAAATTAGTGGGAAACTTTTCAAAGATCTTCAAAAAGATGTAGAGAATTGGTCCTCCTAGTGCGTATCCAAGAAGATTACCCTTTATCATATCGAGAATCCACAATTTTATTGTGAGCTTATTGAATCCAAACCTTTCTTCCAACACGAAATGACTATAGTAGGACAAAGGTATCCCCATCAGTGTCGATAGGTTTGAAAACGCAAACAGAAAGCACAAACTTTGTGCAACGGTCGAGACAAATTGATACTGGGTGGGTACCACTGCGTTAACGAGGGAAACTCCAAGATGCCAAACTCTAGGCAAAACATCAAACTTAATAAAGCTTAAGTTCATCAAGACATTGAAAGTATCTGAAAACATGGAAAACTTGGCTTTTGCCTTAGAGTACTCATTAGACTTCCTAAAGGTTTCGCTGTCAATCTCATTCGCAAGGACTGGTGGCAAGCTTTTCTTCTCAAGGGTCTTATATTGACGCCACGCTAAGTACGTTTCAAATGTAAATTGGCCTATCGTGAAAGCACTGATAATAGTCTTCCAAGGTACATCTGGACCATTTAATACGCCACGAAGATAATCCATTATGAGAGTCAGTTCAACAGCGTATGTGATCTGTATGCCTTCCTTTATCAAGTTCATAATTGAAAATCTTTTAATCCAATTTTACGTTTCCCTTGTGCTCACAGTGCTAAAAGGAAGACAATTTTGTACAATGCCGAGAAAAATACGTTGGACAACGAACTATTACATTATCTACTAAAAATTTAGGATACTTAAATAGATCAATGTGTGATTTCATTAATAAATAAAATACCCAAGCTAAGTTCCTATCTTGGTAGCATCCTCACCATATCATTATTGAGTTCATGACTATTTTGGTTTGAGAATTCTGCCAATCTAGGGCCACTCATAATAACGAAGAGTAACATATCAAGTGATAAAAAGATAGTGTTGGTATCAGTTCCATGGTTTAAACCTCCATGTAAAAATTCATAGATCAACTAGTTGAATACATCTTATCTTTGGGGTCCAAGCTAGAATACACCGAGAATTTTGTAACGGAGGCACCAAAAGACCTCATGTTAGTAGTCATTAGACCCATTTCGTAAAAAAGATTCAGTTCATAATGCTGGATCGTGCCTTCCATATTTCTTCCGAAAACCTATAAAATATCTTCTTTGAGTTAGTGCCTCCCGTACCAAACTGACTATGAATGATACAGCGCTTCAAGTTCTTGATCAACGTTTGAATTGTGCTTTGTTCAAATGTGCTCTTTTCTTGACATTTGAGTTTGTGCTATATCTTAGACTGAGAGTGAATCAATAAAAAAGAACAGAGAGCGATAGTTCAATATAACACACCAGTGTCCTTTAAGGAATTTTCTAGAATTGTTTCTTTGATAGCGGCAAAAACCAACTTTATGTTTGAAGTATCTGTAGCTTGTGTAACATGAGGATATATGTGCAAGTTAGCACGATTCAACTGAACAAAGCGCCACAAGATATATTTCGCAGCCTTGTTGACATCATTACCGCCTGTGTAATCATGAAAGTAATTGGCTAAGGGGACTCTTTGAACCTTTTCAGCGAAAAGATCTATTTTGTTCAAAAATAAAACCACAGATGTTCTAGCAAACCATCTGCTGTTGATTATATTATCAAAGAGAACTAAAGACTCCTGAAACCGATTTTGAGTTTTGTCTTCAAGAAGAAACTGGTCATATTCAGGCAACGATAAGCAAAAGATAACCAAAGTTACATTATCAAAGCAATGAATCCATTTCTTACGTTCGGAGCGCTGACCTCCCACGTCATATACGTGCATTTTTAGATCATCACCCATATCAATGACTGTATCAAAGATACCTGATGTTTTTTGTCTAGATCTTATAACGTCTTGTGTACTAGGAATATAGTTTGGTGCCATTATCCTATCAATATTCTCCATAAAATAATAAGCTGAGTCCATGATATAGAATTTAGAAGAGTTGCTACCTTGGAGAAGGTTTTTGGTACTAGGAAGAGCCCATAGTTTTCGTAAAATAGAACCATTTTCGGCAGGAATAGACTTGAATTTCGACGAGTTATTGGTATTTATATTAGAATTGTTCCCAGGTGAATTTCCAGCGTTAGCACCAGCCGGTGCTTTCTTGTGGAACTCATCTTGTGAGCTTTCAATAATATCTTTATTACCGTCTTGTAAATTGCGCATTTTGCTTGCTGTAACCAAGTTGATCCCAGACGCTGCATCGGAGTTTTCATCTTTGTCCGAGTTGCCAGACATGCGGTAATAATCATGAAGATAGCCGTCTAGTTGTTGCTCAGTGAGACCAGAGCTAGGTTCTAATGTTATCTTAAACTTGCGTCTTGCTCTAATCACATCGACACCGATTTCCAACACATTGTCGTAAATGAGCGGTTTGTACTCGATTAACTCTTGACGTGTAAAGCCGTTCTGATGTAACACCTTGAGTTGCTGCAGTATGGTGGACTTCCCACTCTCACCAGCACCTAACAATAGAACCTTGATTGCTTGTCCATCGTTTGTTGCAGCTTTAGGCGACGGGTCCTTGGTTGCCTGCAGTCCTGGAGAAGACTCTAAGCTTAAACTGGGAACCACGGCTTTTGGCTTCACAACTACAGGGCTAGCATCGGATTTGGATGTCTCTGTAACCACAATATTGGGGGCAGCAGGGTCGGGTGTCTTTTTTGGAGTCTTATTCCCATCTGCTCTAGTAGGTCCACTGTTCTTCTTCTCTCGTCTCACTTGAGGAGAGTCTTCAACATGTTCTATGTCACTTTTGGACCCACACACGCCCATAATCTAGTTTCCCTGTCGTCTCTGCTGGGGTTTCTTGATTGGTTTTTGAGCTTTGAAGAATAAAGAGAGTAGTGTTATGTCAAAGCACATCTTGACGGAAAGTGTACGACAAAGTCTTGAACAAGATCACAATTGAATCACTGAAAGGCAATCGTAGTTGACCATGACGAGTGCTCAGGAGCTATTAGCACAGGCTGAGAAAAAGGGCCAACCACCTAGCGGGTTTGGGAAGTTCTTCGGGGCCTCGGAGAGCGAGCGCTACGAGTCTGCAGCAGAGCTTTGCGTGCAGGCTGCTACACAATTCAGACTATCGAGAGACCTGGCAGGTGCTGGTGGTGCATTGCTCCGTGCAGCAGAGTTTCAAGAACGGGCCAAAAACGAGGACGAAGCTGGGAGCACTTTGGTAGAAGCGTTCAAGTGTTTCAAATCTGCCGAACGTGCTTCTGATGCAGCCAAAGCCCTGGAGCGCGCTGTGGGCATATTTGCGGCTCGCGGGCAGTTTCGCCGCGCTGCGAACTTCGAGTTTGAGCTCGGAGAGCTCCGCGAGACCGAAGGCCTTGATCTGGAGGCTGCTATGACGGCTTTCGAGACCGCTGGGGAATGGTACGCTCAAGATCAGTCGACAGCGCTTGCAAACAAGTGTTTTGTCCGTTGCGCGGACCTCAAGGCCCTGCAAGGTGACTACTTGTCTGCCAGCGCTCTGTACAACCGGTTAGTCAAGAGTAGTATGGGCAACAGACTCTCTCAGTGGTCTATCAAAGAGTATCTACTGAAGCAAGGTCTTTGCGAACTGGCCGCTACTGACGCTGTCGCTGCACAGCGAACAGTGCACGAGGGCAGTCGCGAAGATCCTAATTTTGCGGGTTCTCGTGAAGCAATTCTTTTACAAGACCTTATTGATTGTGTTAATGAACAAGATGTTGAAGGTCTCAGTAACAAGGTCTTCGAATACGATCGGTTTGCTAAACTAGACAAGTGGAAGACAACAATTCTTTTGAAGATCAAGGAATCCATCGGTGAAGGCTCAGACGATTTGCTCTGATGGACTTCAGCATTCCTCTCTCGCTTCCGCTGGAAGCTCAGAACCATTTGCGTGAACTTGCCCGAGACTTTCACGATGGTAACTTGACCGTAAAGGGCTACGAGACCAAGCGGAATGCACTACTGATGCGACATGAGGCTGGCTCGCGAATTTTTGGGCCCTTTTCTCCTCGGAGAACGCCGACGGCACAGCACTCGCAGTCATATTCAACTTTGCATGCTCGCGTGCGCTCATGGGACGAGAACTCATCAGCTCGAAGTTCAATTTACAATATTACAACCAAACCCCGTTCATCAACACCCTCAACACCGAGACATTCACATAAGCGAGCAGCATCTACGGTCAGAACTCCAAGTTTATCGGGTAGCACAAATAACGGACAATCCACCGCAGTACCACCGAATGATATTTACAATCCAATGGTGCCGTTGCTCCCACGCAATTCGAATACTCGGAGTAATGCAGCTACTCCCGACCCTTTGTCTGTTATATTGAGAGGCAGATTCGAACACTTTCCAGGCCAAACTGCGTTGATTAGTATCAACTCAAAGCAAAAGGAGATTTTCATTACTTGGGATAAACTTTACTTACGAGCTGAACGTGTTGCTCACGAACTCAATAAGAGTGGTTTGAAAAAATCTGATAATGTGTTATTATGGTTCAATAAGGAAGACAATATAGAATTTACCATAGCATTATTGGGCTGCTTTATATCTGGTATGGTTGCTATTCCGGTATCATTTGAATCATACTCCATGTCTGAAATAATACAAATAGTGAAAATGACAAGCGCCAAATTTACATTGATTTCAGCCAATTGCTATAAACAACTTGAAAACCTACATTCTAGCAATCACAACAAAGTCAAAATTATGAAGAATGGTATATTTGCCGACATGAAGTTTATGAAAACTGACGACCTAAGTCCCTATACGAAAGCAAAGAAACACACTCCATCATATGAAATACCTACTGTTTCGTATATTGAGTTCACCCGGACCCCACTTGGTAGGCTATCGGGAGTTTTGATGAAACACAAGGCTATTCAAAAACAATTGCAGCTCTTAACCGAGATACTAAACTCACGAGTACAATATCACTGGAAAAATAAAAAAAATGTACAAATTCCATATTCAGGTAAAATTAAAAACATGCTGCAGATTGCGAGTCAAAGATTTATCACATTGAGTAGTTTAGATTCCACGAGATCAACTGGACTAATTTTAGGTGTTTTATTCAATTTATACTCAGGGAATCTCTTAATTACCATAGACGAGAGTATACCACAGAAAGCTGGTGGTTACGAACACATTATAAACAAATACAGACCAGACATACTACTGAATGATCAGCTGCAACTCAAACAAGTTGTTATCAATTACCTAGAAAAGCCAGAGTCTATTTCACCCAAAAAAATTAAGGTGGATTTCAGTTGCATAAAATGTTGCTTAACGACCTGCAACACAATTGATACCGATGTAACTGAAATGGTGGTTCATAAATGGTTGAAAAATTTAGGATGCATAGAGGCAATTTCTTGTTATTCACCTGTACTTTCGTTGATTGATTTTGGCGGCATATTTATATCCCTGAAAGATGATTTAGGGTCTCTTGAAAACTTCCCGGTTCACGACAGTAATCTACTCGAGAGAGATGAACTATACATAAGTCGCGACAAACTGAAAGAAGACAAAATTGAGGTAAGTGTTACTGAGGGCTCTAACACAACGTCTTTCCACAAAGATTACTTAAAAGTAGAAGCTTTTGGTTACCCAATACCGGACTCAACGCTATGTATTGTAAATCCTGAAGAACACACATTGTCAGAAGATTTGACCGTGGGAGAGATATGGTTGTCATCCGAGTATTTACCAGATGAATTCTACAAAATGGAAAAGGTTAATGATTTTGTATTCAAAGCACAGCTCAATTTCACCAAAATGTACTCATATATGAATGATTCTGCGATCGATGACAATGAACAATTGGCAATAGATAAATTGGAAATTATTGCAAATATATGTCCCCCAAGTACCTACTTTTTGAGAACGAAGTTGATGGGATTCACGTTTAACGGTAAAATTTTTGTACTTTCCACCGTTGAAGACTTCTTCCATCAGAATAAACTGATACGATTGCCCAACTGGACACATACGTCTAATCTTTCTAGGGTTTCGAGTTCCAAGGTTTCTTTGATATCAGCTCAGGGCTCAACAACAAACTCTGAAACCAATGGAAATCTATCTGGAATGAAACGTATCATACAAACTCACTATCTCCAACAGATAACGGAGGTACTAGTACGCACTGTTTCCACAGTATATGAAGTCGCAGCTTTTGAACTCGATCACAACAAAAATGAGCACTTTCTGTGTCTAGTTGTAGAGAGTTCATTAGCGCGAAGAAGCAATCCACCTAGTGGTGAAGAATCATTACTTTTACCAAGCGCATCCCAGAGAAAAAGTACTGAGAAGAAAATGAACGAACTGACCGAACAGATCTATCGCATCTTGTGGATATTCATAAAAATTCAACCACTTTGCATTTTGCTCGTACCCAAGGACAGCTTGCCTCGAAGGTATTGTTCATTAGAAGTGGCCAATAGTACAGTAGAGAAAAGGTTTCTCAGTAGTGAACTTGATGTTAAATTTGTCAAATTTCAGTTTGATAACGTTATATTGGATTTTTTACCACATTCTGCTTACTATAATGAGAGTATATTCTCACAGCATTTATCGAACTTGAGAAGAGCAGCGTTAGAATCTTCAGGATCCCTTGATAAAGTCTTTGGCCTACAAAATACTGCATTTCAGAGTTCAGGAATTGATTACAAAAACGGCTCTAGAGATTCAAGAACTGGAAAGAATCTTGATCAGTTCAAAACAATATTAGAAATACTTGAATATAGAGTGTTAAAAACACCAAATGATTTGGCTTTCATCGATGGTGGTAGTACAACGAAACCTAATAACAATAGTGTTCATAATAAAGACAATCAAATATCGTGGAAGGCTTTTGATGGAATCCTAGCTTCATTTCTGAAAAAAATAATCGACTCTAAAACACCCCTTAGTTCAGGAGATGCTGTGATAATTATGGGAGAGAATACTTTTGAGTATACCGCAATGATCTATGCATGCTTATTCTGTAACTTGGTTGTGATTCCTTTTCCGGTCGTGAAAGAGGATGCCGTCGATGATCATTTTAGTCTAATTTCAAGAACAGTTGTAAATTTCAAGGTAAAAAGAATTTTCATAGATGGCAAAGTCAGTTCTCAATTTGAAAATCACCAGGTCGTT
Organism: Oligophagozyma castellii; assembly: GCA_030556345.1. Taxonomy (NCBI): domain Eukaryota; kingdom Fungi; phylum Ascomycota; class Saccharomycetes; order Saccharomycetales; family Saccharomycetaceae; genus Oligophagozyma; species Oligophagozyma castellii. Next base: position 141,793 of record JAKTPW010000006.1, read on the forward strand.
GCCAAATCTTTAAAGAAATATAAAGCAGTAATACCTAAAACCACGATTTATACCAAAATCAAAAGAAAGTCGGGTATCAGTTCGAGCATGTTCAAGACAATCCTGGAAAATAAATACAAGTTGAAAGCGGGAAAAAATCGCAAAACTTGGAGATGCTTAGTCTGGATAGATGAAGAGCTAGATGCAATGACCAAAATTTGTGTATCCATGACACATTTTACATTACTAAATGCTTGTAAGGTACTAAAGGAGACATGGCAACCTTCAAGTAACACAACATTTCTTTCATTGTATAGTCATTTTAAAGGCCTTGGTTTCATGCTTAGCAATATGCTCGGAGTATACACAGGCTCATCGACATATTTATTCAAGAGATCAGAGGTGCTTGCAGATCCAACTGAATTCCTATTGGGTATTCAAAATTTCAATATAACGAATATTCTTCTGGACGTTGAAACTTTTGAACAGCTGATGAATGCCACTTCAAAGACCATCCTTGGAAAGTACAAGAATGAGGTTACGAGTGGCAGAAAGGGCTCCAGAAAACTGTCCTCGTTACGGTCTGATGTCTTTCGGAACATAAAAAATTTCATGATACCTTTCCACGGAAGACCTGATGTTTCTGCTATTATACGAACTTTGAGCAATAACAGAAACATTCACCTTGTTTCAACTCAAATAAGCTACATTTATCAACATCATTTTAATATGATGATATCCACTCGAATTACTCTTGGTATACCACCAGTTGAACTGTTTATAGATACAATATCCTTGAGAGAAGGTCTTATCAGGGAGGCCAATCCTGATACACAAGATCGATGGCTCTCATTACAAGATTCCGGAGTTGCAACCGTTTGTGATGAAATTACGATTGTCAATCCGGAAACTTTAATGCCCTGTTTAGATGGCGAATACGGAGAGATATGGGTATGCTCAGAATTGACGGCCTTTGATTATTACATTAGTAAGAATAACCTATCCAAGGACCCGTTTATTACTCAGCAATTGACCAGTAAGTTGCACAAAGAGCATGACAAAGGGCTGACTTATCTGAGAACGGGAGACTTTGGTTTCATAAAGAGCATATCAGCCTTGGATAGTAAGGGAGAACTGAATCAGTATAGCATGCTATTCGTTCTAGGTCAAATCAATGAAACCATAGATATCTTAGGACTCATGCATTTCGTAAATGATCTTGAATCAACAGTTTATTCTGTCAATACTTCCATCAAAAATTGTATTATTTCAAAAGCCGGAGGCTTATTGGTGTGCCTGATACAATGTGAAGAACAACATTCCTCTAATTACGGCAATCTTGCAACTCTAGTCACTTCATCGCTTTTAGACAAGCATGGCGTAATTTTGGATTTATGTGCATTCATAAGGCCTATACCAAAGAACTCAGGAGAATCAAATACTTTGAGCTTTGGCCATTGGCCAAAAATTAGAAGAAAAATCATGGATAAGTGGTTAAACCAAAAAGTCGATATTATTGCACAATTTGGAATCAACTATGGTGAAAACCTCTCGCTTTATTTAATTTCAGAGTATGAGAAAGCTGGGGTACCTAGCTTATAATATTCGAAATTTATATGTATTGTCTGCGAGAGAAAATAACTTATCGCGCGAAGTGTATCGCAAAGCCAAATCGTCAAAACATCACGTCGTATAGAATTCGTTCTATGCTATGGTAGAAGTGCTGGTGGCTAGTTTTTGGCCAATTCATCCAGAATCCTCGTATTCCTCTACACAAACTAAGATCGGAAAAGGACTTGTGAAAATATTTAACATGATGAATGTTTAATCCATCATATATCTATTATCTGTTATCATATGTTATAAAATGCCATATAAGTTTTCCATGAATTGACTTGATTTGATTTTCCGGAGCTCTGGTATATGTAACGCGAACATGAAATCTTGAAAAAAGTAGAGATATATAGCCCTCAAAACGAAGTATCAGTTTCGTAATAAAACTCAGTAATTCAATTGGACTTTTAGAAAATACGTCACAACGAAGGGCAAAGTTACCACTAATATAGGATATTGAATAATTAAGAAAAATGCAACACATTGCATTTGTATTGGATCAGGATTTTCAGGAGGCGTGAAACTCGCAGTGAAATAGATTATAGCAGTCATGGTGGGAAGTGACCAATTGATCACAATGACAAACAATAAGATGCGGTCATCAGTTCTATCAAGCCATCCTGCCTTGATCAAACGATCGCACCATAGCACACCAAAAATAGGCATGATGCATAACCTGATGATTACAAGTACAACTGCTGCTTTCCAAAAGCCAGGGTAGAGCTTATTAATTTTTAGTCTTCCCAATGTGGCACCCAGAAGCATTAAACCAAAGGGAACAGCGGCACTTCCAACATATGCGGTAAAGTCAATCATAAAATTCAAAATAGGCTGACCATCAGGAGCGTTCGGCAAATGAGGTGTATGCTTGCTTGTGACGAATAAAGCTTTCAACCAAGGGATAAAAGCTATGGTTAATGATATTATCAATGATAATGAAACAGGTCTCAAACAATTCTTGAGAAAGAAGATTAACAATCTAATAAAATTGAAAGATCTTAAACGTTTTGGTAAAAACCCTCCTGATTCATCTATATCTTTACGAGAAACTGCGGCTTCAGATGTAACAATTCGGGTTATATCGTTATTTCTAACTCTCATGAGTAATGATTGGGTACGCTGCGGTTCATTATGGGAGCTATTGATGGACGTTTTGATTCGCCTTAGGCGTAAATCTTGATTTTCGTTATGTTCAGCATGTGAGTACTCTTTGATTAAATCACGAAAACCGTTATCTTGAAGAGATTCCTCTTCATTGGAATGAACAGATGAAATGCTGGAGGGTATATTACTTTGAGATGTGTTGACACAACTATTTTTCAGCTGATTTGTGGCATTTTGAGAGTAATCATGTAAACTGTTGATTTCGAGGTCCCTAGAATAATGACCAATGTCTGTATCTCGATAATTCTCTGTAAAAGAATCAATAGAAACCATCGATAAATCAATACCGGGGTCCGAGTCTTGGGCCTTCGAATTCTGAACGTGATGTACAGCTTTGTGATGAACATCATCAGATACACTTGCTTCCATCGAACCCTGATTAGGTGCAGAAGATACAGATCCAGACTCTGCTTGTACGAAGTCCATCTCCACGAGTCTAAAGGCTCCGAAGTTGAATAGACACATCAAAAACATTACCAGGAAGATACAAACATCAGCGACCCCCTTGTCAACCTCTTCTGGTGTGAAAAGAATACCCGACCCTAGTGTTTGCAAGTACGCAATCGGGAGATCGCTGATATTCGGAAACGTGCTGCCTGCAAGAACGCCTCCATACCACTGTTTGGGCACGGGAAACAAGTACCTAACAAGAAATCCAAAAAGAAGACCCGTACCAAAAACGAGCAACGATGTCAAACATACGATCCCAACAGTCTTGATGTCCTGATCTTCTATATTAGTAACGATCTTACTGAAAGCTAAACACGGCGTAAATACCGTCAGAACGAGATTTGATATAATTCTTGTAGCTGTGACTGAAAGCACATCAATTCTACCCAGAAAAAACCCCAATCCTATGATCAAGTAGATCTTGATTATGGGCTTGACTGACGAAAAGATGGCTTGGCCAAGTGTCACGCCCATAGATTCTCACGATTCTCTTTTTCAGTGCTTTTGTACGTAAACTAATAGAGTATGTTTCGGTTAGTAGCCTCGCTTTGTGAAAGCCTCTGCAAAGGCAACAGACTTCATTAAGACTCTAAACTGACACGGCAAACTATCACCATGCACAGGGTAAGCCGATTGTTCTTATCGATCGTTCTTATTTGTATAGGTGCATGTCAAACTTTTATATGAGTTAAGAATGTATAGTTTTTTTGGCATATGAATCATCGGTCGATGCACATTGAATGATAAAAGTGTGGGGTAATTAACGTGGAATGCTGATATAAGAAAGAGACTAGAAGATAGTCATCACATCTGAATTACAGAGCTACAGATTGGATTTAGTATGTATACACCAGCAAAAAACCGCTTGTCTCGTATATAAGGTCATAATTGATGGTAAGGTTGAATGCGATACGTGGATTAACAATATAATATAGATTGATGACTCCCAGACAAAAACCTGAAAAACACTCAAGATGTCGACTTCAAGCAACCTGAGTCTTCCTCATGATTTCAAAAGTTGGATTGGATCCATCACCGTAGTCTTTAACGGCAGCATCGTCCATATGTTCAGCTTCTCTCAAAGCGTCAGTGAATTTTGTCAGGTCCCATGCAGAACCCTGGTCCTCGGATTCTTCTTCTCGTGACCCAGATGCGCTGTCTGCTATGAGTTTCTGGACGATTTCGCGTCCTGTGAGTTTCTTCTTAATCTGCTGTTCAGCATTGAGCCTTTGTGTGACATGGTTTTGCTTCCACTCGGCAAAATTCGCTACTGTAATGGGGGTCAATTTTGTTTTATCAAGACGCTCCCGCTCCGTTTCTATGAATTCCTCCAATGTTATTTTGGGCTGGCTTTCGAGTGCCTCACGCTCCATACGTTGTTGCTCTTTAGTTTTCAGCACAAATCCTTCCGGCAGCGAGTGCCTATACATACACTTGTCACCATTATTAGGGCAAACCCAAAACCAGCCGTATTTGCCGTTCTCTACAGCCTCTATGAAAAACTTGCAGACTTTTTCGGTGGTTGTTTTAGGATTGCCATGCTTCGACAGAATGACGCTTCTCAGCTTCTCCTCATCCCACTGATCCATTGTGTCGTTCTCCCGTTCTTTACGGGCATCTTGGTACAGATCGCGCTTCTCAACCTTCCGTCCTACGTTGAGATCATGCGAAAACTTACATTTAGCACCTTTGTTACAATTTCCGATCTTGAACATTGCACATAGTACAGTCTTTGGATCAACACCGGCTCTCACTCGCTGATCCATCACGTTACTAAATAATGCCCGGCGTTCGGCTTCTTCCATTTCCTTCCGTTTCTTCTCCTCGAGCTTTTTGAGCCTCATTTCCTCCTTCAAGGGATCCGACTGACTCTGAACCTGCTTGATATATTTCTGGACCTTGGTGGAACGGTTCTTGTTCTTCATACCAAACGTTTTGTCCACATTGTCCTTTTTCTTGGCACCAGGCTGCTGCTGCTTCTTCTTGGGAGGCATTTTGAATGGTCTCTATTATATCACTCGCTGGATTTAATTTAAAGAACCTGGTAACAGGAATGGATAGGCAGCGATGGAACAAACTGCGGTAAATATCGATTTCTTGGACACCTCTTTTATTGCATATTGTCATCATATGTTAACAAGATCTTCAATAGTGATTTTATTAAATTTTGAAAAAAAGTCTATCGTTGAATGTGATTCTTACAGTAAGCCATAGATTTGATACAAACGCTTAACAGATTCGATGCTCAATACCATAATTTGTTGGTTATGTATAGTATAATGCTGGATATCCGCCGTTCTTACTGCATTTTTCCGATCTTGAAATACAAGGAAGATGCATTTTTACGATATATACATGTACAGTTATTACGGTAATCACCTGCTCGTAAAATGGAGTCTTGCATCAAGAAATCCAGAATCCCAGAATCTTCTAGGGATTAGAATCATCATCGGCAAGGAACTTCAGGGGAATATCATTGTCTTTTTTCCTTACTGCTCCGTCTTTGATCACTCCTGGAATTAAAATATATACAAGAGTTGATTGTAAATTAACAATTGTGAACTCAAAATACGCTATAGATTCTCGACTCTGCCACCCCACCTCTTTTGGACAATCAAGAACTCATACAATACCAGCTGCCGGATTGCTGAGTTTCAGAATAGAACGAGATATGGTTTTTGCGGTGTCCAAAACATTCGTAAAACTCTCTCACCGATTATCCAGTTCGGCGAAGAAAACTGTAGGTAAAGGGTTACATACTCATGCTCGCCGCAGACCGTTATTGAACTCACTCTCTACGTACTTGGTTGGCGGTTGCTCGCTGATTGCCCTGGCAAGTTATTGGGAATTGTACAATAAGGCTGTATATCTGGATTCCGTTCGAGGATATGCTGACAAGCAATCTGATCATATCATGCTCAGTGATCAAGAAGTAGATAACCGATTACGTCAGTTCCAAGAGAGTAATATTGTGTCCAGGAATAATGGAATAGTAAGGTACGATGTAGCACAATTACCATCAAACAGTCCGATCGAGGATACTCATGTGGAAGCTACTTTGAATGTACCTTTGGAGGAGAACTCGTTGGACTTGTGTTATTTTGGCATTTTTGATGGTCACAGTGGGCCTTATACTTCTAGAAGATTGAGATCAGACCTTGTACAATATGTGACACAAGAACTCTACAATGCCTACCAATTGGATAACAAGTTATTTCAGTTACCTGGAACAGATGAAATATTTAATAACGCTATAACAACGGCTTTTCTTAAACTGGATAATGAGATTGTCTGGAAATCGTTGGAAAAACTTTATAAGAATCCCACGAAAGAAAATTTTCAAGCGTCCCTACCAGCAATATCGGGCTCCTGTGCATTACTAGGCGTATATAACTCTGCTGACCGTAAATTAAGAGTTGCCCTGTCGGGAGACTCACGAGCTTTGCTGGGCAAACTAGATGAATCTGGGAATTGGTCTGTCGAGTCACTATCAACAGACCAAACCGGTGATAACATCGACGAGGTGGAAAGAATACGTAAAGAGCATCCGAATGAGCCGAATGTTATACGGAATGGCAGGATTTTAGGATCTTTGCAACCATCCAGGGCTTTTGGAGATTATCGGTACAAAGTCAAAGAAATTGATGGTAAGTCATCACAAGACTTGCCAAATTACATGAAGTTACAATTGAGGAGGGAGCCTAAAAACTTTTTTACTCCACCCTACGTGACAGCAAAACCTGAGATCACTACAACAATCATTGACAAAGACACCAAATTTTTGATCATGGCCTCTGATGGACTATTTGAACTACTGAATAACGAAGAGATTGGTGGACTTGTCATAAAATGGATGGACAAATATTTGAAAAGACCTAGCATATCAAATACCAAAGAATTACCTAATGTCAAAGACATATCAAAAGACCAGGAATTTCTTCGGTCGGCATTTCGATATCGTCAACGTGATGCGAAAGAATCAGACGCATCAAATTACTTCTTAGAGGACGAAAATGCTGCAACGCATATCATTAGGAATGCTCTAAGTGCCTCTGGAAGCAGAGAATTTTTATCTGCTATTCTCAGTATACCATCTCCCAAAAGTAGAAATTTCAGAGATGATTTGACCGTTACCGTTGTGTTTTTTGATGAGCGAGTTTGCAATGAACCGCTAAATACGATACCTATTAAAGTAAATGAGGCTGCAACAACTCCACTGAGAAGCAAACTCTAAAAGTATGATATTAACAAGCATTGTAAGTTCAGCATAGTACTTCTTTGAGGTATCGCAATACTTCATTGAAGTCACTATGCACGAAAAATCTTTAAGGTGGCTTTACAAATATGGATATATTCTTATATTCCGTAAGTAACTGATATTTGATATGATAAAGAGAGCTTAACTGGTCAAGGTAAGATCACTATCGTTTGGAGGGCGGTAAATCTCGTCGAAAATATTTATTCTGATTGTTTCCGTGCTATTGTACGTTAGGACTTTGACCTGAATAGATTCAAATAAAAAACCACTAATGAATAGCAATATTGCATCACTGAAACTGGTATTACTGGGAGAGGCGGCTGTCGGTAAATCATCGCTGGTATTAAGATTTGTCTCGAATGATTTTCAAGAAAATAAGGAGCCAACAATTGGTGCTGCGTTTTTGACCCAAAAAGTGACGATAAATGAACAAACTGTAAAGTTCGAGATCTGGGACACAGCAGGTCAGGAACGGTTTGCCTCCCTTGCACCAATGTACTACCGTAATGCACAAGCTGCTTTGGTTGTTTACGACGTGACCAAACCTCAATCGTTTATCAAAGCTCGCCATTGGGTAAAGGAACTCAAAGAGCAAGCCACTAAGGATATAATTATAGCACTTGTTGGAAATAAAATTGATATAGTAGAGATCAACGACAGTGAAAGAAAGGTTTCGAAAGAAGAGGGCACGAAACTCGCGGAAGAAGAAGGTCTTCTATTTTTTGAGGCAAGTGCAAAGACTAGTGCAAATGTCAATGATATCTTTCTTGCTATCGGGGAGAAGGTCCCTGCCAGAAACAGTCTACAAAATATACAAAATACCAATAATGGAAGTACTAACTCTAATGTGAACTTGGCCACCCCTAGTAGTATGGATACTAGTGCATCTACATGTAATTGTTAATAGCACCAGAAACAATACATAGGGGCAGTAGCGAAAGTTTCGTTGATTATCTGCTTTGCCATTAATGGAAACGATTACATTTTCAGTTGCGATATTCCATTCATCTTCATTCCAGACGGATGCTAAACCAAAAAACATTCAAGTTCACGGAAAGGATATACTGCTTACTGTGATTTCAAGGCATTAACCATCTTTAATTAATTAGAGAACAGAAGACGTATATACTTATAATTATATCTTTACCGTCGACTACGTAAATTACTTGTCTCGATTTCAGATAATTCATCAATTATCTTATTGAAATGCTCTAGTTTCTGTTGCAAACCCACAATCTCTTCTTTAAGATGGCGTAGTTGTATACTATCAGAATTTACTCGCTCATTCGACTGGGAATTAGATTTTTCGTCAACTTTAGCATAAGATTTAACCTTCATGAACCACTCCTTTGGTAAGATGAAACTAGGATCTTCCTTTTCTGCAAGGCGTTGAAGTTCCAAAGATCTGGCATTTTTTTTTTGAGTAGCACGTAATTCAATATTTTCGTCAGTGAATAGATAATTATTGTCTTCAACGAAACCATCTGTTAGATCCCACGGTGTATCTACCTCATTTGCATCGTCATCTAATCGTTTCAGACGATTGTATTGTATTCTTTTGGCCTCTTGGGTTTCTATAACGGAAGTTATCAATAGAACAGGACTATAAATGACAAGCATAACGACATAAGTGACTTGTGTGCGTCTTGTTTGTGACATTAGATGAACAAATGGTGAAATTGCAAGCTCTATCACATTTAAGGGCGAAACAAATACATTTTCATCAGGTGTTCTAGAATATCTCAATATTTTCTGAGCAATCAAAGCCATGTATTCATTGGCAGCGTTTGAAACTACCTGATCATAGGCATTTGTGTATACTGCTATCAACAAATTCATAAGCAGCACAGACACGATAAAAGAATAAGCATAATATAATATTGCAGCATATGGTGGAGCTAGTTTCTCAAACACGTCAAAACTTCCTGAACTCATTATAGTAATAATCAAATTAGTTAGTATTGGTTTCGTAATATCTCTCTCACCATCAGAAGAGTCCAATCCTAAAAAGCCCTGTAAAAATCCAATCATAACCAAAAGTAATAGAAAGAAGAATACAATTGATTCTTGCATCATGTGCTTCAGAACCACCAATAGAACACCAACAAATCTCTGAGACTCTAAATATAATAGCAGTCTAGACCAAACCAACGGTGCAGCGCAAGACATCATACGAAAAGAATATTTGTCCCAAAGTTCAACTTTTGTATCATCTTCTGGAATTGAGCTTGCACTCAACAAACGGAATATGATCGATAGCGTTATGATAATATACATGCTATCATTGAAAGCATTCCAAAACGAGAAGTAAACCAAACCGCTTTTGTAAAATTTAGTGCATTGATCTGCTATGAAACCAAATGTATAAATGTAAAATATTATCTCTATCCCACTGACTGGTTGCACACCTTTAGACCACTTACCATTCACAACAATCGTATACAGAACCACGTATACCACAGAAAAAAAAAGCTCCAGTATATTTTGGTACCTTGGTGTTCGAACACGATCTGGATTGAAATGTAATGTAAAAGAATTGGATGCTACGTTATTTTCTGGTACGTATTGCATTGGATTTGATCGATCTTGAATTATCCATCCTCTCCAAAGCCATCTCAAACATCTTTGAAATCCACTTGAGCTAATCACAATGGTACTGTGTTGGTCAACTGCCAGTTCTATAGCGTTCAACGGATCGGAATCGCAATCGTTTTCATTTATCACGTATCGACGAAGCAACATCCTCAAGAAAAGGTTCTGTAAATCAGATTCCTCATTCTTATCAATTATCAATTTAGCTAGCTGTTGGGCTGCTAAAGCCCTACACCTATATATGGCTTCGTCGTGAAGCTCATATTCAGCTCTTTGAATCTGCCAGGAGGCAACTTTCAGTAAAGCGAAAATCACAACCGATTGATATTTGATGGCGGATAGCTTTTTTCCCGGATCTCCGCCACACCCCTCCAAAGCGGCCTTTTGTACGTCTTCAGTCAACACAGGAGAGCTGTCACATAATAGGGTATCCTCGCTTATCGTAAATGGTATAATAGTATCAATTAGGTACTTCAAGTTGAGGGCTATCCTCAACACCTGCCGAGGGCTAGGGCTCTCTATGGCTATCAAATCATATTCAGTATCGTTACCATACTCACAATCGGTCTCATTATCGCGATACACCATTTCTGGAGTTTGACTATAGTATGATATTCGAGGGAACTCGTAAAAAGAGTTCCTGATATCCCTGATTATTTGAAATTATCCAACATATAGGGTATATCTGTTAACTATATCTGTTACCAAGTCAATCTACATATTTGAGTTGTACGCAACGCTTAGCTGCCATCCAGTCGTAAAATAGTACGTTAAACATTGAGATAGTGCATGATGGGATGTTCTGCAATATATTTACTCGGTTGTCCACAAAGTCACTTCGTGGTGAAAGGATCGCTAAGAGACATAACGACCATACTAAGATATTGTGTAATACATACTCAGATGCTTCGAGGTGGAATCTATAAACTGTACTGATTGATATACTGGCTTTTCTATATCGGTTTGTATTCATTTATATATCTAAAGTTGTGAAATCTTTAAATTTAAAGGCATTTGAAATTATTACATTCTAGGGATCCTTTACCATCAACACCTACTTTCAAGTGAAGAAAGGCTATATAATATCTCATAGAAAGACATACTTACGTGTTATACTTCAATCAAGATTGAAGCGACTCTTGAGCGTGTGGAAAATCTGGGTGGTATACTAGGAGACATCCTTGAAGGAATATTGCGATACGAAAATACTCTGGATAAGTATAATTGTTGATCCTTAGGCAGAATAGCGTCTCTCAGATACATTCGGATCTATTGAACAATTGAATCTATCATTGAAGTAGACATTTAGCCGATTGAGGTAGAGAAGTGAAGTCGATATGTCGGCGTCGGTATTGGATGACAGTGAGTCGCGAAGTACAATAACTGCTACTGCTGGTGCAGTGGTTGGATCTCAAGGTGAGGATCTACTTGCGCCACCAGTAGATGACGATGCTAAACATAAACAGAGCTCTACCGTGGCGAAATCCAAGGCCAAAAACATTGATGCTGGTGAGCACAAGCGAAAACATAAGGATGCAACTTACGTGGGCTGGAAACAAGTTGGTGGATGGGAGGAAAGTGATAAACTAAATGATGAGGAAGAACTATTGGATGTTAGTGGCGACACAATTCTAGATAGTTTTCTACCCGAAATGGTATATGGTGATTGGTACCACTCGATAGCATTTATTGCAATTGCTGGAATACTATCCTTCGCAATTGGACATTACGGTTTTACTTTAGCTCCTGTTTTTTTCGTCTTTTTGTTCACGGGATTGATGTACAGAACATCTTCGCGGAAATACAGAGCAGGGATCAGGGAGCTAGCTCAAAGGGAGTTTACTGTTCAGAAAATTGAAAATGATTATGAAACTCTTGAATGGTTAAATACATTTTTAGACAAATTTTGGCCTGTAGTAGAGAACAATCTCTCGACAATGATCGTTGACCAGGTCAATGAGCAATTAAGAACACACCCATCTATCCCTTCTTTTATTAGCGCTATTTGGATTGACAAGTTCACATTAGGGGTTAAACCTTTTAGAGTTGATCTGGTCAAGACATTTTCTAATACTGCTTCCAATATCGTTGTAATGGATTGGGGCATTTCCTTCACACCGCACGACCTAACCGATATGAATGCTAAACAATTCAAAAACTACGTTAATCAAAGAGTGGTATTGAAACTAACAGCGCTAGGAGTAACCATTCCTGTGAAATTATCCAATATCGCGTTCAAAGCTCGGACACGTTTACGTTTCAAGCTAATGACACCATACCCGCATATGGAAACAATGAATATTCAGTTGTTGGAGGTTCCAGATATTGATTTCAAAGCAACAATTTTAGGAAATGATATTTTCAATATGGAGATCTTAGCAATCCCCGGATTACACCACCTGATCATAAAAATGATGGAGAAGTATATGGCTCCTGTTTTGTTGCCTCCATTTTCAATTCAACTCAATATTCCGCAACTATTGTCAGGTACTGGTGTAGCAATTGGGATCTTGGAAATAATCTTGAAGGATGCTAAAAACATAAAAAGAGCTAATAAGATGATTGATCTCTCCGTTGATCCATTTATTCAAGTTGAAATAAGAGGTAAAGTATTAGCTAAAAGCAGAATTGTACGGGATACTTTGAACCCCATATGGAATGAGGTTATATATATTGTTTTAGGGTCATTTGCGGAGCCGTTGACGTTATCGTTATATGACAGAAGAGATACCTTGAAGGACAAGCTCTTGGGAAGAATTGAACATAATCTAACCTCACTTCATGATAGTAAAGTTCAGAGGGATATAACATCGAAATTTCTTAGATACTCAAAGCCAGTTGGTTCATTGAACTTTGATCTCAAGTTCTTTCCCACTGTGGAAGCCAGAACATTGCCCAACGGTGTTGTTGAAGAATTGCCAGACTTAAACACAGGTATTGCTAAGATCACAATCGAAGGAGGTACCGGAGTCGGTGATCCGGCTGAAAGTGTGACAGCCTATGTTGAAGTTCATATCAATTCCAATTTGGTTCTAAAAACTGCTAATGCCACTGGTCTGAGTGAACTAACTTGGAACTCTGAATATCAAGCAGTTATAACTGATCGACGTAACACGAGATTCAAACTAATAGTCAAGAAATCTAATAATGAAAAGATAGGTGTAGCGATGCAATCCTTAAACGATTTGATCGATCGTACCGAAATAAACAAAAAGTCCGTTCCTGTGAAGGACGATGATGGCAAGTTTGTAGGCGATTTGAAGATCACAACATTTTGGAAGCCAGTTTCACTTGACTTGGGCTCTAATTCTATTGCATACACACCACCACTTGGTGTCATCAGAGTATTTTTACAAAAGGCTGAAAACGTGAGGAATTTGGAGAAGTTCGGAAAGGTCGATCCTTATATGAAAGTGCTGGTCAATGGTATTTCAAAAGGCAGGTCTGATTACAAAGACGCTACTTTATTTCCTGTTTGGAATCAATCAATATATGTTGCTATCACATCACCTAATCAAAGAGTGACATTAGAATGTATGGATATGGAGACTGCTAATAGGGATCGTACACTGGGAAAGTTTGATGTTGATATTCAGAGCCTTTTTGAAAAGGACAATAATGACCACTATGAAACAAAAATCGATAAGGAAGCTCGTAGAGGAAGATTAGTACATAAAAAGGGCCCGAAAGGTGTGGTCACATATTATGTCTCTTTTTATCCTGCACTACCGATATTGAGTTTAGAACAAGTCCAAGAGTTCGAAAAACTCAAAGAAAGGAAGAAGCAGATCGATTTGAGAAAGAAAGTCATGGACGAGAAGAAGATGTCACAGGAAGATAAAGAGAAATTTGAAAAGGAGAAAACTGAAGTTGAGGACCTAGAAGCTACTTTCAAAGATAAAAAGAAAATGGACTTAGACGAATTGATGGAATACAAGGCTGGGGTTTTGTCAATCACTACGTTAGATGGTGATCTTCCAGAGGGAGGTGTGTATCTTCATGCTTTCTTTGATGCCTCGGCTCATTCTAGAATTGTTAGTCCAAAGATACCAACCAGGTTCATAAAATCTGGATGGACTGGTGATGTAATGATCAAAGAACTGGATAAGTCGATAACAACATTGAAGGTAACGAAAGATAAACATAGCAACAGAATATCTGAGAGTATATGCGAGGTCACAATGCCAACTCGTGAGTTATTACGAAACTCGTTCTATAAGCCTTCCATTGTCAATTTCACTGGAAAAGGCAATGGAAGAGTTATGATGCAAGTATCCTGGTTTCCAATCGACGCCCCCGAATTACCAGAGTCTGATCTAATGGTAAATACGGGTGATCTGACAATAATAACTAAAAGTGCTGAAGACTTGGAATCTGCGGATGTCAACGGCTATTCTGATCCATATTTGAAGTTTTACATGAATGACGAGAGACATCATATACATAAAACGTCGACCAAGAAGAAGACTTTGAATCCGGTTTGGAATGATGTTGCCGTTGTCCCTATTACCAATCGTTATCATGATATTTTAAGGGTTGAAGTTATGGATTGGGATGCTGCTACAAGCGATGATGCTATTGGTCTTGTTAAAATACCATTACGTGATGTAAAACCGTATGAAACAACTGAAATGGATCTCCCTATCAAGGGGGAGCATAAAAAGGATGGTGGTACTCTACACATGGAATTCAAATTTGAGCCTAAATATACAGTGAATGTAAATAATGTATCGGCTGAATTGAGCAGCAGTGGAGGCGTTACACATAAACACTTAAAAACTGGGTTAAAAGCTGGTACAACTGTTGTAGGAACAGGTTTAGGAACAATAGGTAAGTTGGGTAAAGGCGTATTAGACAAGGCAAACATTCGCCGTAAAAGAGACAAAGCAAGGGCACCTACTGAAGCCTTTGAAGAGGGTGAAGTAGAGTATTGATGTTTATCTGATAACATTTTGAGGACTACTACTTTTACCTTTGAGTTTGGCGTGTTCGGCGCTTAACTGTGTGTGTGATATGATTGATCTTACGGAAATATTTATTTATCTATTTTATATTGCTTGCAAACAGTATTCGATGAATATAACTAATATCGGCACTAATGATCATGATCAATATTGAGAATTATCTCACTGGCTTGTATTGAGTATTCAAATTCTTACTGTACGTTTTACACCACGAGGTCTGGTAGCAGTTAGGTTCGGGAAATCAGGACTTTCGAAGTTCATATTAGAAATATGTTGCGCCAAAAAAGCTGTTCAAGAGACTAAAAGGATAAGCAGGATTTTTTATCTGAAATGATCTGACGTAAGCACTGAAAGCAAATAAAAGAAGGATGGATAATAAAACAGAGCCAAACGTTGTCACTAAGTTGGCCTTCTGTACATTTTTCTTGTAGTATGTTTCGACCTGTGGGATACCAACAACCAAAGCTATTATGATAACAGTAATTATACCATAGAGAGTGCCAACAACCTGTGTCTCCATAGCATATTGATTTTGTATTTCGCCTTGTATAAAATAGATTAATTCCCCTTCTTTACCAACACCAGCAAGTCGTGGGTGTCTAATTTGATTATACATGTACCCTCCTAACATTAAGATAATAAATGTCACCATTGCTACTGCCCAGGCATACTTAGACGCAATGTATTTCCTGATATATTGGTACTTTTTCTTCAAGAGCAAAACGAAGCTGAATACCAAAAAACACGTTAGAGCTGTTGAGGACCAATCAATTGGTTGATAATAGTTGAAATCTGATATATTCATTTCTTTTTTCAAATGTTCAATGTAAAAGGTGACACGTTCAGCGCCTGATTCACCAGCCAAAGGTAGTTCACTGAATGTATCCATGTCCGCACCTTCAGAAAATAGCATAACTTTTGGCACAGTTGAAACCTGATAATAATTAAAAATAGAGGGAATGTTGGATGGATTTCTTACATCGGCTTTGGCAAAAAATAAAGCTTTTGATGGATCCTTTTTTGATACACCGTCAGGGTGTTCTCTGAACCATGATTCAGCCAATGCCACCCAATCAGACTCGGCTGACATGCAGAGAGCGCAACCAAATTGCGGCGATGTCGTTGTCAATACAACGAAGAGCGTAGCATCGTGTGGCCCTTGTAACAGATTTTTGAAGTTGCTATCACGTATCGTAATGATGTGATCTGAACTCTTTTGCGCCAGGCTAGCTAATTCTTCCCTGGTGTAAGCTAAAGCCCATTGAAGTACAAGGGCTAGTAATTGAAGAAGTTGTACGAATTTCATGTTGATTAATACAATTTTCTTCACTCACCTTGAGCCACTTCTTGAATCAAATAGGTTACTACAATCCAACTCAAATCAATATCTCTGATTTAACTGTGAGGTGATGTTGAATCTCTGTAGTATTCAAGCACGAACCTCGATTGACTTATCTTGCGTTCTCAATACGTTTTACAGGGTGTCATCTAGTTTCAAATTATATGATATTTTCGAATATTCAAATTAACGATTTAATGATACTTGACCGAATAACACTATTATAGGACATTCGACACATCGAGAGTCCTAGTTGCATAAAAAATTACCAGTATAATGCTTTAAATACAATCTGATAGATGAACTTGGAATATATGTTATGTGACGCTATACGTAGTTGAGTTTTTGGTTGAACAATTGGTAATGAAAAATGGTCGTGACTTAACAATTTCTAAACCATCGTATCTTGATCAGAGCTTTGACTTGATATTGCTCGAAGGTCTGGTTATTCTTTGAGATTTTAATCTCTCAAATACTCGTGAAAACTTCGTTTCCCTTTCGAAAGAACTCCAGCCGATGTTATTTACGTGATTAATAGCACTCAAATTATCAACAAATCTGTCAACATTATTCTCAATCCTCATAATGACTTCATCAGGTATCTCGATATTCACCAAATGGTCACCGAGATCAATGATATCCTTTGTGTAATTCGGGATCAAGCGAGATAGAGTCTCCTGATTTTCAGGCGGTGCCCAATTTGACTGACCTCCAATAATACTAACTACCGGAATGTTGATCGAGGGTAACAAGCGCAATAAGCGTACTGCTGCTGGAGTTAGGGTCATGTAGCATAGTATATTCTGGCGTTGTGAGATTTTTGTTCGGATGCTTCCATCTGCGAGCTCAATCCTTTCAAAGTCTTTAATTCGCTGTAATATCGATGGATGAACGTTAGTAAAGAAACTTTTCTCTTCCATGAAACTAGTATATTCTTCTTCGTTAGCGAACGTATCGGTCATCTTAGCCCACAATGCTTCGTAGAAGTTAATGGATATCATTGGGTTCGTATCACCGCTTAATACGAATTTGTTTACACAAACTGGCTCGATTGTGATAAGCATGTCAAACAACAAGGGCTCTATAACAGCTGAATACATGGCTTGAAACCCGCCCATTGAATGGCCCACCAGAATGTTCAAGGGCTCAATGCCATCAACCAGATTTTTTTGCTTCAAAGGAACAAATTCTTTCCGCGCAACTTTACATGCGTCGCGTGCGCCATCCTCCCAATCGAAATCAACCGAGAGTTTATCTCGATTCAATACCGCAGAATCCCCATGCGTCACCTGGTCGACAGTCACGATTTTGTTGATGTGCCAACGCCTAGTTTTCTTGTCTTCCTTGAGTAGGTTAGCAACATAATACTCCCAGATCGCCCGGTTCATTCCGCTGCCGTGTAGAAACATAAAGTTCACGGGTACCGTAACTGAACTGCCGGCAGGCCGCACAAACTGGAACACATCGTACACAACCTGCAACTCGTCTAGTCCGGGTACCAGCACGGAGTCACGTTTCCTGGGGTAATGTGCTGAGATTACGCGCGTCTCCTTCGAGCAGCGCCCTTTCACAAGGTCTTCCATCCACAACCAGTTCTCTGAGTAACCAACCAAACCCTTGGAATATTGGTGATTCAGCCCTCCCTGGCTGTCGCTTTTCGTAGAGATCTTGAAATCACGCAACCAAATACCGTCTACCAGCAATGTAGGGACTAATCCCTCTGAGCCTCTCTAATTCAATTACATTCCCACCAAAAATAGCTGCAACATCTGCAAATGCCGATCCATGATGATATTAAATAACATCATCATTCTCACTCTACCACAAATGTTCTCACAGACCAATGGCATCATGATTTAATTCAGCCTATACCATCGTCAACCTTAGTCACCCTTATTTTGACCAAAATGTCCAAGTACTACTTTCTACCAACGCTCTAAGCACATAACATCGATCATATGATAGATAATATGCTGCAACCCCAATGAACCTCTAATTTTAGTTTAGATCAAACCCTAAATGCCAAGTTAAGCCATGATGAAAAAAAAAATTCTATGAATATTGAAAAAACCGTAGAAAAAGACGTGATGAAACAGAGAACTCGACGTGTATATTTGCCAATCACGGTGTATTGTGAGCCTTAGTGCCTGTTGCGAATATTGTCCATTGGGATGATGTGATGGCATTGTAATTTCGCATGGGAAAAAAATTTCAGGCATGATATTAGCAGTGGTAGGAATTGAGTTATGGAGATTCATCAGCTTCAGTTTCCATGTCAGACTGCTGCATTTCATATTTCAAGTCTGAAGTACTGGCATTGGGTCGCATTTCTGGGTCTGAATCCTGTCTTCTCGCAGGACTGGGCCACGGATTCTCATTGAGTGAGGTTGCTTTGGACTTGTGTGGGGACGACAAAGCCATGAGGGTTTCTATGGCCTCGACCTCTGAGACGGGGCCGCCGTCTTTGTTTGTGGCGCCATGGTCGCTGGCCGGTGAGCCCTCGGGTCGTGTTTTGTTACGCCGGAGGGTTGCACGCTGAAATGAGGCCTTGGCATCTGCCGGTGTATCAACTTCAACGACGGAATACAGCGGTGCGCCGGACGGAGACTGGGTGTTGATATGCATCACTGGTCGTTTTGTCCTGTTTTGGCCCGGGGGAGATCGATTGATCCACCTAAGAGGCGACGGCGACGAGGCTGGTTCGCAGCTCGCCTTGGGGCTCGACAGTGCCTTCAAAAAAGCTAAGTGTGCGGATGTGTTAGCGTTGTCAGTCTTTTCCTGAGACTCGAGTTCCTTCTCGATCATGTTAGGAGCAGCAGTGTTGTCCCTTGCTTGTTCCAGGCTGCCGTTGCCATCGGTTGCATGCTGAGGAGACTTCCAACCCTCGCTACCGTCTTGATCCTCGGCGAATTTGTTAACATATGATGAAGATGCCCGTCTGTTACGGTATCTGTAGCTAGAGGATGGAGAGAACATCACGTTAGGAAGCAGGCCCCTACCATTCTTTTGCAAAAGAGGCTTACGAGATCTTTGACTTTTGATATTGGGCATCTCGACAATTTTCGGTGGTTCATCGAGCTGGAATCTAACAGTATGAGAATCGTTGGCTGTTGCACTCGGTTCAATGTGATCTGTATCATGTGAATTGCGATGCGGCTGTTTAGGATGTTGATTGAACTCGAATTCGAGATCATCCAAGGATTTGTCCGTCCATCCGTTTTGTAGCTTTACCAGCGCATAGTTAAGCCTGGTTTTTAGGCTATTCGATAAATCTCTAATGGGCTTTTCACCATGATCCTTGGATACATTTGGAGATTTCAAATGAGGTGATGGCGATAGAAATATCTCCGTATTTCGAGATTTGGGAGTTGCAGGCGCTAACATTCTTGCCGAAGACGGACTAGAGACCTTACTTTGGGCAATTCCGGGTGATTGTGGAGACGACATTGCGTCCACTCTATTGTGCAATGGAGAGGTTAGAAATCCTATTGATGTCGAGGATCTTCTGTCGGGATTATGCAAGGAATTGGCAGTATTGTAATTTCTCGGCGGCGAAGGAGTCGCTGGTGATTTGAGCACATCTGCCGTTGTTGATTGGGTATCACTGGGTTGGACAGCTTCTGTTTTGTAGGGCAAATTAGACACCTTGCCATGTTCAGTAGCGCAGGTTTCGTCTATGGTATTACAGTTTGATTGTTGGCGCGGTGTGTTCATTCCCAAGCTCATTTGTGGTTGTTTAGGCTGCCCCTTGTGTTGTACGTACTCGCTTAGGACTGTCTTTTGCATTGTTACACTCGTTGCGATGCTTGATGTTTCTGTTGAGTCCACCTTGTCTAAAGGGGTTTGGTTCATGCACAATAGTTGTTGTCCGTAACTTCTGTGAGTAGCTCTCTATACAGACGCTGGCAATGCTCCCGTAAGATAGCCGCGCAATAACGGTACAGATGTTTCCGTCGTTCTTCTGTAGTCTCTATGAGTAGCCACCCTTTTATGATGTTGCTATGTGGTAACCTGACAAAAACAATATCAAATCTAAAGCAACAAACTTCTCTCTTGCTCCAACTTTCTATGCTCGTAACTTTTGTTCGTAGATTTCCTCAAACTAAATTATATGGATCGTCCCCTAACGGATTTCTTGTTCACTAAATAGCGTATTTTGAGAAGAAATTATTCTGTTTTTAGGAGTTTTCGTTTTCGCGAATTCACCTAGTTTTAAAATTTTATGTAAAACTGCCAACTTGGCCTTTAAAGTCACGTGTATTATATAATTAACTCCATTGATTACGATATCGAGAAGCACTGCAACAGTGTTCTTGTCCATAAATGTCACTAGGTAGGGGAATATGTAGTGCAATTTACTAGTACCTCGTAGTTCTACTTCTTGGCAACAATATTGTACTACTCATTGGTGTATTGGTTAATATCCAAGCACTGCATAGTTAGCGAAGAATGTAACTAGTATGAATTATTGTTACATAAAGATGCTTCAGGTAAAAGCAACTGGTGAGTTACCCGTTCGAACCCAGTTTGATGTTATAATGATTTCATTGCGAGTGTTTTTGTATTTAGCTACAGTGCAATGCTTATACGGCGAGTTAATCGTTTTGCTACCGTGTGGGTCCTGCTTAGCGGTTTAGGTTCGTCGCCCTCAGGCCGTAAGGAGAGCGAGTCAATAAAGCCATCCACGGCAAGAAGTTTGTCAAGGTCGTGATGTGCGCATAATGCTAGTTTTCCATTAATAATGAAGTATTCTTCTTCAATTACATTATGACAGAACACACATGTCAGACACTCGGTGTGGAACTTCTGCTTCATGTTGTTCTCCAAACACTCCCCTTCGATTCCCAACTTGCATACGTGGCATAGCGAGTCATTGACTTGGTGGTAGTGCTGCTTACAGTATGGATGATCATCCTTGATGTAGCATGGTGTGTACTTGTCGAACGTTATATCGCAATTTGTGCATAGAAAGCACTCGCGGTGCCATTGTCCTGATAATTCGTCGTTCTTTTTAACGTAGACTCTCTTTTGATCAGCTCGGATTTCAAGACCACACTGTCGGCAAGGGCCCTCTCCAGCAGGATATTTTTGTATTTCGTTGTCAATTACTGAAGGCTTCGACTCTGAAATGATTCCAAGGCCTTGTGGTTCCAAATCTGGAGCTTCCGCAATATATGCACTGGATTTCTTGTAGTGAGATGAATCTATTGAACGATCTTGTTGCAGCTCGAGCTCGCGCTGTTTCTTATCCGAAAACGTGGCTAGCTCGCTTAACATCTTCTGTAATTCGTCGTTGGTGGGTGTGTTAACTTGTCCAGAGTCCGCTCCCGAGGGCGTACTAAAATCTAGCTCTTCTTCTTCTCGAGTATGGTCAACTAAGTTGCTATTATCATCTATTATGATATCTGGACGCTCGACGGCCTCGTATTCCGTGGATAACTGCGTCGTACTGCTTTCGGAAGGCAAGATATTCTGCATTTCTGTCATTTCCTCCAGCATAACATGAGGTTCTAATTCATGAGCAATGTCGTCGTCCATTGTATTAGCTCCCATAACATTAACTTCGCGTACAGAGCCCTGTGAGTTGTTGGTTTCCGGTCCTTTCTCTTCAACAAGTAAACTATGGTTGATGTCAGTCTTTGTGTGGGAAACACCGAGCGCTTGATGATCGTCGGGATCAGCGCTATGAATCTTATTATCTAAGTGGCCAACATATTCCTCGACACGATCGTCTTTAAGAGGTTCAAGTGCCTCAAAGCTGAGTGGCGGATCGATTGCGGGCGAAAAAACGAGAGTTGCGGCTGCAGGTGTCTCGGGCATCGACGTAGGTTCCGGGTCAGATAGATCTACCGTTTCGTAATCGTTATGAAGCTGCTCGATTGGGTCTGGCAGCGCGGATTTCGCTGGCGAGCCCTCGCTATGCGCACTCTCTAACGGTAAATATCTGTTCTCGTGCCGTCTGGGAGACTCCAACGAGTGTTTGTCCAAGGACCCGCTAAACTGTCGCGCCGGTGAGTCACTGGCATACCGTCTAGCATACTTCGCGCCTGCGGTAGGCTCGTTGGGATAGTTTACTTCGAATCCAGCGCGTTCGAGCGCAGTTTTATATCGGACCTTGCTGTTCAGCCGAGGGAAAGGTGAGTCATATATGAACATGTTGAGCTTACAACAACCTCAAATTCTGCTAGCCCACGAGTACCAAATTCCCTTTGGAAGATTCAGATGGCAGCTACGGCTGGGCTATGAAATACTCAAACACTTAGCATCATTTCTCTTCACTTTTAAATCGATGAGCTATGTGTTCATTGTAGTTGAAATGTAAACAAACGCGAATTTCGTAAAGTAAAAAACACGAAACTTTTCAAGTATCAATCCTTTAAGGACTTACTTCAAGCGATGAGCACATTGTCGTAGCATACAATTTGGCCCTAAGAGCTGAAAAGACCGTAGGATTGGGAGGGTTTGCGGTACTATGGAAACTGACATCGACAAGCTGGTACCTGTGAGTGCATTCCTCATTGGGAGGTATTATGGAGGTGTCATGGAAGGGCCAAGGAAAGCCGTTGCTAGCAGCCTTTTCAAACGGTTCTGCATCAAAGCACGAGCACTCTGGCGCAGCTTGACCGCCGGTGTTGGGTACGTTGAAAGCTTGCAACTCGAGAAGTTGTTGCTTGCTCGAGCCTCCGCGCAATCGTACCGAGAATGGGCTTCAGCGAGTCTGCGTCTCGACAGCATTCTCGACAAGGATCTCTGGAAGGATACTGCCGCCTCAAACCTTTACGACCACAAGCTGGTTAGCGCCATGACAGAGCACATGCGCGAACTGCGGGAGAGCCAACAGTACTCCGAGTTACTCCATTACGTCAGGACTCATTGGACTCGCAACGTTGGCGGAATAGATAATGTTAACCTCTACACACACAGTTATATCGGCACAAAGACTATCATTGACCGTTATATCACCGAATCCCAAACTTGCATTAAAACCTTGATTTACGATTCTGGCATTCCGGACCCTGTGTTACTCGATCTACTGCAACAGACTCGCAGAAATATAGGTCGCACGGCGCTCGTGCTCAGCGGCGGTGCCACTTTCGGGTTATTCCATATAGGTTTGCTAGCAGCATTATTTGACATGGATATGGTTCCGCGGATAATAAGTGGAACAAGTTGTGGTGCCATTGTTGCATCGATTTTTTGTTCGAACACGAGAGATGAAATCCCTTTCCTTTTACAAAGCCTTCTAACAATGAAATTCAACGTCTTCAAAGATGACGACTCGGATATTACTGATGACATATTTACTAAGCTCACAAGATTCTTACAGCATGGTACATGGTTCGATAACAAGCATTTGGTTAATACAATGGTAGGGTTCCTGGGAAATTTGACCTTTCAGGAAGCCTACTATAAAACTGGGAAGATCTTAAACATCACAGTATCTCCAGCATCAAAATTTGATCACACAACTTTACTAAACTATATTACTGCACCCAACGTCTTACTATGGTCTGCTGTATGTGCCTCTTGTTCGGTGCCCGGTATATTCCCAACATGTAAACTTTACGAAAAGGAGCCCAAAACGGGCAAATCCAGAGAGTGGCACGGTGGAGGGTTGACATCATCTGAGTTTATGGACGGTTCTGTGGATAATGATCTACCAATATCCAGGTTATCGGAGATGTTCAACGTTGACCATATTATTGCATGCCAAGTTAACATGCATGTATTCCCTTTCTTGAAATTTTCAGTGTCATGCGTCGGAGGAGAAATTGAAAAGGATATAAGTGCCAAATTGAAAAGCTCAATCTCCAATATAACGGATTTCTTTGTCTACGAGTTTATTCATATCTTGGAAATTGGTCGAGAAGTTGGACTGCCTGAAACATTGTGTTCAAAGTTGATAAAAATTTTCTCGCAAAACTATGCAGGTAACATTACTATATTACCCAACATAGATTACATTTTGCAAGTCAAGTATATTCTAGAAAATCCAACTCAGGATTTTCTTTTACGTCAAACGACTTTGGGTGCCAGGGCAACGTGGCCTAAGATATCAATGATTAAAACTACATGCAGTCAAGAATTTGCTTTGGATGCGGCGATAGCTTACTTGAGAGGTAAGATAATCACCTCTTCTAGTGTGAGAACGTCATTGCAAGATAGTAGACTAAAAAAAAACGATGTCTTACTTTTGCTAGACGGTAAAGTCACACTGAAAGTCGATGGTGCTGACGATGATGAAGGTCATGACAAGACAGATGAAAGATTGAAATTATCACCTATATCGAAAAGATTAGCACTTATAGCACAAACCCATATAAGCAATTCTGACAGTTCGACAAATAAATTGAAGCCATACTCGTCTCCCATGCCCAGAAGATCACGACTGAAAAAAAGGCACTTGATGTCCGAAATTGTAACAAAAAATGGTTCTGTAGAAACTCAAGCTTCGGCCTCTTTTTCAGTTACAAATTCAATTTCACCCACGACAAGTATACCATAGCCGACTTGGCAACTCAGCAGCATCCTTTCTACTGGAATATATGTTTGAATATGTAATTAGAATCTTATTTATTAACACATCTAGAACGCCACTGTATACTATTTATTAACAGATATTTCTTGACCTAGTTATAAGGTAGTGTATTTGAGTGAATTTATCCCGAATTGTTTCCAAACATCCTTGTCGTAGGAACAATCTATGGATTTTACGAGCTTTTTTGATTTGATCATATTAACTGTCAAATGTGATACTGAGGGGCAGGCGTTTATATTTAGATAGTCTAAAGTTCTCTGTCTTTCTTCTTTGAATGTACGTAATAGCTCATAGACCGAAACTCCTGTAATATATGGATTGAAAGACAAATCCAGGTTTCTGAAATTCTCAAGTTGCGAGATATCCCCCAACAGAAGCTTGACAGAATCATCATCTATAACACTGGACTGCGGTAAATACAACTCTTCTAATGATTCAATATTCTCCACAAAATAAGGCATGGGTAAGATCGAACTATCCATATCGCTAGAACTGAATCTGTGAGCCATAAACCTAATATTAGGACAGTCACCAATATTCAATTTTTTTATTTTATCTTTACCCATATATGAAAGTAACCTTCGTAGACCTTTTCCACTAATGGACGTGCCCATTATATCTAGATCTTCCAGCAAACTGAAGTTACTCTCGTAATAAAATTCTGTAGAAGGTGATTCTAGATCAAATTTTGGATTCGAATGCTCTTCTCTGAATACGATGCGATTCAGATTCATAAAGACGTGAGAATCTCGACACAATTTCAGAAAGTTTTGAAAGGGTGCGTTTTGGTTATTTTCCAACCATAGTTCCTCGATTGTAGGAAGTCTTCTAAGCCAAGAATAATCAATAAACTGCTGTGGAAATTTTACACCAGTTATTGAGATTTTCTTCAAATGGTTCTCAGGGAATTTGGAAAGCAAGGGACTTAGTGGAAGGTAGTTGACTCGTTGTGCACATATTACATTCAATGACTCTAAATTATAACACCAATGGGTATTTAGATGGCAAACAGATAAGTCAACATCGTTAGTGTAGTTGATTGGCACTACAGCGTTTGTGAAAACCAACTCGATTCGTTTCAGGTTTGGGAATCTTGATAAAGCATCCAACTCTAAAAATCTATCAGCCCTTAGTGACATTATAATAGATAACTCGTTCAAGCTTTTGAAGTTGATACTAGATTTTGACCTCAAACATTTGTAGAGCTCAGATGTAGTGCAACTTGGTATCGTCAAGATCAGTCTTCTGCAATGTATATTTGGCAACTGTCCAAAGAGTATATCAACAATTTTGAATTCCTCACTGGGATTGCGAGCGGATACCTTAATTAGATCCAGCAATGGCAGCACCTGCAAACGATCAAGCTTTTGCATAAAACCATTGAACTTCATCATATCTCTCAATGAAACATTTAATTGGAAATTTCTGAATAACCTAGGACACTGATACAAGGTCCTCATCCAATCTTTTGAAACGTATAACAAAGGAATCAATTCTTTCGCAGTGAAATCTTTGAGTATGCAAGATACTAATTCTATAGGTAATTTAGAAAGAAAATCTATAGTTAAATTTAAGGATTGGCCTATTGGAGGGTCTCGCCTTTTCTTCAGTATTCTGGCATTTTCTTCTATGGGATCTATAATTTTTCTCTTAATTGGTTCTGTCTGCTGAGCTTGTAATTTGGTCCTAACCGAACTAAGCTGTTCTTGGGTCAATATTTTGAATTTCGCACCAGCTCCTACGCACATTCGCAACCCTTGTTTATAATTGTGGTACGCTTCTAGTAGCCTTTCTTGCTTCTGCAGAATTCTGCCCATACGAATGTAGCACTTTATGTTTTCTGGTTCCAGGTCTATCATTTTAGATGCAGTTCGATGACACAACTCAAAATCTCCGATCTTTTCCCAGCAAGCACATATATTATCCATTAATTTAATCATCCGCGGGTGATGTAATGTTCCAGTTGGTACTGCTCCATACCTGGCTTCGTATATGGTCCTCAAGTCATCTTGTGATTTACTTTTGCAAGCTCTCAATGCTTTTTGAAATAAGGCTCGAGCTTGCTGATATTCGCCTTGCTTGAAGTATTGAGTACCCAGTAATAAAGCACGGTCTATGCCCGTATCATCTGGCATGCCCAGACTAAACCTGTGAAGGTATATGTCAGTGATTCAAAGGTTTTCTCAAATTATCTTGAGTAGAACCAGAAACAAGCTGAGTACAAATTGTATTTAATGCAGATGTATATTAAATGTTAACCGGTTCTACTTCATTGAGGTCCACTGTTGAAAAAAGGTTAAATGGCCATTGAATGGTCTCATGTATTCTGGCCACCGCTTATAATATTCTTGGCAACGTTTAGTATTGGGATAGCACCGTTATACTTTAAGCATGCAAGGTCTGAAGCGAATATGGATGTCATGGCTAATGCAGGCGTTGGGATGCTATTGGGCACAGCCTTCATGTTGGTGATTCCTGAAGGAGTTAAGTCATGCCTGGAAATAGGTGGCTCGATCGGTGTTGACCTCTTGGTTGGATTTTTTGCAGTGTATCTGTTGGATCAACTCGCACATAGCGTAAGTGAGACCCTTGATGAGCCGCTCGACCAAGCTCAGGGCACCTGGTCAACCATCTTGCATAATAACGTCTCGCTGGCTCTGATTTTGCATGGATTTTCTGACGGCTTGGCCCTCGGAACCACTCTCACTAAGGAGTCATTGATGTGGACCGTTCTGCTAGCAATTAGCATACACAGGATTCCAGCAACGCTGTCGTTGACTAGTGTGATGATAAGTGAACAAAAGCTAGCCCAACGTGCCATAATTGCAAATATCTTGGCATTTGCGTTGAGTTCACCAATCGGCTACCTTTCGGTAGCATTGTTGCATCTTGGTGGATCGCAAATGGTGGAGTGGCTTGGTGGAAACTTGCTCTTAGTTAGTGCTGGTAGTCTCTTGTATGCCAGCTTCTCTGCATTTAAGACCTCCGGCAGAAGGGAGGTGATATACGTACTATGTGGAGTTGTGGTGCCTGTCCTGGTATCCTTGCTGAAGGACTGACATCGAACATGGGCTTGGATATAATATACAATAACTAATACATATGCGAGGAAAGTTTATGGCGAGATTCATTTTCTAGCCAGACTTCTTCTCTTGAGCCAACGGTCTTTGACGTTGGATTCCCTGGCTGGCGCCAGGTTTTCACCACGATCACGCAATACTTTGACAGTGACAGGACCTTTGCGCTTCGAACTATCTCTTAACTTCTTCAACTGGTTACGCCGAGGTCTGCGTGACTCAAATGTAATATGCTGGTTTTGGACAGGGGCCTGATCCTGAACCTCATGGGGTTGGAGCACTTCGTCTGGCAGTTCGTGTAATTCTTCAGGCAGTTCTTCGAGCTCTTGATTTACAGTGTTTGCCAGTTCATCAGCCATACGTCGTTGAGCAATCAGCCGTTCGTTTTGACGCTTACGTTTCGACTTCAAGGCCTGTTGTTCTCGCTCGAGAGCTTCTTGTCTGCGTTTCAACTCAATCTCGACTGCAGCTTGAGCTGAGGCCAAGCCTTCCTCCATGGGAGCTTCATCAGAATCCGAATCTGAGCTGTGGTCCATGCCTCTATCAGTAGGCGTAGTGCCGGCTATTACCTGGATGTCTTTGTCTGAGAGTTCCATGGTCAAGGTAGTTGTTTCTC
Organism: Oligophagozyma castellii; assembly: GCA_030556345.1. Classification (NCBI taxonomy): domain Eukaryota; kingdom Fungi; phylum Ascomycota; class Saccharomycetes; order Saccharomycetales; family Saccharomycetaceae; genus Oligophagozyma; species Oligophagozyma castellii. The sequence continues at coordinate 170,385 of JAKTPW010000006.1, forward strand.
CTTCAGGTGTTGTTGTGTCTGTTGACGTTTGTAAGTTGTAGTAGTTAAAGCTGAACGTTCAGTTCCACTAGTCCTGATAGTCACTTAAAGCGAGGACGCTGGTGCGCACGAGTTGGTCGCTTGACCACCCGCTTGACTACACGCTTGAGCTTAAGTGAAGTCGTAGGAGCTTGAGTCTGAATAGTTGGGTTCGTTTCATGGGAGCTGGGTTCCTCCTCATCGCTTGAGTTTTCCAACTCTTTCAAGCTCTCTGCGGTTCTTGCCGAGTTCATCTCCATTACCAGTAACTCGCGCTTAGCGATGGTCTCTGTAGTTGCATTGTCAACGGTTTCCCGGCGTCTCAGCGCCTCTGAGGAGACTGGGGTTGGAGATGCTATCGCTGCGATTGTGAGCTCGTCTTCACCCGCAACACGCACGCGCCCAGTGGTACTCAGATGCTCGATGAACGCCCTAAGTGATTTCCACCGCGTAGCATTCATGTGGACATGGTCTCGGTCGCGGATGAACTCGTTGTAAAACCGGTTGGCACCAACAGCCTTCTCGCCGTGAGCAGACATGAGCGCCCGCACAAACGAATCTTCAAACGCACTACTAAACTCATCGACGGTGCGCGAATCTACGTTGGCTATGCGTCGCAGATGCGAAGGTGACCGCGTGTGGGCTGCAAAACCATTGTCATCTCGACACTGCTTCTCACACACCTGACAGTAGTACTTGAGCTTCTGCAACCCGCGCAGCTTGAGCTGCCTATTCAACGACTTGGCAGACATAAACGACAGTGGCTAGGATGTCACGATTAGAGCGGCTTGCACGGGAGCGTGCGACTCAGAAGAGCAATGTACCGCAATCTGTAACGCTGTTGGACAAGTTGCGGACCCGTGAGAAGTCGACGTTGGGTTCACGACTTGCAGCTCTCAGGAAACCAAAGCACGCGAGCCTACCAACAGTGGCACCTGAGGAACGTGAAACACAATGCGTAGTGCAACAAATCGATGTGCAATACGAAGTGCAACATGAGGTGCAGCGCGGGACGGAATCAGACGCCAAGACTGCAACACCCCGACCGCTGGAATTTCGAATCCAGTTGCAAGAGCCTAAACACAAGATTCCACGGCGTCCTCAACACCCGAAACGACTCTATACAGCATACTTCCCCACACAACAGGCTCAGGCCAGGGCGTATAGCAACTTCTTACTGCCCAGTCCCGATGACTTAGTCCTGCAGCAGCACGCCAAGGCGTTTGCAGAGCAACAGCTCGAGACAGAGTTGCTCGAACAACAAGAATGCCTCGAGAAACTACAGATTACACCTGGTAAAACAACTCCGCTACGGTTTCCGTTGTCTGCAAAGAATGCCTTGGTTGCTGTAGTGGGACAAATGCACGCTGGTAAATCGACGCTAATCGGACGTCTTAAAGCAACACTTCGCGAGATCCCCAATGACCGTCTAGTTGCATTGAAGATGCGGAATGCTCGTGCAATTTCTAAGGGCGAAGCACTGGAGAATTTACATTACGCTTGGTTGATGGAATCGAGTCGTGAGCCTCGTGCTTTGGAGCTGAGATTTGGTGACAGTAATTGTGTCGTGTGTGACACTGTATTAGAAGACCTGGATTGGATAGTGAGCTTGAGCAATTTGGTCGTCATTGTCGTCGATTGCAGCCCAGGCGCATTTGAACAAGGATTTAGTCTCAATGGCGTGACGCGCGATGCTATTTTAGCATGCCGTGCATTTGTGCGAAGTCGCACCATCATCTTTGCATTGAATAAAATTGATGCCATCGATGGCAATCTATTACGATTACAAGAAATCACTCATGAAATTGCAGCATTTATTGAAGACGTGGGGCTGTCCATGCGTTACGTCGCGTTTTGGCCATGCGCAGGTCTTACAGGAGATGGTATTGAAAAAAAACCTTCTCTTCAAGGCAACTGGGTACCAGATATTGCCCTCGTGGAAGAATTTGAACGGTTTGCATCCCAAAATGAGTTATTGATCGAAGATGGCGACGTAGCTTCTGAGCTCCTCGTTTGTAAGGGCATTACAGTCTTCGTTTCCAAAGGCTACGTGCAGCAAGGTGACAAGTTTTGGAATAATCGAGGAGCATGCGAAGGCATAGTTGAACAAATCCAATCCCTCGACTCCGATATGATGCCAAAATCCGTAGCAACTGAAGGTCAACTAATCGTTATTTCTTGTGCTATGAAACTTTCACCAGGCGATACGTTAACTATTGTAAGAACTCCTATGGATCCCAAACCACCTTTGAAATCGCAGCTCGTACGGAAAGAGTTTAATATCAGAACTTTTTTTATCAGTGAACCTTTGGCTCCTGGCACCACACTCAGAATATCAAACGGACTCGAGGTTTGCGAATCAATACTGATCTCGCAAGACTCATTAACCTCTGATCAAGAGATAAAAGTACTCTTCAACGTTCCAACGGAATTCAAGTGTATATTAATTAAGTATCGTGGCTATATTATTGCCACGGGCAACGCCATTGTCGTTGATTGAATTCGCGATATACAGCTATTATTATAAGCTTGTTTCAATTTATATAGTCAAGCAGTAACAAGATAATTCCCATCAGGACCGCGAGATATTTGGTCAATTTAGCAGTCCTTCCAGCAGCCCGTTGTGCTTGATTAAGTTCTTTATTGCCCTTAGCAATATTAACCTCAATATCTTCTTGGTTGTCTAAGATAGAATTGATATTCTGTGATTGTACTTGTAAATGCGTTGCAAGTTCGGTCTGCATGCTTACAATATCCATGATCGTCTTACTTATCTTTTCCACTTGGGCCAATTGAGAGTTCTTCTCGTTCAAGAGTTCCAAGTGTTCACTCTCCAGAATCTGTATTTGATCTTGGTTAAGCATCGAAACAGTCTCCTCATAATGTTTAACTTCCTCTTGCAATGATTCTGTCGGTTGACTTGTAGTTACTGTGAGTTCGGGTGATGGTGGACTTACCCCATCTGTCGGACTAAGCGGATTCGTACTAATACTAGGTATACTGAATTTAACTTGGGACGCCAGTCTTTCCTGTTGTATATCATTGAATAATGATGACACTCTCCTAATCCAAAGGTTTAGCGATTGTAATACACCAGTTCTGAACGTGTTGTTTGATTTATGGTAAACAACTGCCTCCTCTGATTCGGGTTGCAAAAAGCGATCCCAAACTGATAACGAATGGGAATCTGTATCGAATAGTGCATTCTTGTACTGCTTGTTCAATAATTCCTCTCTATGTTGCTCGTATTTCTGCAGAAACTTGAATTTTTTGAGGTATTCTTGTAGTTGCAACCGTATTTCCATATCAATCTCGTCCTTTTCTGGCTCCGTTAATTTGAAGCTGTTCAAATATTCTTTCTGCATGTCTTTGATCGTGTGTTCCAGTTGCAACACCAATCGCAGTAATAACCGGCATTCCTCCACAAAGGTGTCTTCTACGACGAATTTCTTTGGGCTTTTAGGGTTAGGTGTGCTAATCATCTCATCTTGGGTCTCTTGTACCACCTCGACGTATCTTCGAAATGCGGGGGTCAAGCTCGGCATTGAACCAAAAAATAAACCTGCTAATTTTGTAGCAAGAAGACAAGAAATTCACTTGATAGTCTCTAATACAAGACCAAGATCAGGCCTAGGACTTCTGTCATCTTTGTTAACAATATTAAGAATAAGTGAAGAGTTTCAAGGTCGTAAATATCCAAACTCTGACCTCTTCGGTCACGTGACGTTACACTGGGATGGGCTTGCCTCTAAAGAAGCTAGTCCCACTCTATTTGGTGATATTATATCGCCATTGCCTTGTCTGATAATCAACAGTCATCTTAGATGCCATTAACTCACTCGCTTCTGGGTGATTTCTCTTTGTCTTTCATGGTGTAGCGAACGCGAAACTTTACGCGTCAATCACACATACATCCAGGAAGATATATATAATACACATCGACGAGAAATAAAGCAGGTTGAGAACCACAACAGGCATATCTTCACCATCATCTATTGTAGTATGACAGTCTCGTCTGAAAATAAAGAGGAGCAGCAATACCTGGACCTTTGCGAAAGAATTATCCGAGAAGGTGAATTCAGACCAGATCGGACTGGCACTGGCACTTTGAGTTTATTTGCACCACCTCAACTCCGATTTAATCTACAGGATGGTACGTTTCCACTATTGACAACCAAAAAGGTGTTCACGAAGGCTATCATACTGGAACTCTTGTGGTTTGTTTCTGGCTGCACCGATGCAAAGAAACTCTCCGATCAAGGTGTCAAGATCTGGGAAGGTAATGGATCTCGTGAATATCTGGATAAATTGGGCTTCACGGACCGAAGGGAAGGCGATCTAGGACCAGTTTATGGTTTCCAATGGAGACATTTTGGTGCGAAATATAAGACTTGCGAAGATGATTACACTGGCCAAGGAATCGATCAGTTGAAAGATTTGATCAGCAAACTGAAAACTAATCCCTACGACAGAAGAATGATTTTGAGTGCTTGGAACCCTGCTGACTTTCATATCATGGCTTTACCACCATGCCACATATTCTCACAGTTTTACGTGAATTTCCCCAAGGACGGCGGTAAGCCCCGACTCTCGTGTGCCCTCTATCAACGGTCTTGTGATATGGGTCTTGGAATTCCCTTCAATATAGCCTCTTACGCGTTATTAACCAATATGATTGCTCACGTCTGTGATATGGAACCTGGCGAGTTTATTCACACTCTTGGAGATGCTCATGTGTATACTGATCACGTAGATGCATTGAAGTTGCAAATCACTAGAACCCCTAGAGCATTTCCAAAACTCAAAATAATGAGAAAGGTTACTGACATTGATGACTTCAAGTTCGAGGATTTTTTTATTGAGGATTATCATCCACATGAGAGAATTCAAATGAATATGAGTGTTTGAGGTCATCAATTGCCTTAGTATCATGAATTATATTAATAAATAAGTAAGTACATCTACATATATTACATGCTTGTACTCGTGCAACTGGGTTATCTACTATATTCATATATTAGACATTTAACTTCACAATCTCTTGGATCGATAAGTCCTAGGTGTATGTCTATTTTTGTTGTGGTTGTCAACAAGATTGAAAACTGCTAATTCAGCAGGATCGGCCTTGAAACTAACAGCCTTACTCTTTTCAATAGAAGGCGATTCGCCTAGTTGACTGGAGTTTTCATCAAAAAGATCATTTTTTATGGCTTCCTTCAATAAATGTTTCTTGCCAGATGGCTTACCATGCGGAGTGTTTGTAATATCTGACAAAGCTGCCTTGTTAATGTTCAGATTAATCGGTGTACCAGATCTCAAACCATGAGATTTGGTGTCTGATTCAGGTGTAGTTACAGTTTCTTTTCGATTAAAAATTGTTAAGTTTTTCTTCTTCAAGCTTCTCAAAACATTCTGCGGGGGTGTCATGGGTCTCTCATCGTTATCATCATCTAACAGTAAAGATTTCTGCTCATTCGATAATTTGTTAGAACGAGTCCTTACTGCTCTGTTTCTACCTTCGTTTTGAGTTAAAACAGATTGATCGCTGTCAGGAGTTGGTTCAGATTTGATTTCGGGGGTATCATAATCGATATTGTTTTGCTTGCGCTTTCTCGACTTCGTTACCTGTAATTCATGAATATTGATACTTGTAGTTGCATCAACCAGTTGTTCTGAGGGCCTTCTCATCTTTGCCCTCAAAGACGGGAGCTTATAATCAACTGCTTTACCTCTTGTGCGCCTTATTGGTTTCGTAAAATCGATGGTCACTGTTTCATTGGAATTTGGCATCTTTTCATCCATCATTCTATGTTCCTTTCTGGCCTCCTGTGGTCTTCTTGGTTTCAAAGAGTGTTTTATTTTGTCAATTGGTAAAGGTGTTGGATTCAACATTGGTTCTATAGATGAAGGCTCATCTTGATCTTTGAAGACATCTAATTTGTTAGTCGTGGACTGTTTATTCGCATCATTCGATTCTTCATGATCATCGCCCGTGGACTCCGGTATGGAATAATCTATCATCGAATTGTTGTTCGAAGCCGTGGCCTCTGGATTATCATATATCTGGTGGTAGTTATCATGTTGTGAGTCATTGTTTGTATTTGCAGTTGTTGCTATTGCTGTTGCCTTCTTCAAAGCTTGGTTCTTTTCGCTTTCTAGTGAAATTGACGGAGGCAACGCGGGTACTAATTCATCATTCGGTGCATCATCTGTCATTTGCTGGGCGGGTATAAAGAATGACTCTCGCCTCGAGCTTTTTCTTCTCTTCCGCGGTACAGCATCGCCAGATTCTGGAATCAACATATGGGGATCAGAGCCCGTACTTCGAAGTGAACTATATCGATTACGGCCAGCTGAACTCTTGCGGGTACTCTGTGTTGTTAGATGTGATGGAGGTAGATCCTCCTTAGACCTCACGCGCTCGATCATGTAGTGAATCTCGTTCAAGCGTTGCGTCACTCCGTCCGCAACCAATGCCAGTTGTTCGCTAAGTCTGGTGCGGTAATCGTGAGCCGCCATACTCGTTCTCGAGCGTAATAATACATTCTCTTGCACCAATTCGCTAACCTGACGTTCCAGTGCACTCAAACGCGCTTTGAGTTGGGCATTCTCTCGTGCTAGTTGAGTATTCTTTTGCGTATATACGAGCTGCTGTTGCTGGTGTTGGGTCAGTTGGTGTTGCAGCGCAATCTTCAAGCTCTCAATGTCAACTCTATTTTGGTTGCCGCCATTGGTGGCTCTTCGATGATGTTTTCGTGCATCCATCAGAACTCAATGCTACAGCGGTGATCAAGGGCACTAGCTGGCCAGCTCGAATGCACTGTATGTGGCTTCTTTGACACTACTTTACAGCTAAACTGAGTCTTTGTTTACAAAAATTCCAAAATCTGTAAACATTAAAGATTGACACTTTTAAACCTTTGTGGTATTGAAAAGGTCAGAAACAAGAAAGTTTCAACTGTGCAGAATCTACGAGGCGTATGCCATTGAGGTGGGTTACTTGTATAGTTACCAGCTTGTGCATTGATGTGAAATGATACGGGAGCATAAGGCGTGATTGTCGTGCAGTTATTCCAGATTTATATGGGTGAGTTGATGATCTGCGGCAATTTGCTCAAGTTGATTTTAGGTATTCCTAGTCAATTGGATCTTGAAGAGTTTGGGCATTGATTTGGGGTCCATGCCATATGAAGCATGTAATCCAGTGCACCGTATGTTCTCGTCAATTTATTCAGCATGAATATAGTTACAGACTTTGGCAGCCTTAACTGGGGGGTTCTAGGGCCTGTATAGTCCTTTGACAGTGAGATGGAGAGCGATTTTTCTCCACGAACAGGGTGGAGGTCGGAAAACATATTATTCAGGCTGATCATAAAGCCCGAGATACGCTTACTACTCGATCCAAAACCACTAAATTGTCCCTATAAAGCGGCAGAACTTGCAAAAACACAAAAGAACACTGCCCCAAAGATCACCTCTACAGAGAACACAATCATCGCAGCTTTGCGTCGTTGTCATGTGTGTCGCGCGCTTGTTGATGGGGCATCTGAGAGCTTGTGGACACGTGACTTCCCTCTAAAATTTTCCACTTCATAAACTTATTGTTAAATATATTATAAGAGCGATGAGCTACTAATGAATGGATCTGCTAGGTGAAAAGAGATAAATCCAAAGCTGCTAAGTCGCATATATCAGCAATGATTCGCACAGTGAAACCTAAGAATGCTCGTGCAAAACGTGCTTTAGAAAAACGAGAGTCCAAACTCGAGGAAAACACGAAGCAAGCTTTGTTCGTTCCGGGACAAACATGCAGTAAGTTGTTGCACGATGTGATGGTAGATCTCAGTGCATTGAAGAAGCCGGATATCAAGCGGTTCCATAAGAAGAATAATATACGTCCATTCGAGGACCACAGTGAAGTGGAGTTCTTCAGCGAGAAAAATGACGCCTCTCTGATCGTCGTGGCCACACACTCTAAGAAGCGTCGCAACAATCTGACGTTCATTAGAACCTTTGGTTACAAGGTTTACGATATGGTCGAGCTCTTGATTGCGGAGAATTTCAAGCTGATGACGGACTTCCAAAAAGCCACCTTCAGCATCGGCTTGAAGCCCATGTTCGCATTCCAGGGTGCGGCGTTCGACACCCATCCAGTCTACAAGCAGATAAAGAGTCTATTCCTGGACTTTTTCCGTGGCGACACCACTGATCTACAGGACGTCGCTGGCTTGCAGCACGTCATTGTTGTAACCACGCAGCGTGATTTCCAAGACGGCGAACCTCTGCCGCCAGTTCTATTCCGTGTGTATCGTTTGCGCACGTATCGGAGTGAACAAGGTGGTCGTAAGTTGCCCCGTGTGGAGCTTGAGGAAACAGGACCCCGTTTAGACTTTAGCATCGGGCGTATCCACACTCCATCGCCAGATATTGCTCGTGAAGCGAACCGTAAGGCACAGAACAAGCAAGTCAAGATTCCTAAGAACGTTGAAATTGATACAATGGGTGACAAGATTGGAAGAGTACATCTGGAACATCAGGATCTTGGCCAATTGCAAACGCGTAAAATGAAGGGTCTAAAGTCCAAGTTCGACCAAGTTTCAGAAGGCGAAGAGGACAGCGTTGAGATGCCTGAAGAAACGTATGAGGAGTTTGTTACGGCAGATGACATTGAAGAGCAACCTAACAAGAAACGGCGTGTTTGAACGTGAAAAGATTTAATTGCATCAAGTGCTGGTCTTGGGAACTCGAACTACGGGCCTCGGTTTTCCGATAGATTTCAAGTTATTGATACTTGTGGGCAAAAGCAAACGATTTTTTGGCTAATGGCATCTTTCTTCGACGGTTTGTTTGTGACCATCAATTGTCTCACTCTGAGGACTATTGATGAAAAGAACATTGCAAGAAGAAATAGAAGGTGATGAGAGAGCGCACACACTTGGATCTTATGCGAATGGCTAGTTAATTCGATTTTGATGCTCTAATATATGATAAGAACAGCTTTACAGCTTTTGGGAGATGCTAATCAGCCTTTCAAGCTCTATCAGAGGTCCGTCCAAGCCTTTAAAGCTAACCCTCTATTGCTACTCTATCTGGATGCGATTATCTCTTTACAGATCTCATCGTTGAATCTCATCTAAAAGTTCATATATCGTGTCATCATGATTTCTACTACAAAAAATATCTGTATTATAGTCCTAGTTCAATCTGTGTATGCCAGTATGCGCTCTTGGCTTTGTTTCATATATTACGGCGTTAAACTGGCATCAATATAACGAAAAGATCTTATAGAGGTTTGTACGAGGTTTGGATATTATTTACCTTAAGGAACATTAAAATTAAAGAGATACATTATCGTTGAATAAAGGAAGTTCACGTAATCATTGAAAACAGGACAATTGTTGTAATTTGTGCCTCTTTACTGTTCGTTATAGATTCTTGAGTGGGTGTCAAATTGCTCTGGGTGCTTAGAGCATTGATTACTATTAGGGGTTATGGGAGTTAGGACTAAAACTACTCGAGAGACACATGAAAAGGAAAGTATTAGACCGTCGAGCAATACTAGTTCGAGCAATACGAATTTGGTCACCTCCTTAATGAAATCATGGAAAATATACTCGGCAAGTAGTGCGTCTGGATCTTCAGTGGATTTACAGCTGGACAAGCCTAACCGAAACTTGGACGGAAATATCGAGGCCATGGCCAAACAAACGCATAGTGTACGTCGAACCTCATCTTCATCGAGCTACTCGCCTGCAAAGTTCAAAAGTCCTGGGGGTGCTAGTATTGGGGGTAACTCTGATAGTCCACGTCTCGGTAAAAGGAACAGGCCTCATCTTCAGCGCACACAAACATCTGAATCACGAAACGGTGGCCGTTATTTCAGAGATCTAGATGAGGATTGGTCGGCGATCATTGACGACTATAATATGCCGATTCCGACTTTATCGAATGGTCAAAATGCTATCATGGGTTCGGAAACGCCTGGTCTGGAACTCAGCAGAGTCAGTACAGTGTCATCTAACATAGTCTCACAGAGCAATGGTTTAGTAACGTATCCGCAACTGCCTGAATTGCAAAAACCTGATACATCTATAATTGAGGAATCTGAAGATATTGAAGCTCATGATCAAGACTTTCAAGACATGCAAGCCGCACTCCAACGTATTCATAAGTTTGATCTTATATTGAAAGATAAAGCCACTATTAATCTCAGAGAGTTGCGGCAGATTAGTTGGAATGGAATTCCACAGGTTCATAGACCAATGGTTTGGAAAATTTTAATAGGTTATCTCCCAGTCAATACAAAGAGACAAGAAGCTTTACTAAAGAGAAAGCGCCAGGAGTACTGTGATGGATTGGCTCACACCTTTTCTGAAAGGCATACGCGAGATGAATCGACATGGCATCAAATAGAGATTGATATACCAAGAACAAATCCGAATATAAAATTATATCAATATCCATCTGTACAACTAAGTTTGCAGAAGATCCTATATTTATGGGCTATCAGGCATCCAGCTAGTGGTTACGTTCAGGGAATTAATGATATTGTTACGCCATTTTATCAAACCTTTCTATCAGATTATTTGACGGAATCAGAGGTCAACAAAGTCGAAGAAATGGATCCCAAGAGTTACTTAACATCAGAGCAGATAACAGACGTTGAAGCTGATACATTTTGGTGTCTTACGAAACTATTAGAACAGATCACCGATAATTACATTCATGGTCAACCAGGAATATTGAAGCAAGTCAAACACTTGGGTCAGCTAGTAAAGAGAATTGATGTGGATTTGTATCGACATTTTGAACGTGAAAGTGTGGAATTCATTCAGTTTTCCTTCAGATGGATGAATTGCTTATTGATGAGAGAGTTTACTATGCATAATGTAATACGTATGTGGGATACTTATTTATCGGAGACATCTAGTGATACTGCTTCTGGAATATGCAATAATTTACATATGCCCGTTACACCAACTGAACCCCGAGTAGCTACGTTTGCCACCCCGACTACTAATGCTATAATGGACTCTCCGAGCTCGGGTTTGGTGAATTATGCAAACGTCACAGAAGATAACACAAGAATCAAACAATCATCACTGAATGAATTTCATGTATTTGTTTGTGCAGCTTTTTTGATCAAATGGAGTGATCATTTATGTGGTCTTGATTTTCAGGGTATAATTACCTTTCTCCAAAACCCTCCTACCAAATCATGGACCGAGACAGATATTGAGATGCTTTTAAGTGAGGCCTATATATGGCAATCGTTATACAAAGATGCAACATCGCATTGGCAATGAAATAGGATTTAAGTAAATTTTATAGACTCGCCTCATTATTCAATACTCATTTGAGGAATAATATACATAAGATTTCACTTACTTTCTCTTTCATGTTTTGTTCCTGAAAGTAACATGAACAAAAAAAAAGATAGCATCTCAACTCAAAATATTTCGAAAGATATACATTATATATAATCTCGATAAAACGTTTCCCAGCTTTCTATCCTTTCTTTTTGTGTTTCAATGGACGTTTCCAGAGAAATCTCTATACTATTCCTAAATTCTCTCGATCTCTCCAGTTCAAAGTTCTCAACTTCTCTTTTGATTGTATCACCTACATCAGCCCATTGTATCCTTATCATGTCAACCTGATTTTTCAAAGAATTTAAGCTGGCTTTCAAGGATATCATCTTTTCCTTGTTACCTTTCGATTTGGAGCCCACTAACAATTTTTCAAGTTGCGCTTGCTTGTAGTTCAAATCTTTCTCAGCGACTACCAAGAAGAGGCCCAATCTCTGACGTTGATTAAGAACTGCTCTTACACTACACAAAGATCTTGCCCATTCATCGATACTTGCCCCCATTGTTATATCATCTTGTAAAGAGTTCCTCTCAATTGTAGATTTTAAATTCCTTTGAATAGCAGCAAAACTCGAAAGCAGTTTACGATTTTTTTTGGATACATCGATGTCGGCTAGTGCGATTATCGATAAAGCAAACTCATTTAGTTCATCAGCAACATCATATTTCGAGTGACTCAGATTTTCCAGTGATTTACTCATCAGTCGTAGTCGCTCCTCCAATGCATCTACTTTTAATCTGTATTCATCGAAAAATGTATCAAGCTCATTATAGGTTGGTGCCGAAGAAAAACTGATTCCCATGAAATTCTTTTGGGGCTCTGAGTTGAGATCTCCCCACTTAGATACCCATTGAGAAGCCATATCGTGATCGTTGCCAAAAAGTTTGACTTCACTGATATAAATTTCTGACAAGTCATTGACATCAAAAGAGGCCTTAGAGTAAGTTTGCAACTCCCTCTTTTTGGATTCAGTACGAAAGTTTTCACTTGTCAGTAACAGTAAAAAGTCAGGATCATTTTGCAAAATCGGATCGTGACCGATTCTATTGAGCATGGTTTCAATTTGCAGCCTTCGATTTTCTACAAAATTATCTTTGAATCTGCCAACTGTTTGCTTTTCAGGAGTAGGAGGTATTATGTGGCCCCAATGATTGTGCTGAAGTTGTCGGTACAGCCACCTAAAATGACTATATCTTCTATAGACCAAAGCAAAGCCTGATTCCAGGGCATCCGATTCCGTAACAATACAGTATTCCACATGTGCAGCTGTCAGTTCTCCTACTTTTTTGGGATCTTTGACTACAATATTGAATTTTTTGAGAGGCTTTTTCTTTGATCCGACATTCTTTTCATGATCTCTAGGAACACCGTCCCTCGATTTTACCTGTGTATTATGATTCATTTCCCTAGGTTTTATATCGTACAACGGCGAGTTCATCTGATCTAATATTTTTGTTTGTTTAGCCTTAGTTTGTGCACATCGTGACTGATTGTCTAAGGATATGGAGGATGCCGAGGATGCTGAGACCTGTGACCTTAACGGATCGACGTCTTTGTGACTTTCGCCGCTACTCTGTGTGTCGGCAAAATCGATCAATTTATGAGGGCGAACCCGGTACTTAAATATAAGTTTATCATGGTTCAGTGCGCTGTTTATTACGGGCACATCAATCAACGGTTTAAGATCCGATCTCCCAAACAGAGATTCAGATACATCTGGTAAGGTTGCATTACCAGCAGCTTCATCTAACTTCGCCTTCCAACTTTTATCATCCAATTCTCCCAATGCTTCAGCCAAATTATGCTGAGGTAAATCATTAACTCTCTTTCTATCATCGAAACTCGCTTTTTCCGTTGATGCTTCTTCTTCTACTTCCTCGTAATTAAGTCTGTCATCCTTCACAACCAATGGTTCCTTTAGGCCGTCTGAATTGGATTTAGGATCAAGTGCTGCAAACTGACGTGAGAGTTCGGGAACAACCTTATCATCCCATACCGGTGCCTCTAAATCGTTCTCGTAATCCATTGTCCGAGATTCTCACCTATCGAGTTGACAATTGAGTGGAATATCTTACCTTCTCGGCTAGTGTGGCTCTCAATGCCTTGAGTGCCTTGCACCTGTATAAGGGAGGCTCTTGTATGTGAATTTCAATAATTCTGAAGTTCTAACAACTACAGAGATCTATATAAGTACCATTGAATTTAGACCATAACAGTCACGTAGACGTCAAGACTGACATTAGGAGAATGGAAACTAAATACCGGCGATTTTCCCTATGGAACTTTTGGATAGCTTCATTGTTTCTGAAGGTGTTGTTGTATGCTGACTATTATAGTACGGATTTTGACGTTCATCGCAATTGGCTTGCAATCACCAACAAACTTCCCTTACGTCAATGGTATTACGAGAGTACATCCCAATGGACATTAGACTATCCACCATTTTTTGCTTACTTTGAATGGGCTTTGTCGCAATTGGTTCCCAAATGTGTTTCGCAAGATGGGTGTCTTGATATCGTCGAGGTGGGCAAGTTTAGCTGGCCAACAGTAGTATTTCAGAGAACAACCGTGATAGCAAGTGAGATACTTCTGTTTGTTGTATTACAGGTTTACATCAATACCAGCAAGCTATCAGAACGAACACAGAGTTTTGTTGTGGCGTCGAGCATTGTTTTGTCACCGGGATTTCTGATAGTAGATCATATACACTTCCAATATAATGGCTTTTTGTTTGCTATTTTGATTGCATCTATATGGGCAGCACGAGAAAGAAGGCACTTGCTGTGTGCTGCCTTTTTTACGACAGCCCTTTGTTTTAAGCACATATTTCTCTACCTGGCTCCAGTTTACTTCGTCTATTTACTAAGAGTTCAAGTTCTAAATCTAGAGAGAGCTGCTAAATTCAGAAGCTACAAAGACTTGTTTTATGTTATTCGCTGGAAAAACCTCTTAAAATTAGCTAGCGTAGTATTAGGGATTACTGCATTCTGTTTTGGACCTTTCATTTTTGATTTACCTCAGGTGTTAACTCGATTATTTCCATTTTCACGCGGTTTAACCCATGCATATTGGGCACCTAACTTTTGGGCATTATACTCATTATTTGACAAAGGACTTACCTTCTTGATGCTCAAACTGCCCTACACGTTAACGCTAATCAATAAATTCACCTCCATTTCATTCATGCCGAAAACATTAGATGAACTGAGACAACGCATAGCTCTAAACTCCAATGATGGAACCCGAGGCCTAGTTCAAGATATATCATTTGTCATTTTACCTCAAATCACCCCAAAGTTAACATTCCTGCTAACCTTAGTTTACCAATCAATTGCTGTCATTCCGGTACTTTTTGATCCTTCTTTCAAAAGATTCATAGGATCTTTAACACTCTGTGGATATGCCTCCTTTCTCTTTGGATGGCATGTACACGAAAAGGCTATCATGTTAGTCATCATACCATTTTCATTCTTGGCTGTATTTGATAGAAGATTATTAAATTCCTTCATGTTACTGACTTCAGCTGGATACGTCTCACTATTTCCCTTGTTGTTCCAACCTCAAGATTTCTTGCTCAAGACTTTATTTACTTATATTTGGTGCATCCTGTTTTTCTTTGCCTACCGAAAAGTGACCAGATTATCTACCAGCGTTGAAAGAAGAGTCTTCTTTCTGGATCGTTTGATGTCAGTATATATCGTTGCTCTACTCCCAATGGTTTTCATCCTCCAAATTTTACATGCTCTTAAATGGAAATATTCCATTCTACAAAAGTTAGAGTATATGGAGCTTATGATTTACAGCTGTTATTGCTCAATAGGAATTATTGGCTCATGGATGGGACTTTCATGGTTATATAATTTCGATGAATTGCTCTGGATTTCTGTTGATATAGAAAAGAAACAGGATTAGCATACGGACTACACTCAATTCTGGTATTGTAGGTGATTGCAATTGCAGCGCTTAAAAAAGGTTGTCCTCTATAATGTTTTCTATATAGCATGTAACCTAATGCAAGACATATTTTCTACCAAAATGTTGGCTATGAGTTCATTTCAGAGTTAAACAGCTCTTTTTATGGTTAAGATGTAATCATCTCTGCCATTGCTATAATGTTCAATTCATCGGTGCAAATCATAATGAACACTGTTCAATTATCATCAATCAGTCTTTTCAAAGCAAAACTCGCATCATCGATCGATGATGTCGACGGTAACGGTTCGCTAGCCTTTGATTGTAGAGATGTTAAGAGATTGTGAGGGATGAATCTCGTGTTCAAAGAACCATTCATTGTATACTGAATCAAAGGCGTACACCCCACGACAACAGTTTGTGGTGGTTCCCCAGGCCTTGGCGTCAAGAGACTCGATGATTGATAATCTTTATTGGGATATTCTGACTCTTGATCAAATGGTAAATGCATGTTATTCAAGGTTTCGTTCAGAGCTTCAGTACCGATCATCGCACTAGATTGGCAACTCGGTACTGAATCTATGCCTGATTTATCATCCTTTTCCTGAGTGGGAGAAGATATGATATGATGCCCTTCTTCACTTTCTTTTACAGAAGATGAAGGAAAATCCGTGCTGACAATCTTCTTATAGTTAAATGCATCTTTTGCAGTATGCTCTATTTGCTGTGATATCAAAGGACCATTAACTGCTTTGATATTTTCATTGAGGTACATTGTTGAAGCTCTTCGTTGAGGACTAAGAAAACTGGGTGAGTTAAAGCTCACAAACGATGGTGGTGTATTGAAGGATTTCGGTTTCTTCGGTGACAGGAATTGGGAATGGATCATCTCATTCCAATTACCATCGTCATCATCAGGTAACAAGGGATCCCCGCCAGTAAACTTGAAAGCAAAATGCTGATTTGTCGGTGGTGTCTCTGTAAGACTTGAATATAGGAATTTATTAGTCTGAATTTGATTGGGTATACCGCAGTTCTTATGATCACATGGAGAACCTCTGGCATAATTTTGTGATAAGTTATCAGAGGAACAGTCACTGGAGATCGAATGTTCGACCGATTTGCATACATCAATGGGGGGTTTAACATCATTTAAAATCTGATCTATCGCATGGTTGTATTCAGCAAAAGTTTTAACAGATTTAACCCCAAATGGAGATGATGGCATGAATCTGGGTGAAAGATGTGATTTATCCTGTTTTTGATTTGTGACAGGATCAAGCTCGTCATCTGAGTATGATCTTATTTCATGTTTTATAGACCGCTCTAGCATATGTAGATCATTTGATTGTCCTTTCATTATTTTGGCCCTTTGTGTAGTAGTCTTCATTTGCTTCAAGAGTGTCATTATCTTGTTGCGTTCTAAACCCAAATCTGAAGCACACAATCGCTGTTCTTCAGAAGACATTTCATTCATTCTGCCAGATATCGATGCCTTGCCGTCGGAGTTGATACTGAGTGCCATCTTGAAAGGAGTTGAAGGCCTTTCCTCCATAATGGGATTCGTGGAAACGTTGTGACCCGAGCTCCAGTTTGGTAGTTGGTGGGGGGAGCTGGTGGCTATAGTAGGCGGGGAGCTGCCCATATCCATACCTAGGGAAAATCGATCGCTTTGGCACTCACTGGAGGGATCCAACGCCAATGGCGAAGAGGCAACATATGAGCGATCTTCGACGTGATGCTTGTATTTGAGCCGCTTTGTGGGGGTACAGGACCAAACGGTGCCATATTTGCGTTTTGGTACAGTGGAGGACGGGCTGGCGTGCGGTGCAGAGCCCGTGCTCTGAGCAGTTTTTCTTTTCTGGGGTGATGGAGTGCTCGATCCGACGCGCATAGTAGGCTTCACAAACGCTTTGTGGCCCTGGAGTTCCATCTGCTTCGACATGTGGGCCATAGGGCTCTTCCCTGGATCAGCATAATTTTTCGTCAGCGGAGGCCTGCCTCTGCGTCTACCGGTCTGCCTTTCCATAGACATGTAAATCCTGCAGTTTAGTTGGTATCAAAAACGAGAGACGCTGCCGAGGCACAAGCAGTGTATTCCTGAATTGCGGCACTCAATTGGGTCAAACAAACTGAATCAAATCAACTCGATCAAAATCAGAGCCAGGTGCTCGGAATCCTCAACGTAACCTTGCAGAGACCTTCCTAAACCGATCTCACGCTTTTCAGTCCCACTTGTGCTCAAACACAAATACAAACTCCAAATCTTCTGAGTTAGAGTTAATATATAGTATCACAATGACCTATAGTGTACTATATATACTAGTCCAGACCAATCTTTATCAACTATTGCTCTTTAGTTTGTCCATTAATATCTTTACCTCATTAAGAATAGTGATTGTATATAAATGCTTATGTAACCTGGTCACATGAGGACCGGGCTCAAGGCCAACGAGCAAGTAGCACGCAAATCACAGCAAACAGCACAGGTAGTAGTAGCCGCATGGGTTGATGGCAGCATTATGTGTAGTGGGCGACGATTCTGCAAGCACAGTCAAACTTTGCAGCATTGAAAACATGCATTGGAGCTGACACTGTTGGGCTGGCACTGGGGAGCAACAATCAAAAACTGGAAATAATTACGGACAATACAGCATACTATGGCCCACAAGTGGGCCAATATATGGGAATGAATAAAACTAGAGAATTCATGAGGCTTGGAGATTAGTGCAAAAAGGCCAGAACCGAATGTTGTAACCACACCGCATGCAACCCAGACACCTGGCGAAATCATGTGGCAGACTACGTGACATCGGGATATTCGTAGCCGTATATTGGGCTTTGACGAGTGCTTTGCATGCTGTAACGAAATGCATTTGACCCAGAATACAAGCTCATTGGCCCATTCTACGTGTCATTTACCAAGACCGTATTTGTAGCAGAGTCATGCTGGAGCCGCATTAACTAGCGCCTGCTGTATGTGTTGCTCTTTTAGCGGCTCCAATGACCGGAAATAATGCATTGAAGTGGATTACTGCGTTATATGGTGTTATAAACACTCCGGCCGTTGAGCCGCCTGCAGTTTAGCGAAAAATCTTAAAACTTTGCTATTACTGTGCCTGTCTGACTCGAGTTTATTTCCTCATTATTGAGGATCATTTTAGCCAAGCTCTGAGATCTTTGATTCATGTATGAAACAATAATAAGCATCTAGTTTACTTCATCAATGTAACCTCAATTGACTCGAAAGTTGTTCACTGAAATGCAATCCCCAGAAATTATCATGATCAATAACAAGATAATATGAAGATAGAGCTCAAATGCATCTCTAATACTAACTTGAGATGCTCACATTGAATATCTGCTTTGATTGCTTTACACGTCACTCTTACATAAAAAATCCAAAGGAATACAAACTTCGCCTTCTTAATATTAATTGAAGACCAGTTGATTGTAAATCGTCGATTCTCTAGAGAAGAATATTGACCTTCGGCCCAATTTGAATTAAATGGGAGTATAGTTTGATTTGATATATAACAGGAATAATGATATAGAAGGCTTATGTTATTGCTTCATGAGAGGAGAAAACGCATGGTGGGATGATTTCCTTATACAGTTTCGATCCCTACGATCATCTCCTCAATTCTATTTGAATAGCATGCTGCTAAGCCAAAAGGAATTAAATAGTAGCTGGGCCAGAGTTTTTTTTTTTGGATTCCCTTGTGATATTTGTTGACTTAAATCACTTTCTTGGTTTGGGAGGATTAAATACGAACTTTCTGTTCTTTATACCGGCCCATTTGAATTTTTTGACCCAAACGGATAACAAGTACAAAGACGATAGCATCAAGACTGCCTTGAGTCCAATTCTTTTCCTCTCATCGTGTTCTGGCTCTGCACACCAGTTTAAGAATGTTGTAACATCTTTAGCCATTTGAGAAGTAGTTGCTGGCGTGCCGTCCTCGTACTCTAGGAGATCATCAAACAAGTTTCTCGCCATAGAAATGGCACCACCGGGGAAGTATGGGTTATAGTTAGTTCCGGGTGGTAGATCTACACCTGCAGGAGGTTCGTCTGGGTAACCTGTAAGAAGAGAAAACACATAATCAGCACCTCCGTGTCTAGCCTTCACGATCAGAGACAAGTCTGGGGGCAAAGCACCTTGATTTGCAGCTCTCGCCGCTTGCTCGTTTGGATAAGGAGCTGGAATGTAGTCTGCAAGTTTTCCGGGTCTCTTACGGGGATTGCCTTGCTCATCTGGCTCGTCGTCGTACTCAAACTCGGCAGCCATGTCGCGGACCTCCTGATTTGTGTGCGATACACCTACGAGAGTTCTCCATGCGACCCTGTCCAAGGAATGGCACGCGGCACACACCTCCCGGTATACTTGGTACCCACGTCTGATGGACGCGTGGTCAAATGTCTCAAACGGCCCGTTATGGGACCAATTATACTGAGGAGAGTGCAATCCGTGCTCTGCCGCAGTCATTGCGTCTGCCGTCAACGTACCTGCGTAGAGCAACGTCGAACTGCCAACTACTGCAGTAGCAGCTCCGCCCAAAAGAGCGCGTTGAACTCGCTGCGACCGCAGTGGAACTCCCCGCTTAAATATCTGTGCAGCACTTTGGAACATAGCCCTCCTAACCACTATATATCTTCAGTTTGACCAGTTTTAACCTGTGCTTTCCTGCTTCCTTATACCTATCGGAATGGTGTAAACCTTTACAGGGTTTGTTGTAGGAGCGTTCTTGTATATATATCGCTATATTTTCTTCTGAGTCCCTTGTTTCCACCAATGAAATCGGCGCGTTGAGTATCAGGCTAAAGAATCGATGATCGTAGTTATAAATCTCGGTGTCTTGGTCGCTGCAATTGAATGGTAGTGTGTGGAGCATCCAGAGTGATCTAGCGGCTCTGCTGTTGCGTTCGAACGGCAAAAATTGGACACTTTTTGGACGGTACATAAATGGTAGCGCCGCACCGTCACTAGTCCGAAAGTACCGCTGCTACTAACACAGATTATATAACAACCAACGTTGAACTCTTGTAAGGGATTCCTGTATCTGACTCATGCAGTGCGAAGTCTGATTTTAATTAACGCTTTCAAACCCGTTAGAGCAGTGATTCGGAAAGAAAACTGCTGCGCGTCGTCGCAGCCTCAATAAATCGCAGCAGACAAACGAAACTAACAGCAAGGGAATGAGTTTTGTTGCATCATATTGTTACACCGCTACAAAACTGCAAAGGTACTACGTTTGCCTCAATTTACGTGCCCGTTTGGTGACAATGTCAAAATATTCTACATTGCCAATCGGCTGACACCCGGTAATCCAGCTTCAAAAAATGAAGAAGGGAGTGCCTTGTCAGTGCATACGAGACCTTTTATTTCTACCTCCTTGGGCATCAATCGCCATTTAATAGTTGATCTCTTGTATCATCGTCACACCTCGCGACGTAGCCCTGCCAAGTTACTAATTCAATACCAGCCAGACTTATACTATGGAAAGACACTGGAAAAAACTAGTAGATCACCTCCAGCGGGAAATAATTAGCCATATCCTTGATAGTAGCCAATAGTGTTCCGTTGACCTAACCTTTTCGACCTCTGATGCTTGCGAATATCGTTACTGTTTTTTATTACCATAAAACATAATATTCAACTGCACACTATCATACATACAATAGTGCACTTGACCGCTTACAAGATACATAAGATTGGAAACCGAACACAGATGGTAGATCCAAGATATGGTTTACTCAAAACGATGGACCACCTGCCATGCGAAATGGTACGAACGCTTTGGTTGATTCAGGATCTGGAAAGAAAACAACAAAATGATCCAAAATACGCTAGAAGCCTGCATCTGATACAACAAGCCAAATACCTCCAAGGTCTCGTGGATGAGAACATCGAATGGCTACATCAGCAAAAGAGAGATCTGAATACTCAAATGGCTATCAATAAGAGGTTCCTTTCCTTGCATTCCTCAGATCAGGCCAATACCAACTCGAGACCAGCACTAGGTGCCAAAGTTCTCGCCCGTGGACAACGACAGGGCCCTGGATCCAAGCCTCAGCTACTCATAAAAATTAAATTACCGCCACGAAGAGTTGTCAGGTCATCAAGAGGGCCACGAATAGTGCACACTGCTCGTGGATCGCGTTGGGGACCCGGGACATCCACTCAAGATACGTTCTGTGTTTGCCATGATGTTTCATACGGACCCATGATTGCATGTGATAATAATAGGTGCCCAAGAGGTGAATGGTTTCATTACAATTGTGTCGGTATACAAAAGGTTCCCCAAGGACAATGGTTTTGCAGTGATCAATGCCGAGAAGAAAGCACTTGAGGGGACAAATGAGACACTATTTTGATTTTGATATATGACCTGTACTTCAGAGGTGTTTCAAATGCATTTTTGTTGATACCTGCCTGTTCAGCGCTCTGTACGATGTCATCCTGTTACAATTCAGGGTATTTATTGTATCAAAATGTTTTCGTGGACCCAGTGTACGCCTCGACCGCCTTGACTAATACGTCTTATAATTCGAGCGTTGCATTTCTTGGGGGTATATATTCTCCGGGATAAATTTATAGCTGTAACGCTGAAGCAGTGCCATCTGCGTACGGGAGGAGGACTCCATGTTGGGATCCGTTTCTTATAAGCTTGAATATCGCGATTCAGATCTTGCAATTGGCTTACCTAATACTTCACGAGGAAAGGCAGATCTTTGATAATTTGAAGCAAGATGCGCCGTCATAAAGGAAGTTGTCAACTGGCCATGGCTCGTGCTAAACAAAAATATTGCTCATGTGCTTCTCTATAGTTCCCCAAGTATGGGAATCTCTTTGGCCTATATTCAATGACCTCTGCACATAATAATATATGGTTTAACGCAGAAAGCAATGACACTCTATGGGATGGACTACAAGCTCGATATCCGACGGGAATCAATACATAAAAGAACGCTAGAGCTGCCAAATAGTCAAGATGTCGAGCACGAGAATTCAGTCTTTGAAGGTAGAGAAGTAATCCAGGATAAGATAAGAACAACGAAAAAATTTCCAATTATGTTACCGCTGGATGGCGTACAGTGTAATCTACACTTTCTCAAGTTCAGTTAGAAAACTCATCATAGGACAAATGAACATTAAATCTGTTAACAACTCGTCTCACGCGTCAATTGAATCTCTTGTCTATGCGTCTTTCCTTGCATTCTTTAGCAAATGTGTCTGAATCATAAAAGATATAACTACATTATATAAGCGGGCATTATATAGCACACGAGCTGCACAGTAGAGCGAGTTTCTGTGATAAGTGGAAAAATTTTTTGTAGATTGTAGTGAATTGATGGACTAGTGTGTTTTCAAGCGAGTTATAATTTTTAGTGTACCGATATTAGATGAGATTAGTATGCCATTGACATAATGCAATCGCGATGAAATATATAGGTATATCATGAAAAGGCTATGGCACAGAATGAAGTTAGATCTATGCTTAGTTATTGTTTAATATTTTGGGGGTAGTTCAGATACACTAACGTTGGTATCACTTTGTTGGACATTCTGCAGGTCACGATCCTGTGACAATTCAGGGTATTCATTTCTCCAAAATGTATTTGTAGACTCAGTGTACACCTCCACTGCTTTGGTTAATATACCCCTCATTTCAAAGTCTATGCTGCTTGGCGGAATATATTTTTCGGGATTGGTTTGACGCTGTAACGCAGAAGCAATGTCTTCCGCAGAGGGGGGGGATGGAACTATGTTCGAAACCATCCTTCCCGAGTTTGGATCGCGTGATTCTGCCTGTACTGTTGCGGTATTGTTACCAAAGGCATTACGAGGAAATGCCAGCCGTTCAAAGACCCTAAAGCAGGTTGCTCCATCGTAAAGGAAATTAGTATCTGGCCAAATGTAGTGCTCAAAACAGTAGTCATTAATGTGCTTTGCTATAATATCCCAAGTATGGGGTGACGCATTTGGGTGATATCTAATGACCTCTGCACATAACTTCATCCGGCCTGCTACGGGAAGCAGCGACAGTTTACGGGACGCACTGTAAGTAAAATTGTAAATAACGGAAAATGAGATTGCAAACGCTGGAGTTGCGAAAATCTCCAGTACCACAAGGAAAGGATACCAGTCATGTTTTGTATTGACGATAAAACACGACAACAGTAGGAGCAGGAAGATGTTTCCAGTTATGTAAACTGCTGGATGACGTATTGTATAATGTAAACTGTATCGTGCACTACTAGAAAATTTGTCGCATGGCAAACGAACATCTTCTTCGTCAGCGACTCGATGCATGCTCAGATAGTATAGCTTGGCTATTCGAACCTTGAGCTTCTCTTACTAATGTAACCTTAATGGCTTGTCCGTTTAATTATATAGCTAAAAAGTGACGATTTCTTACTATCTTGAACCACTGAAAAACAATATAACCAACGTCACAAGAATGAAAGTTATTCGATTAAAGGGCTTGAAGAACCTTAGAGTAATCTAGAGAAGCATATCGAGAGGTTAGAGGGTAATTTTATTAAAAAGAGTGCTGATATGCCATTTTGCTGACTTAATATGAAAGTGATTCGCAATTGCCATTCTGCAATTACTACCTGTAATACCCAAATTGCGAGAAAGACGTACCGTTAACTGAGTTTGATACACATGTTTTGTGCGTCTAATTACTTGCGGGTGCTGCAAATGTATCTTGATTCCCATTTGGGTTGCGCCCCTGGCATAAAGTGGTCTTGTTAAATTTGGGATAGATACTAAGCCACTATTTGCTAGTAGACTCCATATAGCTCACAATCCTTGATTAACTGGCCATTTAGTTAGATATCCAAGCTACTCGGACTTTAACCCTGACTGCCTTATATTTCGTGGATTTCAGCAAATGCCAACTAGTGTCAATGATAGTTCAAGGCCAATGATTACATATCCTGTTACATTTAACATTAAGAAACGCAGTGGAAAGAGCGAATTTATGATTACTCAATGAGTAAAATGCGACGGACGGACTCAATCCAAAACCCGGATTGATGCGTTTCAAGTGCATTAATTGGGCTTCGACTATAATTGACATTGAATTATATTCCTGTTTTGACGGTCTTATTAAAACAATCAACGGTTCTGGAGTCGTCAGGTAATTTTACTACAGCGCCTTCAACGTTTAAAATCTGCTAGCATTATTTCAAACTTTCTTGATATCGATGACAGATTGCTTTCAGTTTCACTGATCATGCATGCTTTGTCATGGATAACCTATAACACAGGGAAGGGAGATTTGTTGTATTACTTGCTTCCTTTAAGGCCAGCTCGGGTTACTTGAGTAGGTTTGTAGGCTTATTTTCTTCCAAAGAGATATTCTCTGAGGGTGTCTTCGAATCTAGTTGCGGGATATACTGAACAAAGGCAATTCATGCAAAAATCCTGAAAAAAAAATCAAAAAGTTTGCCCAAGCGTTTCCATGAGGTCGCCAAACACCAATGACACCTTATACATGTCAAGCCATGATGATCTTTTGGTTTTGTGATATTATTTTGTTGCTATTTGATTAATTTCTGCGCAGAAAGTAAACACTAACATAACAACAACTAAATAGAAGTACAAAATTACGATAGAACACTGGTTATAACTAAAACCACATCATCAACCATGAAATGATCGAGTGCGAGATCATCACTGCGTACCAACGCTTTTGAAGCCAGTGTCACGTGATGTCTTGTAACTTTCTTGAATTATCAATGTTTGACATATAGTTAAATTCAGCATGTATTCAAAACCTGCACGCCGTTATTAGATATCCTCGAGGGATTGAGGGACACTAAGGTTTTGATCCAGTACTACACTTGGATTGTAATACAATTTATACGTCCATTCGAAGAATCTTCTGGTTTCATTGTCATTCATCATTGCCTACTTTTTTGCTTAACGACGTCAATAAAAGGATAATATAACTCTGGAACGTATTTGGCGTGATTGAGTTTCAAGCACCGTTCTAGTTTTGCATTCAAACGGTATTGGGAAACTGTGGCTAGTTTTGTGATAGTCATTCCTTCTCAATATCGGAACATGAGTCTTGGACCGCTGATCAAAGGTATCAAAGAGAACGTCAGAGTCCAATATTTGCATGATAAGCAGGCGCCGAGTGACCCGAGTTTAGACGGTTGGAAGCAATTATTACCCCAGGCCAAAAAAAATATAAGGCAATATCAGAACATTGGTCCAGAAACCTTAGCGAAATTCTTTGCAGCAAATACTAGGATTATCGAAGACCCATTGGATTTTCAGATTCAATATCGTATCTGTAAGCAGTGTGGCCTTCCATTGGCACTTAATTCTATTGTTGATCATCTATCAAAATACTGTCAAGGCAAAATAGCAGCTCCGGGGGCAGACATGGAAAGTAGTGGTACTCCAGATATTCCTCAGGAGGATTTATCCACCAGAATGAGCAATAGTATCGCGGACGCAAACTTGTCGCTCGACGACTCACAACCAGAAAGTAGGAATTCTCCTCAGAGACCAACTCCAGCTCCTTCATCTACCCCATCGGCTGGCACTAATTCTAAGAGGTCACATAGAAAGGTAAAGCAAAGAAATCCTACGGATAAACACCTGATTGACTTCAATAGACAATGTGGTGTGGAATTGGCGGAGGGAGGTTACTGTGCCCGTTCGCTAACCTGCAAGTCCCATTCCATGGGAGCCAAAAGGGCTGTTCAAGGTAGAGGCCAAACATTTGATTCATTACTTGCAGCATATCACCGGGAACACCAGACCAAGATTGGAGCTGCAGCGGAAAAACGGAAACAAGATACTACCAAAAAACCAAGGATACCCAAGAAGCCTGTACAAACAAGACAAACTCAGAGAAAGGCAAAAGCAAACACAAACACGAATAAGGTTTCAAAGCTATCCAACGATAAGAATAATGCAAGAATTGGCACAAATTCTGAACTCGATATGGGATTGTTGACTCCCGAAGAGGAAACAACCCAGGTTTTGAATGGTGTATCGAGATCTTTTCCACTTCCACTTGAAAGTACCGTACTCTCATCTGTGAGATATCGTACTAAATATTTCCGAATGAGAGAGATGTTTGCATCTGCCTTCACGGTTAAACCAGGCTACACATCTCCTGGCTACGGTGCGATTCAATCTAGAGTTGGGTGTGTAGATATTGACAGGACGACAGATTATAAATTTCGCATACGGACGCCTCAACCAATGAATCAAAATCCACTGCAATATATTCCGCCACAACAACTGCAAAGGCTGCAGCAACGAAGAATTCTACAAGCTCAGATGTTGCAACAACAACAACAACAACAACAACAACAACAACAACAACAACAACAACAACAACAACAACAACAGCAACAGCAGCAACAGCAGCAACAGCAGCAACAGCAGCAACAGCAGCAGCAACAGCAGCAGCAACAGCAGCAACAAGGATTAATGAACTCATCCAACTCAGTCAAATTTGAAGGTATGTCTGCGAATAAAGGTTTAATTTCAAATCAAGTACAAATGAACCAGCAGAAGCTTCGACAACAACAATTGCAACAACAGAATACTGAGGCAGCTACGTCATATCTCAATGATGCTACCACAATACTGCAACAGGATACACATAAGGCCAATATGACAGGCTCTCCAGCTGGTACACCAGTTTACATGAATGTATCATCACCGGTCCCATCGGCCAGCAATATTCGAGGCCAAACGCACTCTTACGAAAATACTGTCAATAACAATGAAATCACACAGCCGATTGCTGGGAACGTTAATGTTGGCTTAGGTAACGGTTTGTTCAGTTGAGATAGAGTTCTCTTTGAGGAGATTATGATTGTACTTAGGCTAATATAATCTAACATTTGCCAATCTTGCCCAATAGAAAAGAATCAAAAATGAAAGACCAGTCAAATACATATTGTATATTTTATTTTCAGTTCATATAGGTTACTAAGGCAGCAAATATCCAATAGCCCGAGAAGATCATATTTCTTATCATCAGATAAGTTAACATTGCCATTGCTATATACACGATCATGTTATTACCAAATATTGACCTTAAAATTGTATGCAAAAGAAAATTGACTATACCAATGATGACAGTACCTAACATCGAAACCTTGGATTCCTGCCACACAATTCGATCCATGATATTTTCAAATGACTGTGTCATGGCACTTCTTGAAAATAGCATTTTAATTCTTCTTGGGCCATTTTCGCTAAAATCCACACGATTGGTTTCCAAAATGCTTTTACATTCATTAATTGCAGAAGCCCAATCACTAGCTGTTGGAGGTCTTAGCCATCCAGTGGCCTCTTTTTCGTTAATGTTTTTCTTGTATGACACGACTGTCTCTAGTGGACCCCCATTGTTAACAGCAAGCACTGGTACGCCATATTTCATAGCCTCAAGTGGCACTATACCGAAGTGTTCAAATGAGGGAGTATATAGCAGTAGCTGACAATTTTGAAGTAGATAGTCCTTAAAAGACGATGAGATTGATGTGATGAACACTACTCTACATGAGTTGATATTTTCTATTTTCGTGACGTCCTCGGGTAACTCAGGGTAATGTAGAGTATAGTACGAGAGTTTCAAGTTTTTTGCCTCTTGCTGCAACTCCTTCAAATACCGTACGTTTTCTGATACTCGTTGGTCATAACCACCGCATACAAATAGTTTAGATTTTGCCTCAGCCGTTCCTTCAGTAGATTTAGCAAATGATTGCAAGGCCAATAGAATGTTTTTTTTCCTTTCAAAACGATTGATACTCAGATACAGCCTCTCGTCATTATCGTTGAGCAGATATTTCAAGAGGTTTTTATCAGAAAGCTTTATGTCACTTGGGGTTAGGTCAACGCAAGGATATATCACACTCGGTGAATCATTTAGGAACTTAAAGGTTTTGTGATATATTGATTTGGTAAATTTAGAGTTGACGACAACAATGTTGGCTGCAAATATCGATACCTGCTCGAGCAAATCAAAAGGTACTCTGTATACCTTCTTCAGTAAGCTTCCGCGTTGCGCAAGTAATTGATCTGGGAAATGACAATAAAACATTACTTGCGCCGTTGTTAGCAACCGAAGTAGTGGCAGGCAAGTAGATAACTGATCAACTATAAATAATTGTTTATCATTTAATCTACCAGATAAATGAAGTCGCATTATTAAGTATAGTTGACGCAGATTGGCAAAAAAAATATATAGTTTTCCAGCTAGTTGTGTTGGCAGATGATCCCCATATACAACTACCTTGAGTGACCCATTTTTCACCTCTTCGAAACAATGAGTGGGATCACAGTGACTAGTGTATATAACCACATCGTGCCCTCTTTCTTGCAAACCAAGTGCAGCATCAACGACAAGCCGTTCAGCACCACCAATACCTAAATCAGGATGTACAAATGCAATTTTCACCTTATCCATAGCGATTTGTAGATCTGGTAAATTATATTTGTCTTTTATGTTACAGTCATTATAAGTAAAGATGATTGTGATATTATCAAATGACAATTATTATACCTGCATTTAAAACCAGCATATATATATTTACAACAAATATCAAAACTTGCCAGTAAGCAAGGTTTGGATACTTTTAGGGTGAATTATATTATATCTATGTGAGTTATAAATTAACTGATAGTCCTGTTATTCTTTACAATCTTGGGTAGTGCGCGAGCAGCTGCCTTAGTTTTATTCGTAATTATCATAAAAACACGTCCTGATTGCCCTATTCTACCTGTGCGGCCCACTCTATGTACAAGATCCATTGGTGTATATGGAACGTCATACAATATGACATTCCGGACATTCTGAAAATTCAGGCCACGGGCAAGGAGATCTGTAGTCACCAAGACGTGATAAGCTTGCAAGGGATCCTTTTCAGATATAGAAGACATTTCCTCATCGATCACAATATTAGACCCCGGAATTTTCAGCGTTTTCATAGTTTTCACTCTTTCATCCGATAGAGTATCTACTCTTTGTGGTTTTTCGGTAAATTTACGTACGACATCAGCTCTTTCTTCAGGTGTGTTGGCTCCAGTGAGTCCGACGGCATGATGACCATATTTTTCATTTAGTGTTGAAACAAGCTGATCGACATCTGATTTCTCATTGACGAATATGACGCAACGCTTCTCCATCCCGCGATCTGTGCCATCATGGTGAATGGCATACAAAACTTGTGCCAAAGCCTTTATTTTCGAACCTTTGAAAGGATTCAGTGACGCATTGACGAGCTTGAATTCAATTGTTTTGGGTATCTTATGCAAACGAGCTGTAGTGATAAGCTCTACATTGGGAAAGAGTTTCGTTAAGGTTTGGTGGAAATTTGTGGAGATAGTTGCGGAACAAAATATAAGGTGATTCACATTAGGTATCATTTTCAGCACTTGCTGTGTATCGTAGACCCAAGAGTTATCCAGCAAAGTATCTGCTTCATCAAATATAACAAACCGAGTCCCCCTTAAGATCAAATCGGGCCTATTCAATAATCGTATTTTGGGCAATGATCTTATCTTCCCTGGAGTGGTTACTAGGATATCTATACGTGACCCACCAGCACTTTTCAAAAACTCCTGATGAGAGTCTCCACTATCCCATTTAGCAGTAGTCAGATTCAATTGTTCCCCCAGTTTTTTGACTGTTCCGTAAACTTGATTGACCAATTCATGTGTCGGTACCATTATAAGTCCTCGAATCATTGGTTTATCACATATTTGATCCCACAATTCCGGATTCTCTATCTCCTCACGTTTCAAATAATCCACAAGCGGCGTCAAATATGCTATTGACTTACCAGACCCAGTCTCCGATGCTAACGAAGTGACATGTAATCCGGTCGATCGTAGCTTGTATGACAGCCTGTGAATTGTCAAAACTTGAATTGGGGTTGGCCGTACATCTATCTCTAAGATTTTGGGGTTTTTCTTGTTTGGTACCATGTCATGTTTCGAGAAGTCTACAATAGATTCTTGTGCAATGACTTGTCGAATCGCTGCTCTCACATCTGGCAGGATTTTGAGTCCATCAAAACTCCGTATCTTTGTTGCGAGCTCCTGGTGCTGTTTTGTTCCTTGTAGAGCTTTAAGGTGCCCATGCTCACCGAAGTGAAACGTCTGTTGCTGATCCAATTCTTTGTTTGTAGGTTTTATCCGATGCCTGATAGCTGATCGACCTTTAGTGGGCTTTGAATATTTGCTAGCCACTTGCGAAAGGCATCTGACAGTATCTTTTGCTCTGGCAATGATCGAGGACCGCATTTGTTGACCTGGAGCAAATCTATCTGTGGGGTTTTTCAAATCTTGATGATGCCAATTAGTTATTGTACAAGTTACATAGAATGGCCTAATGCCAGAAAGTGACTTATAAAAAGTCTAAGTAAACAATGTATCCTCATCTCTGAGGTATTCTCCGATGTCAGATTGCCTGAATGCAACTATTGCATTTGGCTGCAGGTTACGGGACTCAGCTGTGCTTTTAGCAGAGACACCAAAGCCCAGAGGAACATCAGACATAGACACCACAATAACACCCGCATGTTCTGGAATATCATCAGATATTTTACCTACATGGGCTTTCAAAACATGGTTACCATATAGGAAGGGCATTTCACCGTTAGGCTTGATCCATACTTTGTACTTGGCGTGCTCAGCCAATATGGCTAACGATGTGACATGCAATCTGAACTTACCAGTTTTGGTGAACTTTCCGAGACATGTTCCCAAGGAGATCAGATTAGGACGTGCGACGCTTGTAGCCAATTTAGCAACTGCTTCTGGAACATAATACACTCTATCCTTTTGCAGGCGAAATACATGTGGTTCTGCAGCATTATCCACTAAATGTGCAATATTACGCCCAATGTACCCAGCAAGTTTTTCAAATACGACGCGAGTCTCCTCTTCTGTTAGTTGTCTCATATCTTGCAACTAGGATGTCCCGGGATATCAGCCAAATGATAGTGTTTCTGCTTTACTCTATAACCTCATCGGCTTTATCTCAATGATCAATCATATATAATTTAAATTTTCACTTTATTCAGTATGAGGCAGAACTATTGACAAAAATTCATCTTTCAAAGTATAAGGATAACCAAATATGCTGGTAGAGTTTCATGTGAGTAGATAAATCTCTTAGCCATGTCTTTCACATTTTTTGATTGATTTTAAGTGAGCCCTCTTGGGCAATTTGCGGTTCTTAGACACATTTTTCAGACATTACGTAGCATCCTGGCTACTAATAGTTTCTCCAGATCTTGTACATTTGTATCCTTCATATTTCTTTGTTCCAATTTCTCTCATGGATTTGCGGATAGAGTGTAGTGCTCTAGAGTTTTGTCGGCTTGCTAAATAAAATCAAGCGGGCTATAAACTAAATGAAACGAGGGTATAATACATAATTCTCAATGATTATATCATAAATTACATCAATAATGAGCCATGTAAGCCAAGTCTGATTTAACAAGTGACGTGATAAGCCCGGCGAGATAAAAATAGAATACAATCCACTGTTGCAATGCAATTTATAATTTTATTTGTATCGTTCAAACCGGTTTCATTAGATAATTGCCCAATATCACATACCACTAACTAACAACGAGAGCTTCACTTTTGATAAGTCTCAGCTAATTAAGGAAAGTTTTTATTTTTTTTTTGCTAGAGTTGGCCCTTCTTAATTGAATGAACGCTAAAGTTATACGGTTAATATATATCCCAAATTCATATCACCAGGCCCTTTAAAGAACTTGACAATAACGGTTAGAGAAATATCTAACCAGACCGGTCAAATTACTAGCTTTTATAAGGAATTATATTACATTCATTGCTTCGATCGTTGGCTCAATTCCATACTAACGCCACGGATACTATAATACTCTGACATTCAACTAATTTCTCAACTCTATTACATAGGAATCAACTAGTCGTCAAACATATCTAGAGTTTCAGTTATTTTTCGTGTGATTGTACATTAATCAAATATCAGTTTTACTTACTTGGTCAATCAGTCTATATTGTTATATTGTGGGCTTCTTCTTTAAGACACACGCATTCATCGATTTACATGTCCAATGATTTACAGGAAGTTTTGAGTCGAAAACTTGACTTATATGAAGTGCTTGAGCTCGAATCCTCAGAAGTCTCACATTCCGATGTGCGACAACGATATCATATTTTGGCATTAAGGTATCATCCTGACAAAACCAAAAACAAAAACGATGAATCGCATTTATTCCATGATGTAGCATTAGCAGCTAGAATATTGTCTGACCAGGACTCAAGGAAGCAATACGATTCGTGGTACGAAACCAATCTAGCTCACAGTTCAAAATGGGACAAGACGCGATTGCAGCAAATGAAAAATTTGGAACACCGAGAAAAGCATACATCGGGGACCCCAAATGAGCTACCATTGCGTGATTTGAACGACTTGCAAGAATATGGGGAGTTAGCACGAAAACTAAAGCATTTTAAAGTGCCGATAGTAAATTGGCATACACTTAATGGTTACTGGAAAGCTGAACCATCTACGAGCACGCCCATGGCCCAAGGTGACCAATCTTTATCACCACAGTACCAGGCCTCTACATTAAGGGTGGTATTGAGAAACAGTGATCAGACCTCAAGTAAGGATAACTTGAATAGGTGGGTTCAAGAAAACTGGAACTTGGAGCTGCGAGATGCGTACTATTCAAATAACAATGATTACTTACATGATGAAGAGCTCGTGGCATATTTGGTATTCCAAAGTCCAACCGAGAGTGCACAATTTTGGAACCAATGGAATGAGCGAAACACTCTTAATGAGTCTGATCCTATGAATACATTGGGAGATGTATCACCGAAAATTCCATTGAGCTTCTTCAGTAGTGTCAACATATCTCGAGATATAGAACTCAATAGCGGCATTGCTGCTGCTCTAAATGAGTTACAAGACGATTGAAAATACGTCTCTGACGATGACGAAGCTTAAACTTTACCGCAGTAACGTTAAAGTAGAGTGAAAATGAAGAAAAGTCGCTTGTGGATTTAGACTGTATTATAAAACACTTTAGTGACGGATTATGTCGCAGACGAATATATGTGGACACATGTTTTGAGGCGTCTCTTTTGCTCGGACTTATGATATGACCTGAAGCCTTTTCGAAATGCCCAAGAGCTAAAACGTTATTCAATTATCACCTCTTAATCAATCATTATAATAAAGGTACACATAAAACTCTGATTGTTTTGTCCCGTCAACGGAGCAAACCGCAGAAGGTTTCGTAGCCACTATATGGCTAGATTTGATAACGATGAAGCTTTGTCTCTATGACATGATGTTCTTTTTCATTGTTTTACGGGTAATAGATAGTACAGCAGATAAACCGTAATTCAAATATCACCCAATTCGATGAGCATGATAACTCAATAAGCTAATCAAATATGATCATTGAAGTTCACAATATCATGAATTGGAACGATCACGAATAACGAGCTTCTTATTAGTTAGTGTCTGGTCTAAATATGTGTTGAAACTGTAATCAAGTCATGTGACATAGTTCTAATATTTTGAATAATTGAAATTCTATCAAATATCTTATTGAATATATATACAATTACAATAATATTAGATCTTCGGAATAGCAGAATAATCAATTTGTACTACGAACCTGTCCATTTGATATATCAGGGGTAACTGTTTGTTGAATTAGTCACCAGAAACTGCGGAACATAAAACTATCAAGCTATCAAGTGAAAAGCAATGGCTGTTTGGAGCCGAGGACTCGCAACAAGTCCTAGACTATGGGCTTCAGCTCCCAAGAAGGGACGTGCACAGGGTTTTGTGAAAAACACAAGTGAACAAGGACCAGCCTTGTACCGGAAGGCCAAACGTATAACGCCCGGAACTCTCTACAAAAAATGGGAGGATACAATTCACACGGGAAAGTTTGGAAGATCTGGTAAGGTTGTTGAACTTCTACGATTCAAGACTCGCAATATATCTGAATGCTTGAATAAAATTGTACGATTTTCGGATTCGCAACGTCAGACAATGGCTCACCTGGGCTCATTTCACAAAGGGCAATTCCGGGAACTCTTTCCTTACACTTATTCCCTCGTAAGGGAAAGCACTACACAGCGTTTGCTTGAACTCTTGGAAAATGTTGAAGATAATGTATCCAGAAAGCTTATTCTCACAGGTGAACCTGGCGTTGGGAAGTCTACTCTTTTGGCACAAGCGCACTCATATGCGTCAGACAATCAATTCATCATAATTCATGTTTCATACCCAGATCTATTCTTGAACGGTAGAACACCATACGTGTACCGACAAACACTGAATTCATTTGCACAGCCCTCTTACTTAAAGAAGCTTATGGATAAGATTACAAAGGCCAACAATTTGGAGCATTTTGAACAAATCAAATTGAAAAACGAGTATAAGTTTGTCAATGCAAACCCTCAGGATTCAGGTATCAGAGCTTACATAAATCTAAAGAAGGAGACAAACACATTGCTTGATCTTCTGCGAGTCAAAACTTCACCACAGAATCGAGGAGAATTATTTGATGCGTTCATTAAGGAGCTTAGTTTACAAGATCAATACCCTGTTCTTTTTAGTGTTGATAATTTCTCAAAGATTCTGACAACGTCTTTCACAGAATATAAAAATGTTAAAAATAGGCCCTTGTTCATGTTGGAATTGCAAATGGGGAAATGCATAATGGATATCGTTGCCGGTAACATAGCCTTTCCTCATAAGAAGTCTTTCGTTTTATTGGCAACTTCGGGATCGGATAGAACCAATAGAACACTACCATTGGCATTAGGGAAGACGGACGCTGATCCATATATATCACGCTATCATTGTGAACCATTATATGTAGAGCTTCTCAAAAAGGGAAATGTTCAAGAATTTGAAGTCACAAAACTAGGTAAGGATGAAGTGGCAACCTTGATCGAGTTTTATTTACAATCCGATCTATTTCTACACAAAGATCTCAGCAAGACAAAGGAAGAACTAGTGAATGAAAAATACTTCTTGAGTGGTAATGGCAACCCAAGGGAACTTTTAAAGAGTATCGTCTTGATGCCGAAATAAACTACCAAGTTTACCACGTGAATCGAAAATTATACCTTCATTTCGTAACTTGTATATATCAGGACTTATCATATTACGAAATAACATATCTTATAATACATTTGAATAGTATCAACGATCTCAAATACAATGAGTTTGCAACCACCCATCTTGGTTTTTATTACTGTTACATTTGCGGCCCTGTTACCTATTATGAACTACCACTTTAATAATGATCCATAAGTCGTATGAGAATAGATCACTAGTCTGACCATTCATCGTCGTCAACATATTTAACCGTCTCGCCCTCTGCTTGAATGACAGAATTAGATGGAGGTCTAGGAGTTGGCATACCTGTCAAACTATCTGGTGGTTGAGCTGCCTGTTGAGATACTGGAACCAAAGGACTTGGCTTGGATATGCTTGCAGTAGGACCATTCTGAGGTGTATTATGCTTCCTTTCATCCCATGCACTCTTTATTTGAGGCACAATCTCGCTGAGATCTTCAATTGTTACGGAGTCGTTGATACTTTCCAAAACCTTCTGTACTACAGATGTGTGATTTCCATTCAATTTATCATCTCGAAATCTCAACAGTATCCATTCTCCGGTTTCCTGGTCCTTTGTACATTCAACGATTCTTCCGTTCAGTGGTTGATCTAATTGTTTGAGTTGCTGCCATTTTTCATCACTGATGGTTAAAGTTGCGAATTTTCGATATGTCCTCTGTAGGATTTCCATGTCCTTTTTAGTAAAAGGCTGCTGGAAATCTTGTAACTTGGAGTTAACGTCAGGGCCTCCTTGCCATACGTACAGATGGAAACCTGGCTTCGCATCAAAATTAAAGTAGAACCTATTGGGATCACCCTCAGCATAATTGTTGTCCTCGATTAGCGGTATATCTAGGATTAACTTGAAATCAACTGAATTTTCTTGCTGTGGCTTCCACTTCAATAGATTACTATCCTTACTGCCGATTGTATAGCTAGTTTTTGCTGGAGTGAAAATAAGGCCGTCAGACATATGGGGCAATTTATCAAGGGAGTTGTGAACTTTTATCAAGTCGTACGCAAAATCCATACGTTTCATGGACAATTTAAATGGGAATGTTGTGCATTTGTCCGGATATTTGCTCCTCAAATCGTAATATGGTTTGAAAAACTCCTTGCCTAAATGAGCTAGCCTCGAACTCGTGGGTGATTGCACCAAAGCACGGCCATTTATTGCAAGACAGTCAAACATCAAATATCTCAATTCTTTAAGCCCTGTCATTGGATTTTTTTGTATTACTAATTCTCCATCCACCAATGTTCCATCTTGTTTAGATTCAAGTAGTTCTTCTCGATTTTGTCGCGGTAATCGGGGAAAACGGAAACCGTTGACCATATAATAATTATTTTCACGATCGATCATGAAACATGCCTGTTCTCCTGTAACAGGATTCAATGCGATAAGCATCAATACGCGTAGGCCATCCGTCTTTTCACACACAAAATAATCCTGGGCGCACAATTTGTCCTGAAGATCAGAAAGATGAAAGGAAACTGGTTGAGATCCTGGGAATGTTCGTGCTGGTTTTGGGGAGTTTAACAGTTTACATACGAGTATTTGGAGGTCTTGTGTTAGGTTGGCGGGTTGAATAATGCCGGGAACCTCTGGGGCGTCTCGATCATCCATTTTTGCGCGCTTGAAAAGCTATTAAGGCGACTTTCAAAAAGCTTAGGAGCTAATTAGACTTGAAATATTGCGAGTTATTCGTCAAAACAAGTACAACGGTACGTGTTGATGCTAGTCTATAGATTTTGTACTTATGCTATGTGCAGAATATATCTACATTGTTATATATTTATTCTTTGAAAAGATGTAGTAAGTATATATTTGATCTGCAATAATTTGCTCAGTTATGATGAAAGTGGATGTGCATTCAAGACTGAGTTACTGTTGTTATCCAGACAATTTAGCTGTCTTGTAGAGTACAAGAGGACGTTTATTTAAAATGGCAGATGAAGGATCCTCACGACGCACCCATAAACGTCGATCAGCGTCACGAAAAGTGAACTACAATGAAGTGGATATTGCAGACGAATTCGATTCCCCTTTGGAAGAAGTGAAGGAAGTTGTTAAAAGTGAGGATGTCGAGCTTCCGAAAAAAAGGATAAGAACATCCACTCGTCGAAGCCTCAACGATGGATCTGACGAAGAGCCAATGGAAAATTCTCGATCGTTATTTGAAACATTGAAGTTCAGTAAGTTCATAAGTGACCGTCAAGTTGCATGGAACCTGATACCTAAGTTGCCACCATCGTTTCGCAAAAATAGTAGATTTTCAAATGTCCTGGATCTTGAAGATGCGTTCGTCGATATTATGAGACAGGTCCTTTTCAGTGATGAGAATGAAATTTTGAAGAAAGATGAAAAAATCTACTCCGTTTCTGAACCGCCAGGAGAACCATATTATATTGGAAGAGTTGTTAAATTCGTTCCAAGGTCAGAATTTCAGGAAATCATTAGTGCTTCAAAAAGCATAACCACTGTATTCCCAGCGAAATATTTCCAGATGCAACTCAATTGGTACTATCGTCCTCGAGATGTAAAGGAAACCAAACTTGTGTTTGATTCGAGGCTAGTTTATGCTTCCTTGCATATGGACCTTTGTCCCATCTCTTCATATAGAGGGAAATGTACCGTGATTCATAAATCTGAAATCAAGGACTTCTACACTAATGAGGAGGGTCTTATTACGAAGAGCAATGTTTTCTATTATGATCAATTCTTTGATAGATACTCTAGAAAATACTTCAAGGTTTACAGCACGGAAAAGTTACTTCATGATCTTAATAATTCCTCGCCATATCTTTATGCACTTAATAAGAGGTTTAAGTATATCTACTGTGAACCCAAATATCCCTTAGTCAAAGTTGTACAAAAATACATTCTGGGCACACCAGTTATGGACGATGGTGAAATCAACTGGGATGCTTGTTGCCAACTTTGCAAAGCTTGGTGTAAACAGACGCATAGTATTCGGTGCGATGGTTGTCAGGTTCCAATTCACATTTATTGTATGGATCCACCCCTAGATAGAAAACCTAACAAAGGTGTTATTTGGGTATGTTATAATTGTGTTCAAAAACAAGAGGGGACTCCTGAATCTTTGGAAAAATGGAATTATGAGCAGAAAGTCGAGAAGCTCTACGTTGAGAAATTGGTAAGCCATCTTACCTTTGTTGCTAACGAAATATGTAAGAAGCCTGTTGAATACAACCAAGAGAACATCTGGTATCAATATTTCGGTGATCAGTATATCCCGTATTTTGATCAGATTTTTTCAGAAGATGTTCTGATACCCTACCCTTTCAAGACCTCCAGATTTGGTATCAGATTTCAGTGGCTCGGATGTGGTGATAATAAGGAATGGCAGGCTAGACCTTATCGTAAAGATACAATCACTGACAATTTTTCGAATCGCGGTACTGAGGATACTGCCACCTTATCGTGGAAATTTGACTCTTCAAAGATCGACGAGAATACACTACAACGATATATTTCTAGATGCCAAGAGTCTATTCCCCAGCAGTTAGGCATTGCAGCTAGTAATGCGAGTTTTATCGACTCGATTCTAAAAATACTACTTGACTGTAACTATGATGTCGAACTAGCTTTTTTTCAGTCTTCTACGATAATAACCAAAGAAACGCTACAGGAACCTTCTTTATCTATGGAAGATACGCAAAAGTTTGAAGAGGCTGTGAAGGAATTTGGTGGTGAATTGAGGCCTGTTATGAAACACGTTGGTACTCAACCAATGTCCGCAATAGTTAAGTTTTTTTATAGATGGAAGAAAACTGAGAAGGGTTTGCAAGTAAGACGAAAAAAGGATAAGAAAACCAAACTTTTACTTGCTCAAAGGCATGAAAATGCAGCTCATGAAACTAAAGAAGCGTTGAAATTAATCAATGAGTCTCTCAGTAAAGATCCGGAACTGAAGTTTATTGATGATTCGTCTTTTGATACAGAGAAGCTTGCTTTGACTTCGACAATGTTCAAATGCATGTTCTGTAAAATAGATTACTCACCATTATGGTATAAAGTTACAGGAGGCTCTGATGACGACGATCATAAAATGAAACTTCAATACGGAGTAAATGAGATAAAGCATACGTCTCAGGTAGATGGTAGGTTGGGTGCATTATGTATAAGGTGTGCCAGACTATGGAGAAGGTACGGTGTACGTTGGAATCCAGCTCCTGATGTTTTCAAAAAAATGGCGGGCACAAGTAATGCTGTATTTCGAAGTTTAATCGAAAACACAATCAACGAATCGAATGCCAATATCTTAATATCCAGCCCCAGTCAGGCACATCAAAAATTTGTTGAGTGGGAGTTGATTCAAGATGCTGAACTTGTTATTAGGCAAAGGTATCAGGCCTTCAAGAACTCCAAAATGCTTGCACAAATGAAAAAATATTCAATGGGGTTTCATGCCTTATTATACAAGAAGATAGTGAAGAAGATTTATCCTTACGAATCTGATATTCGAGTTTTGCATTATAGACTTCGAGAATATATCGATTCAAAGGCATCATTATCGCTTGAAAATGTACATAGAATAGCAGATGAAGCTACAAATGGCTATCACAATAACCTTGTTTCTGAAGAAGATGCTTCGCTGCATGAGCAACTTCCAGCGCCGGACAATACCATGACCTCTCCAACGCTGATAGAGTACTCGTTGGCTAACTCTGATACTGCGACGGAAACTAAGTGATTGAGCCATGTTGTTATACATATACAGGGCAGATGTAACTTTTGCTTGTAATGTGACTCAATAAACTACATCTCCAGGTATCTTTCACAAGATTTTAAATTATAAATCAAGGAGAAACGACAGCTCTGCATTTCATAAGTTCACGTAAAATAACGTCAATCATAATTTCCACATGAATACCTTGGCTATTGAAATACTTCAGTTACATGAAAGTGGACATTGATTCATATCCTTGTCAAGACGTCTTCCATCATTGACAACTGAACTGTTGATCACATGAACCACGTGATCTCAAAGGACATTTTCTTTAACTTCGAACATATAGCCATTTCATAAGGTGGCAAACTAGAACTTAAAAAAGCTTAGATTTGCTACTGAATATAAGAACGAAGCTGATATTCTCATCACGACAAGCATTCTAGGTACCTGTATTGAATAGGTTTGTGGTTAGGAAGTCTCAAAAAATCATAGTAGAGGCCGGCATTTTTTATTGATTAGCACAAGGTCGATATATACAAGTACAAAATATCAGGACTCGGTGTAAACTCGAATCAGTAAGCCCGCAAGTGAATCACAATGTCGTTGCCATATGATAAAGTTACCATAGCGCCATTGGTACTGCTTTCCATTCTGGATCATTATCAACGCACAAACACCCCAGAGGGTAAGCGTGTAGTTGGAGTTATTCTTGGAGACGCATCTACGAATACGATCAGAGTAGCAAATTCGTTTGCATTACCATTTGAAGAGGATGAGAAAACTCCTGAGGTGTGGTTCTTGGATCATAATTATATCGAGAATATGAACGATATGTCTAAGAAAATTAACGCGAAGGAAAAGCTAATTGGTTGGTACCATAGTGGTCCGAAATTGAGATCTTCGGATTTAATGATTAATGAGCTATTCAAGAAGTATACGCAAACCAATAATCCTTTGTTACTGATTGTCGATGTTAAACAAAATGGAGTGGGACTTCCTACAGATGCTTATGTTGCCGTTGAGCAGGTTAAAGATGATGGTTCCTCCACAGAAAGAACATTCTTACATTTACCATGCTCTATAGAGGCTGAAGAAGCAGAGGAGATTGGTGTTGAACACCTTCTGAGAGATATACGGGATCAGGCAGCAGGTGGATTGTCTATAAGACTGACTAATCAACTCAACTCACTGAAAGGACTCCAGAGTAAGTTGAGCAATATAGTAAGCTATTTGAACAAAGTAATCAATCAAGAATTGCCAATAAACCATGTTATATTGGGTAAATTGCAGGATGTCTTTAATCTACTCCCTAATTTAGGAACACCTGACGAAGACGAGATGCAGGGCAAGCGTTCCGATATTTTACAATCTTCCAATAATCTGCAGAAGGCTTTGACTGTCAAGACAAATGATGAGTTAATGATGATATATATTACTAATTTGATAAGAGCCATCATTGCCTTCGACAATTTGATTGAAAATAAGATACAAAGTAAGAAGATCATTGACACAGATAATGGGAAAGAAAATGATTCACAAAATACTACTGACGAAACTGTAAAGAAAGAAAATGTGTTGGCAAATGAGTAATAATAGTAGACCTCAAAGATTAAAAAGCTAAGTGGTAACATACTCTGGCTTTATACTGGCGAAATTTCAAGACTGATCGTATATGTAAAGTCTCATTACTCAATGCCATGAAGATTTACCTCCTACTGGGTTTAATTTTTTATCATTATGAAATGCATGCAATAAACTCTAATGGTACTCTAAGATTATACATATGGTTCTTCATCTATAACTATTAGTATACTAGCGATCAAATAAACCGTCGTCCTCGTATGGCTCTTCTTCGTAATTAAGATCTCCGTCTTCATCTGTTACATCATCCTCCTCGCTCGAAGTCATAGAACTAGACATATTTTCGGAATAGTCTTCGATCTCCTCAATTGCATTAATCAAGGTTTCCCCTTTAAAAGTGCTTCTACTTGAAATCACGAAAGCGCCTTCCACGTAACAGTTGGTTAGTTTACTTTTATTACCAACCTTGACCCCAGGACCCAAAATTACATTTTCCAAGCTGACGTCATCTCCCAGTTCAACATCGTTCATTAATAGAGTACCCACAATTCTACACCGGTTTCCAATCTTGCAATTGGCTCCAATTGCAGACATCTTGACATTACTTTTTTCTAACAATGTAACAGTGTTATCAACCATAGAGTCAGCACCGATTGCTGAAGCTGATCCAGCGGTAGTCTGAACATTATTATTTGCGGCGGATGCTTTGATTTTCAAGACGAAACGACTGGCCTCCATCCATGAACTCAAATTGTTCGCACGAGTAAAAAAACTTGGTTCAGGTATTATACAGATTCCAATCGTTTCACGAGGTTTTGAATGCTTCCAAGATCTTCTTGCAAGATCCCTTATGATTTTACTCAAAGGCTTATGTTGATTGAGTGGATCTGCAATTAATTGATTTTGTTTTCTTAAATATGACAAATGGAATGCCGATCTACCCTTTGCTTTATTGTGATCGTCTTCAAATTCATTGGTGTGTTGACTAGATATATCGTCGGTCTCCCAAGCTGATTGATCCTTATCAGAATTGCCATTGATTTTGGGATTGATATTGAGATTTTGCTTCAATAACTGACATAACTCAAAAGAACAAAAATAAATGAAAGAGTTGATCAGTTTCGTTGATACAGTCGAATTTGGATACTTCCACAATAGATGAGGCCTGATTTGAAGATATTTTGTTTTTGTAACGTCTTCCTTGGAATAAAAATCCAGTAGCACAGGCTGCTTATCGTTGTCTTCATTTGGAGAGTAAACAGTGAAAAATTGTTTAGCCATTCTTTTTTTGGATTTTTCTGGAGCATCTATATAATCTCTGTGATAAACTGCTAGAGCCAGATTGTCGCTATCCCTGTTTTGAAACTGATCAATAAGAATTTGTGGTGGAATATCGGTGATGAAGTCACAGGGTAATAGTAGAAAATCATCCACAACATGATCCAAAATGTCTTTGTAAAGCGATTCTCCCGTGGTACGGCAACGTGTTGCAATGAAATTGATTGGCTTGGGTTCTTGTAAGTGATGGCTGTGCATGTTTGCCGACAAAGCTTTACCAATCAACTCGAACTGTTGCTGTCTCAAAGCTAAAAACTTGCCTAGATGGGTACGTATGACATCGATTTCGTCAACGTGAGCCACGATGCTCATTTCCTTGAAGTTACCTTGGTCACACCAATCCAAAACATATTCTATCAATGGTTTATTGGCGACGGGTAGCAACGCCTTGGGAACGTGAGGAAAAAAGTCCTGAGCCAGAACTGGCACTGTTGTATCAGCAGAGCCATTCTCTGTACTCCCAGTTGCTCCTGCATCATGTTTTTCGCCAGTAACAGCTGGGTTGCCAGTGCTACCCTCAGGTCTACACGCTCGTGTGAAAGGCCTCAAATCATGGCCCTCACCACAAAAGATGAATGCTTGAATATTCATTTAGTCACGTTAGTCTAAGTAATGACACTTTTTATGTTTCAATCTATCTTATGGTAACATTATATATGAGTATCTAATTTCAATCTGATCACTTTGAGATTAAACATTTCTCGACATAAAGAATATAGAGATAGCTAGCGATGGATAGAAAAGATCTGAAAATCGATGTCTCCTAGTGTTGC
Source organism: Oligophagozyma castellii (assembly GCA_030556345.1). Taxonomy (NCBI): domain Eukaryota; kingdom Fungi; phylum Ascomycota; class Saccharomycetes; order Saccharomycetales; family Saccharomycetaceae; genus Oligophagozyma; species Oligophagozyma castellii. Next base: position 214,221 of record JAKTPW010000006.1, read on the forward strand.
CATTTAGTTTGATTTATCTTGCTAAGCAATGTAATGCTCTGAAATCAGTAGGTAATTTTAGCTGTATTGCAATGGACTACATGATTAAGTTGGATGATATACTGTATAACAAGGCTAGATAAAGTGAGAGCAATCGATGCTTAAGAACTAAAGATGAAGATCGTAAAGTGATACTTACTCTATATTGATTGAATAATTGAGATCTCAAATTTACGCTGGTAGTATTATCAATCTGCTTGGCTAAAATCAATGCATAAGGGCATTTTATTTCTTTTAACCAACAATGGCTAGGTTCAATGTACTGGATTGAGGTTTGACGTTTTCCAGGTAGAAATGCACTGAGGATTACTCAACGCTTGAAATACCTTATGGTCATTTGATATTATGGTATGCCGCCTAGATTAAGTATTTCAAATTGTTACTAAAACGATGAATTATTGCAACTTCATGGATTCTTTGTCTCAATTCGTGTTTAATATACCTGAGAAGCACACCATCCGATGAGCACGATAGTTTTTTTCATTTAGTATCATGTAGTTGATAATTCTTCATGATGCAACCGACTTTACAAAAATTTCTTACTGTGGTAATCCAGGCTCTCTCTCTCTCTAGCATTCAGAACTCAAGCTAGATGCTGGTCTTCCACATGAGTCAATTGATACGTTACACTACCAAAAATTACCGTATTCTTTTGGTGCAAGGTACATGCTACGTTGCTCCACATTCGCAGAACTTCGAGCTCAATAAAATCCTCCATCCTGGGGTTATTGTTGTGGTTTTCTCGGATACATCCAGATCTTTTTCGTCAAGCACTAAACACTATTGCAGCTGTATGTTTTTTCTCATATGCAAGAGAAAAGCAGCCAAAACAAACGCAAATAGCACGAAACTCAATTTCAATGAAGTATGAACGTTACCCCACAGAAAAAAACTCATCACTATAACTCTACCAAATCTGGACTAGAACAATATTAGAACCATCATTATGTAAAATAGTAAGAACAAAAAGCAGACCCTTGATGTCAAGACCGATCTGAAATTACTCAAAAGCATGAAAGGACTAATTACGATCCAAGAATGAACTTGAATATATTCATAGAATAGATCTGGCACAACTAGAACTGGATAATCCTTCATCGTCGTTGAGTGACTGTTCTTGTAGCCCAAATATATATATTTATATATATACACGTGACTTTAGAGGTCAAGTTGCTTAAAGCTCTGAAGAATACCGTTGATATACAACTCATGTTTGAACCTTTTTGGTGGCAAAAGGGAGCATATAGAAAGATAACAAGCATCAAGGTTTCAAGATGAGTTCAGAAGGAGATCCTCTTTTACAAGGTACTGCATTGGAAGGCGGCGAGGCCCAGCTTCCCCTAGAAAGTAATGGGGGCAATAATGAAGCTCCAGAGGAAACACCAGCTCCCACTGAGCCTGTAGATCCAGAGGTAGAGGCAAGGAAAACGGCTTTAGCCCAACTGAAAGCCAAGTTATTGGAGCATCGCAGATATGAGGACCAACTAAAACAACGTAGACAAAATATTCGTGACTTGGAGTCGCAGCATGATCGCACAGAGAGTGACATTAGAGCGTTGCAATCCATTGGGCAACTCATCGGCGAAGTGATGAAAGAGCTGAACGAGGAGAAATATATTGTGAAGGCTTCATCGGGTCCAAGGTATATTGTAGGTGTGCGGAACTCAGTAGATCGTTCGAAACTCAAGAAGGGTGTTCGTGTGACTCTTGATATAACGACCCTCACGATCATGAAAGTACTTCCACGCGAGACAGATCCATTGGTATATAATATGACAAGCTTTGAGCAAGGGGATATCTCTTTTGAGGGAATTGGTGGCTTAACAGACCAGATTAGAGAACTCAGAGAGGTCATTGAGTTGCCTCTGAAGAATCCTGAAATATTTCAGCGTGTTGGGATCAAGACGCCTAAGGGTGTTTTGTTATACGGGCCTCCCGGTACCGGCAAAACGCTTCTGGCTAAGGCTGTTGCTGCCACAATTGGAGCCAACTTCATTTTTTCACCAGCTTCAGGTATTGTTGATAAGTACATTGGTGAATCTGCTAGAATCATTAGAGAAATGTTTGCTTACGCTAAAGAGCATGAACCTTGCATTATATTTATGGATGAGATTGACGCCATTGGTGGTAGACGGTTTAGTGAAGGCACTTCTGCAGATCGTGAAATCCAGCGTACTCTGATGGAACTATTGACACAGATGGATGGTTTCGACAACCTGGGACAAACTAAGATAATCATGGCGACAAATAGACCTGATACTCTGGACCCCGCATTGCTTAGACCGGGACGGTTGGATCGTAAAATTGAAATATCATTGCCTAATGAAGCTGGACGTCTTGAGATTTTCAAAATACATACTACTAAAGTGAAAAAAGCTGGTGATTTCGATTTTGAAGCTGCCGTGAAAATGAGTGATGGTTTCAATGGTGCGGATATAAGAAACTGTGTTACGGAGGCTGGGTTCTTTGCAATTAGAGACGATAGAGACCACATAATTCCTGAGGATCTAATGAAAGCTGTGCGTAAAGTCGCAGAGACAAAAAAATTGGAAGGTACGATTGAATACCAGAAGCTATGATACACAACTGCTGTATACTGACATATATACATATCTATGCACTAATAAATGGGTTTTCACTCTTGCAATGGAAAACTGCCATTGAAATTTCTGGTGAACTCGATATCCAAATGTTTCTTGAGTTCCACAAACCTGTTCTTCATGTTTTCTCCGCAATAGCAGCATATCAAATCGTGTTCTTTGATGAATTGATCTTCCATAAGATCCTTCTTAGGTATGGCCTTTAATGGCAATTGCTCCCAGGGAACGAAAAATCTCGTAGTAAATGAATTGTAATGTTTCTTATTCTTCATGCTTGTAGAGTGGAAATCCTTCGACAATATATGTATGTGTATATTATTCATGGAGGGTACGCTATGAACACCGACCTGAACAAAGCGGTCAATAAAAGCTTGTCTATCTACTTGCAAGTCGGGAACGCAATCCTTGAATTGTTCGTAAACCAGGCCTTTGGCTTTGTCTATATGTGGTGCTAAAGAGGCCTTCCTCTCTTCAGTAATAGCAGTTGTTGGATGACTGTGAGTTATCGTGGAATCGCGAAGCAGCATCAGAAAGTGAACAGTTGATTTGGGGAACTTATCGCGGATCAAGACCACATCCTCATTGGCAAACATGACGAGTTCCGGGTACTGTGCAGGGTTTCGTATGTAGAGCGCAAGTTGCGATTTCCACGACATCAGGATTCTGAGAGTGTGCAAACGGTTTGTATGCGAGGGTTGATGTGTTACGTCTTCCTTGTGACAAAAGAGTTGCCTAAAGTTCTAATTGTCAATGCATATGGCTATAAACTCATCAAGACTGATTTCGCCATCATCATCGAGGTCAAACTCGTCAATCATAGCTTTCAACTCATCATCCGTGAGGCTCTCATTTAGTTCCTTGGCAACACGCCGTAGATTCTTCAAGCTGATCTTGCCGGTGCCATCGTCGTCAAACAACGCGAAAGCGCGTTTCACCTCGTCCAGCGGGTCTCGCGCCAGCATTCTTTGGCCCATTGCGTAATAAAAATCGTCATAGCTAATTTGATGGCGGTCCTCAGTGTCGTACCGCTCCAAGAGCTCCAACACCTCACGCTTTGGTGCATCAAACCCAAGTGCTCTCATCGCAACTTTGAGTTCATGGAAGTCCAGGTACCCATCGTTGTTCATATCAAACAAAGAGAACGCTTCATAAATCTCTTGCTTCTGCTCGTGTAGCAGCTCAGAGTCCACATTCTTGGCAGCCATCGTAGGCTTTTGCGTATGGCGATTGAGGCGGTTTTGGTGCTGAAAACAGGTTTATATTGTTATGTATTGATCATCAAATTGATATCTTGATTAAAGATGTAAAACTTACATAGCCGTTGGCTAGAAAACTCTGCCTATACAACGAGTCTGACTCAGTAAGTAGCCGGATTATGCGTTTACCTGGGACAGGGTCATCATATGAACGAGTTAATACAGAAGAATCTGACATTGCAGAGCCCACTCGAAGTGAAGTAAATCCTGGTGACCAAAATGTATTACCACCTCCTGACCCTCCTGGATATACACCCCCTTCAGAACAGATGGAATTAGAGGATATAGAAACCCATGGCTCGCGGATATCGAGACTGAAACAAACTTTCACTGAGGTGGTTTACTCGCCTGTCCGTGAACGAATAGTTGATCCATTAGCAGGGCTGATATATTTCGTTTCAGATCAAGCAGATTATCAATTAAGCAAAATTGGCAATCCTCTGATACTTAGACGATTCTTTTACGTGATTTTTGTTTCACTGGCTACTCTCTTTATCATGAAGAGTGGCTACTTGCCTAAGAATAATACAATAAATGGAAGTAATGGTATGTTTGCCAAGCACGATGAGATGCTAGGGTATGCTTTTGAGTCTGTCGACCTGTCGAAATTTGAACGTGACCTTGAATATTTGAGTAGGATGTCCCACATGTCGGGCACCAAGGGCGATATGGCTATCAAGCGATATATACAGGATTCGTTCCACAATAATGGTCTCAAGGTCGCAAGAGATTCAGCCTACATGGCTTACAGTAACTACCCCTCAGACAGCAATACTTTGACTGTCTATCACAACGGGGAACGTCACTCGTTGGATCTTACTCATTATAATTTCAATCCTATGTCCTCCAATGGATCAGTTCAAGGTGCAAGTTTGATTTACGGTAATGCAGGGTCTTGGGATGATTGGAGAAGACTCGAAGACGCTGGGATCATAAAGGAGGACTTTGTAGTTCTTTTGAATTATTCTGAGGTGCCGAGTGAGCAGATCCTAAGAGCTACAAAATATAATGCTAAAGCAGTTATTTTCATATCAGAACCCTACGGAGAAGATGAAGAGGTAGTGCAGATGAAGCCTGTAGGACTTTACCAATATTACACGGGCGACACTTTGACACCTGGTTCATATGGCGACTCACGTTACGCAGAGAGTGACGATTGGATCAAGAATGTGCCTAAAATCCCATCATTACCTATTTCATCGAAAATGGCAAAACAACTATTATCACTATTGTCGGGTGGGATAGAATACGATGGGATATTCTATTCCAGTGGGCATCTAGGAGATATCAAAGTCGATTTAGAGATTGATAACTACATTCGCGAGCGTCATCCCGTGGTTAACATAATTGGTAAAGTCGAAGGGAAGGAACAAGACGATAAAGCAATTATTATTTCAGCATCTAAAAATTCTTTGAGCAATGGAGCAAGGTATCCTAACGTGGGGACTGCTATGTTGTTGTCCATGGTGCAGCTTTTTCAGGAAATCAAATACAAATATGATTGGAAACCACTCCGAAATATCTACTTCATTTCTTTTGGTGGTTCTGAATTCAATTATGCCGGCTCTACAGAACTACTTGAGCAGCATATCTCCAGCTTGAAAGAAGAAGTTTTTGCTTTTGTTGATATAACCCAGCTGGCTTTAACTGAGAAGGATAATATTAATTTGAACTTCGAGTCCCACCCTTTCTTTCATAAGTTTCTAAGAAACGAGATGACCAGTTCTCGTGAAAATATTCAAACAGAGGTGGATATAGTGAGTCATTATGGCGACTGGACGCCATTCATGGCAAACGGTATTCCTGTATGTGTTGTCTCGTCGCCTGAAATACAAAGCAGGACTCTTCCTACTGAATCAAACAAAGATGATTTTGCTTCATTGGATGATACCTTAAAGAAAGCCAAAGCGCAGGAAAACTTGAAAATTACGTTGATTTATCTATTTGAATTGGTTCTCAAATTAGTGGATGACCCTATATTACCACTAGATATCAATGGTTATGTCGATTTTATCGATCAGCAAATGCAGATATTGGAACAGAATTATAAAGGTAAGTTTAATTATAATTCAATTATCAATGGGTTGCTACGGTGGAGGAAGCTTGGTAATGAATGGGAATTTTGGAAAAAAAGTTGGGATAATATAGTCATGATACATGAAGATGGTGTGGAACCTTCGTTACTTTCCATGAATAGGTGGACTTGGAATCGTAAATTAATGAATATTGGTAGGAGAACATGCTCATCTCTCGGTTTGCCTGAGAGACCATTTTACAAAAATGTTGTTTTTGGGCCAACAATATTTACTAAAGAACATGTTGCAACGCCAGAATATTGGGCACTTCCAGCCATCAAAGATGCACTGTTTCAAAATAACCTAAACTCTGCCCAAGTTCAACTAGATATCTTGGGTAAGATATTGGAACAAACGGCATTGATTTTTGCCGAAGAGGCGACTGATTCTCGAATTTGAGTTTCTCTAATTGCTTTAACGGTGTTTAGGTTTTATTATACAAATTGCATAGTAACATCAGGCGAATGGGTATTTGGTTTCAACTTTAAGTTTTCTTTGCTATCGGTCAAATTGATTGACTCAACCATTAAGGTGGCATTCATGATTCGTAACGTTCAAAATTCTTACCGAATGTTTTTATTTGTTATTTATTTTTATGCTACGTAATATCGCGTATATTGGTTAATACGTTTTTGAGTAGGATATGCATACGAGCCTGTCCGTTTTATTGCGCATGCCTTCTAAGAAATTGAGGTTGAACACTCTAGTTCCAGGTTTGTTACCAGAGTTCGAGTGAAGGTTCAGGACATTACAACTCTGGTTTTTGATCTCGACCTTAGCAGACTCAGCATCGGGGTTGACACTAATTTTCAGAGGAATGTCATCGAATAAGGCATTTAAAGGTACGGGTTGCTCCTTATGTTTTTGATAGTTTGTTCTTAAGGACTTGTATTGATTCAGGTCAAGCGAATAGTTCTCTCCAAATTGGAGTAATAAAGACCCCTGTTGTTTCATATCTGAGTTTTTCATCTGGTTCTTATTAGGATCGATTATGTTAACTGTCTTGACGATATCATTACCGTGATATACTATCCGAACATCCGCATTCCTTGAGGTTAATTCTTTGATTCTTCGAACGGTTTGTGCGCAAGCATGAGACGTTGGATATATGTCGTCATTCATCTTGCAATCATTTAGTAAATTTGGGTCATAATACTTGAGTTTATATTTTCTTCTTGTCAGCAATAGCCTCGATAGTTTGCTTCGTTGTAGTACAGAAACTCTAGGTGAATGGTCACAACCTCTGGGAAAAGTTGTGATCAGCAATGGCTTTAACTTCGCAGACTGCCGAAGTAGGCCAGTTGGTTCGTTCACCATGTCTTCTGCTCGGATACTTGGTGCTGGGCTAAGAAGCGTTGATCTATCTCCTTTCTTGCGGATTTTTTCCTTATATTGAGTCTTGTAAAGCTTAGCTTTGTTCGAATGTTTCTTCCAACGTTGTCCATTTGCGACATTCTTCAGTTTCCAGTATGCAATGGTAAGCTTGGTAAACTTTGTAGATCTGATTGGGGGTGGTGCTCTCATGTTCAGTTGCGTTAGCTAGCAAATAGAGTTTTATGTACCATCATGAAGTATAAGTTGGTATACACCGATGACTGCAATTGTGATAAAGTAAAGTCATTTTATCATGGTGTATTTGTGACGCTAGCACACAAAAGACTAAAGTCGTGGTGATATCAAAAGCACAATAACCTCATGTTCTGAAAAGACAACTATGATGAAAATAATAGTAATCTCGCCTTTGGAGTCTATGTTGTCATAATATCAAAGATGCGTAATGAGTCTCATATTTGAGAGCAAACACAAATGAGGACAAGTTATGACTAAGTATATGATCTCTGTCTTTTCAAGTAGCTAATATTACACATTCTTTCAGAACCATATTAATCCAATGAAGAGGTTTTGAAGTTGAATCATATCTTAAGGAATTGTTTTTCTGAGGACCTTTTCATCGCCTATATCCTCTGCTTCAAAGGCATGTTCTTTGAACCATTCGACATTGATCCTTTCCGTCAACAGTATATAAATGGTATGCTGATGAAATTGACGGCACTGGTCCTCTGCAAATTCTAGAAGCTGCTCAGGAATGCCATGGCCTTTTTCATAGTGCGGCAGAACCACGAGTAATTGAATCTCCAATCCTTTTAACACTACGCCACTCTTCTTCTTGGGATGAAGCTTCAATTTTGTACCACCTACTGGAGCCTCACCATAGTACGCAAGTTGTGCAAGTGTTGTCGACGCGTTTTTACTAGCAGGTTGCTCGAATAACTCATTATAGAACGCATCATCGTGCATGAATCCAACATGATCTGCAAGCTTGCGCAGCATTCCAACATTATTAGCGTAGACATTGTCAAGGGTTACTGGGGGGCGGTGTTCGCTCATTGTTGGTCGAGTTTTCAGATCTGTCATGGTTCTAGTTTCAATTTGGATATTTTATATAATATACATTATTAAGAGATCAATATCTACTTGACCATCAACTAATATACAATTATAGAGTTAAACATGAAAAGGGTTCACAAATATTGGTTCTATCTTTATTAATGAACATCATACGGGTCTGATAGATTTGGAATCCCTGCCTGATGGAAAGCTTATTCGAATAGCTTAAATTGAGAGTTTAGACCGAGATTGCAAATAGTTCACCGTAAAACGTAGGTCTTCGTTCGGCAACAACTCGAATCTTAAATTCTGCACCGTATTGCTATTTAGCTTTAACTTCAGATTTTTATTTGTTCTACGGTAGTTTTAAGCCGATATTGTGATTTGATTAACTTGGAATGAAAAACAGTATTATATCTTGGAGTGTTGTAAGCAAGATCTCACACATCGGTTATTATACCTACACTAGGAGGATCAGCTTCTTCAATCTAAATGTTCTTGTATTGAGTTTTATTTGCTAAACTGCTACTAGATTCATCCAGTGTGGAAGGACGTCACTAAAATAGCTTGCAAGTATTGATTCAACTGCAATACGTATCCCTGATTTTAGTCTTTTACAAGCAAAAGATTCCAGAATCACCATACAGGAATTGGTTCCGACGTGCAGTAATACGTCGAAAAGTTCTTTCATATGAACAACGTTGCAGGTGCCAGAAAAATATTAGTCTGCCTTACCTCAACCCAAGAGCATTCTGCTCATTTCATCTCTATCTCCTTATCGGTCCCATTTTTCAGATACCGAGTCATTTTCAGAGCGCTCATGCCGCCAGTGGTTCCGTTCCATAATCTCAAGTACTCGACGTTAGTGTCATCTCCCAAGTCAGGACAAAGAAAACCGGTCTCAAACTCTGACATTTCAGCATCTCTCTTATGCTGTAGTAATAGTTGACGATTCGTGGGTGGTCTATTAGCCCTACGTTGAGATTGAAGCTTCTTTATCTCCTCATCATCACGAGCTATGAATATTTTAATCCACTCTCTAGCAGTCTCAGGTTCAACGCTACGCACCTCTTTGAACTCCGCTCGATTCAAAAGATCTCTCATAAACTTCACACGGCTCTGTTCGTTTTGTCTGCGTTCTTGACGCTCGCCAGTTCTTACACTCAACTTGTCTTCACGCAAAGCTGCTCGCATCAACTGCTCATATTTTCGGCCTTTTGGATGCAAGCCACCTTGTGGTTTCTTCTTGATCTTACGTTGGGCTCGTGCCAGACTGTTAGTGGCTGCCATCCTAGGATTTGCTCGGTTTTATCTACTGATGGGCCATAAATAGTGGCAGTATTTTAATTAAAAGGCTGAATAGATCCAAAATATAGAAGCAACTGTGATTCAATAATACATCAATCGGTACTCCACCAATGTTATTCAAGTTATTAAGCGCTAAGGAAGCTGGAAATCTAATTAATACTGCTCAGAGAGCAGGTTCGTTGGGTATAAATTCACTGGTTGGCAGCTCAGAAGTCAGCACATCGTCAGGAAGCAAATCTGTCAGCAGGTTACTGCCTATCGATTGTACATGGTTTTTGCCTAATTCTGGGCGCAATGGAAGAGCGGAATTCTTTGAGGAAAGGATTCCAGGTGCTATTTACTTAGATCTGGATGAGGTGTGTGATAAAACTTCGCCATTTCCACATATGTTGCCAAATCGTAAAACGTTTGAAAAGTCGATGAATGTTATGGGTGTTTGCCCTGATGACACTCTGTTGGTCTATGATCGCGGTGGAAACTTCAGTGGTCCCAGAGGTGCATGGATGATGGCAATCATGGGACACCAAGGGCCTGTATATCTATTGAATAACTTCATTACTTACCGCAGTCTAGGGCTTCCATTGGAGACCGATGACCCCAAAAATATTGCGGGAAGTACTAACTACACTGTCCAAAATGATTTCGTGGCCGAAGAGGTTTTGTCCTTTGAGCAAATTCGTGAGCTCGTGTTGTCTCGTGACATAAGAAATTACAACGCTTACGATGCTCGTGCAAATGACAGATATCGTGGTTTAGCTCCGGAACCTCGCCCAGAAATGTCCCCAGGACATGTTCCGGGATTTGAATCTTTGCCATTCCCAGAGGTTTTGGATCCAGATACAAAGTTATTCAATGAGAACCCCGAAGAGCTTCGTGAACAGATAATGAAAGCCATTGCAAAGTATGGTGGAAGCTACGATCCCCGGAAACCTACCATAGTCATGTGTGGATCTGGAGTTTCAGCTTTGGTCATCAAGACGGCTTTAGAATATAGCGGAGTTGAAAAAGTCAAGGTTTATGATGGTTCTTGGACGGAATGGGCCACCCGGGCTGAATCAGACTTAATCATTACAGAAAAGAGGGCTTAATTTATGATTACTCAACTTTTTAGGGTCTTGACGCGACTTTTGACTATATTCTTATATTTATTGCGTCCGTGATAAGCTTTAATTTATTAATGGTTTCTTAGCTATTGAAACATCTTATATTACTAGATCAATCTTAAAAACAAATATCTTGATGAAAGGATCGAGATGGCAACAGAGTCGCTACTTCCGGGTATTGGCGGAGAGTTTGGAATTTCTGAAGGTACTGAAATTGTGCAAGATGTGCACGAGCCTCACTCGCTACAGTTAGAGAGCGGGCAGCAATGGAGTATCGATGTTCCCGCCGAAACCAAGCTTCATATCCGTGTTGAGAACGGCATATGTGAGGTATTTGGTACAGAATTGGCTACCGGTGTAGAGTACACCTTTAGTGGTTGGAAATTCGGCGTTTATGCTGTGGAGGACTCTGAATTGCAATGGAGATGTGGTCAAATATTCAATCATGGATTGAATATAACAGAAAACACAACACAGAATTATGTATACAATCTTCATTTCTCTTTGGAACGAGTTCGGGACTCGTCTTTCGATGGTCCCCGTTGTCTTATTTTGGGGGGCAGTTCAAGTGGCAAGACAAGTCTTTGCAGGATACTCTCGTCCTACGCTATAAAAAGTAAACCTTATCAACCAATGTTCGTGAACTTGAACCCTGAAGAACCTATTTTTGCTCCACCGGGGTGTCTCACAGCTACTCCAGTCTCAGATTTACTTGATGCACAACTGCCGTCTTGGGGCCAGAGCATGACTAGCGGAGCCACAAGTCTTCATAGCAAGCAGCCTCTAGTAAGAAGCTTTGGACTAGAGACGATAGCAGAAAACCAGCCGTGGTATATGGAAAATGTCGGTCTATTACAAAAGGATGTATCAGCTCGGTTACAACATGATACGTGGGTGCGCAGGTCGGGGCTTATTATCGATACGCCAGCACTCAACAAATTTGATGATCAGTTAACTGAACTCACGCATATACTAACTAAATTCAATGTAAATGTCGTTGTTCAAGTAGGTGAGTTGGAGCCCGAGATTGCTCAAAGATGGGAGGCCATTTTGCAGCAAGTACCTTCAAATTCAGTATCAGTGATACGAATGCCGCAACTTTCTGGCGCATCTGAAAATACTGACACCTACAAACGTGCTCTACAGCGCTTAGCAATCAAGGATTATTTCTACGGTTCACTGGGCACTGTTTTAAGTCCGTATACCATAGGAATTGATTCCGATGATCTGGTTGTATGGAGACTGCCTACTAAAGCATCTGCAGACGCCATGGAAGAACCACTTATATTACTTCCAGTAGAAGTAAATGCATCTAGCCTACAACATGCTTTGTTGACCTTTCAATATGCGGCAAGAAAGGCTGAGCCTGACGAAGTAAAATACTCCTCAATTTTGGGTTTCGGTTTGGTGACTGATGTTAATGAAAAGAAACGCAAGTTGAGAGTACTAATGCCTGTTCCTGGGCGTTTACCAAATAGTGCTAGTATTTTAACCTCATATAGATATCTAGAGTGAATATCAATGCTTCTTGTTGTGCTACCACAAAATAATTGTATCACAGTGATTGAAATTGTATATATATATTTTGTAGTTGATTAGTAAATTGAAGCATCTGATCATTCCAGGCCAGTTGGTCTGTAACCGAACACATCAATTAGTGCCAGGTTCTGACAATCTAGTAAGTTAATCAATGAGATAGTCGAAGAGAAAGAGCGAGCAAATTGGGTTTCTAGAATGTCATTAGTTGTACGTGTGACGGCATTTGTATCACCTTACGATGTATATATTGCGATTCTGCTTTATATGATATGTTACGAGCACCAGAGAATACCAGCAGAACTCGTATTGGATCTATTAGCACCCACTGTACCGTCTAAAGAGTATAATCCGATATTGATGAGGGAAAGACCTGGTATTATGGTCAATAAGCATAACGAAATCAACGTAGTGGAGCCCACTTTTGAAGCAATCTATGCAAAACTCAAGAGCCATGATTTGCAATTATTGGCTCAGAGAACTGTGTCATTACTGAATTCGTTGCAAGGCATAGATAGTATAGCGTATATGTTTCAGGTGCTCGAAAGAGATTGCTTGGTTAGCAAATACAATGAAATTACGCCAGGAAGTACCCCTCGAAAAATAACTACTAGCAGCTTATGGGGCAAATTCTTGCAGAGAAGTGCACTCAAGTTCAGGATCAGTGGTTTTGAAGAGAGGAACGACCTTTGGAGAACATTTGTCAAGACAAGAGATCACCTCAAGATGTGCTGTGAGCCTTCAGTCTTGCAAAACGATGAGCCAGATCCATTCCAATATTCAAAGAATGGATCTAGGTTTATATCAGATGAAGATCATGATATGATTGCCCATTTGGGGGCCTTGACCAGAAATTTGACACAAGACGAGATTCCTGATATTATAATATCTGGAGAATACTTACAATTTGTCCTGAATCAGCTGATATATGCAGTTGAGAATCAAATCCCATCAAACTGCTCTAAAGTCCTTCAAAGAATTATTGATAGTTTAGTACCGAATGATATTAGTAAATTCCCCTCCGTTCATATTTTACGATACCTCGAGGCCCTTAATGGTCTATCATATCAAACTGCATTAGATTTGTTGCACAATTACTTTGACTATATGCTGACAAAGAGCCCCACGAATTGCTTTCACATATCATTATTATGCCTCGCTAAATTTCATGCTAAATTTAATGACTGTGAAGCCGCTATAAAAACTTTTGAGGAAGCTACGAGAATCGCAAGGGAAAACAAAGACACCAAAACCTTGAACCTGATAATGGTTTGGATAATTGATTTCATAGAGACGAAGCCAGCTCATGCAAAGGATTTCCAAGTTACAGTCGATCAAATTGTGAAGTATTTAAAGACATGCCCTGATTCCGAGAGTGCCACTATTTTTGAGAATGCATACAAATTTGAATTTCTTCTGGCAATGATGATCAATTCTAGTACAGTAAACATACTGGAGGCTTCTCTCAAGAACTCTGTAATTGTCTTTGAGAATTCAGAAAGTAAATATAATATCAAATTACTTTACAAAAATTGTGCACGAATGTGGCAATTATTGGGTTATAAGTCAGTAAGTCATGTCTATGATAAGTTGTCGGACAATGTTACACTTGCTGAGATCGATATTGAATTAGATGAATTATTGAATGACTTTGATACACATGGAAAAATAAAACTCCATAAAACTAAGCAGTTATTAAATAACTTGGAGTCAAAACATCTCACTCATGAGCAGAGAAGGAAATTGCAAATTATTGAAATACGTTATCTGACCTATATCAATGACTATAATCTAGCAATGGAAAAAATCTGCCTCAGATTAGAAGACTGTAATCTTGTTGCACCTCTGGACTCTACGTGGCTCTATATGTTTCAAAAAGAATACTGCCATATCATGCAGAAATGTGATGCAATGGTAAGGGCTACCCCACTCTTGATGGATATGATAAATACTGTTAAAGCTAACAGAAATCCACTTCAGTTGGCAGAGTGCTCGATATTATTTGGGGCACTGCTGAAGCAATTGGAGAGATTTGATGAGTACGAGCTCTTGATTAAACGTAACCTGAGGTTTTTGGAGGAAATGCATTCATCTTTGAATAGAACAATGACCCTTCTGATACCCCTGACTAGCGCATCTCTCTAAATATTTTGATTAATAATTATAGGCATATATTATACTAATTCATCTTGTCACACTGACTTGGATGAGGATGAATACATATCATCAATCACTTACATAAAGGTAGCATCCTTTCCAAATAAGGACGGCGTCAAACATCAAAACGAAAAAAAATCAGAGTATGTCTAGAATGCGTAACCAGAACCGCAGCCAGTTCGTTATCGCTATTTTCTCAAGCGGAATCCCTTTAATTGAGGTACGAGTACCTCTAAAGCCGGTAAGTCACCACTTAACGTCATGCAATATTTCTCAGTGCTCATTGATTCAGAGATCCCCCAGATATCTTAAGGTCTAGTTCTATATTTGAGTGATATAGAACATAGACTGATTGCGTAATGGAACAGCTACCAATGATCAATTTTCAATGTAAATCATATGAATATCATAACCATGACAGTGGCTACATTTGCACATGGAGAAACTCAAACAAAGCCTGAGCAGGTTGTGAAGAAACCAACTTATACAGTGGATGTGAATATGCTAATCTTGGTTTGAGTTTCAACCACTGAGGTTAATGAGGTGGAGGTTAGTACATTGGTTAGATCCATGTAGGTTGATGAAGTCCTAAATGCAGTGCCATTGCCTTGGAATCCAGAGGAGAGAGTACCATTAGAATAAGCAGGGTAGTTGGTACTGTTCATGGTCATTGTTACAGTGACAGGTGCTTGACTGACTGTTACATAAACAGTGGGTTGAGCCTCTGTCACAGTCACGGTGACCGGAACGCAGCCTTGTAAAGCAGCGCTTGGAACTGCAGATATCGATCCCGACACAATATTGTTAGTGTTTGCGTTAACATTCTTGCCATCTAATTTAATGGTAGCAGTAGCAGGCTCTGCAGTGTCAACACCACTGCTGGTAATTGTAACTACTGTTGTCTTTGTTATAGTCGAAGTTACTTGATCGTTAGTGGCAGATGGATCAGATACAATCACCGTGTATACTGCATCATTGTTTGCCTTCATGGAAGCCCCAGGTGCGAGAACAGTCTTTGTCACCATAGGTGTATAATACGCTACAGAACGAATCGTAGTAGTCACGATATAAGTTGTTGTCTCATCAATGTGGGTGTAAACAGTAGTCACATCGAGGGTTGAGCTTGTTGGTGCCAATGCATAAGATGTGACATCTTGAGATACTTGATAGGATGTCGATACAGACCGAGGAGTGCTGCTGGTAACTTGAGTTGGCATATTTATTGAATTGGCACTTGAAGATGGATCATCTACCACCGAGCTTGCGCTAATGGACTGACTTGACTCGTGTACAGGAATGGATGAAGATTGAGAAATCATTACAGGTCCAACCGGAGAGATGTTCAATGACGATGACGTTGTCGATTCAGATACACTTACGGTAGATTCTTGAGTGGTCGTTGAATCAGACTGTAATGGAGTCACAGTGCTGCTTTTTGCTGAACTGGTAGTTTGAACAACCGCTGGAGTAGGTGTGCTTACTGCTTTTGAAAAAGAAGACAATGCAGAAGCCATGACGTTCTGTATAACGGGTGACGTAGAAACTGATTGTGAGCTTTGATTTTCAATAAGCTCAACATCAGCTGGAATTGATGACAAGCCTGCAGGGGCAACTGGTGCTGACACATATACAGATGTGCTCGATAAGAGAGAGCTGGTCAATGTTGCAGGATTTGGCGTAACAGAAGAAGTCGCTGGAGCCAAAACAGAGTTTGACACCAAAGGTGAGATATCAACTATTGAAGAGGTTGCTAAAATCAATTGAGCATTTTGGGATTCTGTGGAAGGAATGGGTAGTGCAGCAACAGATGTGCTTGATATTGCAGGCTCCAAAGAGGAAGAGGTAGAAGTCAGTTGCTGTACCTCAGCAATTGATGGTACATTGTCGGAAGCCACGGCAATGGGATTTACCGGGTTCAAAAGGGTGCTCTCTGATGAGACACCATTAGCTGCTTTGAATAATAGCGCAAGTGGAATGATTGCGAAATTGATCTTCATTACTGATTTCAATAAGTGGTGATTTGATTGCTAATTGGGGCTTTGCTTCTAAATTGATGTAAGGAATGGACGAGACCGTTCTAACGAGTTGTAACGGCTCTAAAAGCTGAAGAAGAATTGTACGGCAAAGTGACCTAAGAGCCTGAACGTAATAGATCAAACGTGAAGTGTTGTCAAAAGCAATGCAGTGCTCTTATATCAAAGGATGTAAAAGCTCAATACGAATCCAAAGAAACCTCGCGAACAAATATAAGCCTCGCAGTCTACCTGCCATCCTTTTTATAACGCCATATTTCAACTTGATTCTAAATCGCGTCGGTCTTCAAGACATCGTAAAATAATCACTATTTGATGATCTACAGGTAAACGCTTAGCAATTGGTGTCACCACTAGAGACGCGAAAAGTCGCGTCTTAAAGATTACACGAAAAATGATGAAATCTGACGCGAAAAATGGTTAAAATCATAACGACACGAAATGGAACATCAAGACTGGCATGTGTTATACTAAATGCAATTGTATGACCATATCTATAAGGTATTGTTCGTAATGTCAGATTGATGGTTTTCAAACCAGCGAGTTCGTGATTCGTTTATGGTTTCGAGCGCAATCTTGCACGTAAGTTTTGAGAGCAAATTCAGTTGCTTCTGTAAAAGCCAACTTGAATGCGCAATGGCTATTTGATGGACAGTACTCAAGCTGCTAATTTGTTGACTGTCAAAAGCAGTTCTTGATACCTTTGATTATCTGATTCTTGGTATTTGTTGATCATGTGGCGTGTATTTGGCTTTCTACATGTCTGGATACCTCTGAACTAGTCTTTCCCTAGTGGTCAGTATTCCATTATCTGTGGCTCTCGTTATTGACAATATGAAACTAGGTCGGCATTCGAGTATAATATTGCTCGTATAGTCATATTTGTCGCTCTCTGTAGCTCAATGAATATTAATCTTCAAAATAGCTTAAGCCAATCTCTTGATGCTTGTCGAATGATAATGAATTCGGTACGTTTGCATATATCGTGATAGGATCGGTGGCTTGGCAAATATTTGGTGTGAGATTTCTCTCGTACGGAGTCTCGATGTTGAACTCAGGCCAATTTTAGCAAGCTAGAACCAGAAACTGTCCACATGTCACGAACTATGAATCACATTGCTATAAATAAAATACTGAGAAATTTATTACCACAGGATGTCTCGTAACCATACATTCTCGATGTCACCTTCTGTTCGAATTAAAACAACTCAGGTGCTAAAGTTGAGCGAGTGTTTTGCCCACGCAAGCGATGTAATGCTAAAAAAAGGTAGCAAGTCGAAAACTAGATTTTGGACAGTACATGTTGTTTAAGTGTTATACAACAGTGCAAATTTATCGAAACTTCAAAAAAATGTCACATACACCACAGAATCGTTGGCTATTTCATCCTATCGGATATCTCTCACCATATTCAAAAGCAACTCATCATCTCGGGTTCAATCAATAATTCAGATATGATTCTTGTCCTACTCGATCTTTCATACGTACATATTTTTTTCAAATTAGTCCATCTTCTTGACGTTAAGTTACAATTTGATAATGTGCCGAAAGTCTCATAGTTCACTATGAAAGCCTAGGAAATAGCCAGGCTAAAGATATTAAACCACAGGTCTTGCACCCAGTGTTGTGGCTCTAAAATGCGCTCCTGTGATGCACTGCCGTATTACGATAAGCAAGTAGAGCGTAAAGTGGCCGTTGTCACTGGAGGTAATAAGGGAGTTGGAAGGCAAACTGCTCTCAGGTTATATATGCATGGATTTGCGGTTTATGTGTGCGGAAGACATGGCCAAAAGATACAAAAGACGGTTCAAGAGCTTACATTGCGTGCCGAGAAGCAGTTGAGAGATATGGAAAATCAAGATGCGAAAATAGTGACATCTCGAAACGGCACGCCGGTTCCTGAAAGACATTCAGGCTCATTCCATTATTTGCAGATGGATCTTTCAGACCTTCAAAGCGTAGTACGGGCAACCCAGTACTTGAAAGAGACAGAAGATCATGTTGATGTCCTTGTTGCGGCAGCAGAGGTCGTCGCAATTCCTTTTGCGCGTTCTAAAGACGGTTTCGAACTACAACTACAAGTTAATTTCTTGGCTCATCTCCTTCTTGCCATAGAGCTTCTACCACTTTTGAGAGTATGTCAAGGGCGGGTGATAAACATTAGTTCAATGGCTCACTATTTGCAAATCAGGCATTGGCCATTGAGTCAAAGTTGGAAAAGATCCCCAGATTTCTTATTTACATGGATGAGATATGCAATTTCGAAGACGGCTCAAATACAGACATCCAAAATTATGGCTATAAAGAACCCTGACGTCATGTGTCTCAGCGTGAATCCGGGTTTACTGATGGATACAAATTTGTTCAGCTACTGGACAAGACTTCCTATCGTCGGAATATTTTTTTGGGTTGTATTCCAGCTTGTTAGCTACTTTTTCAGTGTCACATTAGAACAAGGATCTGAGGCAGTTCTTTACTGTGCTCTGTCAACCGAGCTATCATTGGAAAAGGATAATGGGAGATCTTATACAACTAATGGAAAAGAATCGCAGTGCAGTTACATAGCTAATAATCTTGATAATGCCACCTCAGCATGGATATGGAGCGTACACGAACTAGGTAAGCGAAATCTCACGATATGAGAAACAGAGAAGTTTGCTGTACCTCAATGAACTGGAAGAATAAATTTTCCGCTCTACCACATCTTAGCATAATACTTTTACGAAAAGACTTTGAATCGATAATTCAATAAGCTTATTTTCAGTATGAAAATACTTTGCGAGCAAATGGCTCTAATATGAATGAATGTCTTGTAGTATTTCAGTAATCGATGCCGATGCTCAGATATGGGCAACTCGCTTGTGGTGATCTCAACCTCCGACAAGCCTGATAATGTCAATAATCAAAACGGTACTACCACAATATGTGGTCTACGTTTTATTTACTTGTTGTCATGAAACACCGTGATCTGAACACTTCAATTGTTATCGATACAACTCAACATTACGGTAAATTAGTGCATTGACTAGCTCAGACTCGCTAGTTGATTTCAAATGATTCTGACCTACCTAAGCAAATTTTAAAGGCTCTCAGGATTTCGTTATATCTTCATCATATTAAATCGGCCGGTATCGGTCATTCGAGTCATCTTTAACAGGAATTCTGTGTATATTTAAACTTTTCAAAATTGAAAAAATTTGAAACCTCATGTATACTAATAATCTTCAAGTAAACACAGAGTGTGTTGAGTGATATTCGAAGGGCTGCGATTTGCTGAGTGTCATCCGTTTACCATACTGCGAGTATCACTATACTGTGTCTCTCTTATAATCTCAAACTGTTGCATAAGTACTCCATTGGATCCGTAATATATTAGTCGAAATAAAAGATAAGCGTAATGACCATTACTGAAGCCCATGGGCTTAAATTAGAGAATACCTCTCGTCGTGATGCCCTGATTGCGATAGAAAAAAAATATCAAAAGATATGGGCTGAAGAGCACCAATTTGAAATTGATGCTCCAAGCATTGATGAGGAATCAATAGATATTGATTCTGAAGAATTGCAAAAGAAATATCCCAAGTTCATGACATCGATGGCTTATCCTTATATGAATGGTGTTCTTCATGCTGGCCATTGTTTCACACTCTCCAAAGTTGAGTTTTCTGTGGGTTTTGAAAGAATGAATGGCAAAAGAGCACTCTTCCCTCTAGGATTCCATTGTACTGGTATGCCCATATTAGCTTGTGCCGATAAACTGAAACGTGAATCTGAGCTTTTTGGCAAGAATTTCACCGATGTACCAACTGAGGACGAAGACCCAGAGGAACTTGTTGCGGAGTCTACTGGCTCGGAAGATGTAACAAAATTCAAAGCTAAAAAATCGAAAGCTGTTGCCAAACAAGGCCGGGGCAAATATCAGTTCGAGATTATGCTTCAATTAGGTATCCCAAGAGAGGAGATATTCAAATTTGCTGACGCGCAACATTGGCTGGTACACTTCCCGCCGCTATGTCAAAGAGACAGCAGTATGCTGGGTGCTCGTATTGACTGGAGACGCTCTTATATAACCACTGATGCTAATCCATACTATGATGCCTTCATCAGATGGCAAATGAATAGGCTCAAGGACGCTGGTAAAATTAAATTTGGTGAGCGTTATACCATTTATTCCGAGAAAGACGGACAGCCTTGTATGGACCATGATAGACAATCTGGTGAAGGCGTCACTCCACAAGAGTACGTCGGTATAAAAATTGAAGTCCTGGAATTTCCCGAAGCGGCTAAGAGGGTTGTGGAGTCTGCATCTGCATTGGACAAGGATAAAAAAATCTTTTTTATTGCGGCTACTCTGAGACCAGAAACAATGTACGGTCAAACATGTTGTTTCGTTTCTCCCAAGATAGAATATGGAATTTTCGATGCTGGGGACGCTTACTACATAACTACTGAGCGTGCATTCAAAAACATGTCGTACCAAAAATTGACACCGAAACGAGGGTTCTATGAGGCCGTTGTGAAGATTATGGGTAAGGACTTGATTGGTTCAAGGATTCAAGCGCCCTTATCTGTATATGGCGAATTAAGAATTCTTCCAATGGAGACGGTAATTGCTACTAAAGGTACCGGAGTTGTCACTTGTGTTCCTTCGAACTCGCCAGATGATTACATGACTACAAAAGATCTACAAAATAAGCCCGAATACTATGGTATCAATCCATCCTGGGTCAAGTCAGACATTTTACCGATTATCACTACTGAAAAATACGGCGACTTGATAGCTAAAGCTATTTGTGAAGAGTTCAAAATACAGTCTCCTAAAGATACCAATGCATTAGCTGAGGCTAAAAAAATAGCGTACAAGGAAGACTATTACACCGGTAAAATGATATACGGTCCTTATACGGGCGATAAGGTTGAGGTAGCCAAAGGCAAGGTAAGAAATGATCTGATCAAAGCAAATCAGGCTTTTGTCTATAACGAGCCAGAGTCTCTGGTTGTCTCCCGTTCGGGTGATGATTGTATTGTGTCTTTAGAGGATCAATGGTATGTTGATTATGGTGAGGAAACATGGAAGAGTCAAGCTTTGGAATGTCTAGATCAAATGGAGGTATTCGCACCTGAAGTCAGAAATGCATTTGAAGGTGTTTTGGACTGGTTGAATAATTGGGCCGTGTGCCGTACATATGGTCTCGGTACAAGACTGCCTTGGGATCAAAAATACTTAGTTGAATCACTCTCTGACTCAACCATATACCAAGCCTTCTATACTATATCTCACCTCCTATTCAAGGATTATTACGGAAGGGAGGTAGGTCCATTAGGCATTACTGCCGATCAGCTTACTGACGAAGTTTTCGACTTTATCTTTCAACACACCGATAAAATCGAGAACACCAATATACCAATTCGTTCTCTGCAGATGATGAGGAGAGAGTTTGAATACTTTTATCCTTTGGACGTTTCGATATCTGGTAAGGATTTGATTCCCAATCATTTGACATTCTTCATATACACACACGTAGCTTTGTTTCCAAAGAAGTTTTGGCCCAAGGGGGTTAGGGCTAACGGTCACTTAATGCTCAACAACGCGAAGATGTCGAAGTCAAGTGGAAACTTTATGACTTTGCAACAAACTGTTGAAAAATTTGGTGCTGATGCTTCGCGTATCGCTCTGGCAGATGCAGGTGATACTGTGGAGGATGCTAACTTCGACGAATCAAATGCCAATGCAGCTATTCTAAGATTATTCAATATGAAGGAATGGGCAGAAGAGATGATGCAAAATTTGGAAACTTTAAGGTCTGGGCCGATATCCGAAATCTTTGACGTCGCATTTCAAAACGAGATGAACTCTTTAGTAGAAGAGACCTACAAGCAGTATCAATTGACCAACTACAAAAATGCATTGAAGTTTGGTTTGTTTGACTTTCAAGCGGCTAGGGACTATTATCGTGAGGCTTGTGATGTCATGCATAAGGATCTGGTTCTTCGTTATATTGAGTTTCAGGTCTTGTTGCTTGCCCCAGTCGCGCCACATTTTTCTGACTACATTTATCGTGAAGTGCTTCATAAATCTGGTTCCGTTCAAACAGCCAAATTCCCTCGTGCTACAAAGCCAATCGACTACTCAATTTCAGCTTCCTTGGAGTACGTGAGAGGTTTACAGAGAAGTATCAGAGAAGGGGAAGGACAAGCTTTGAAGAAGAAGAAAGGAAAGCCTTCTCAGGTAGACCAAAGCAAGCCTGTCAGATTGTCAATTCTGATATCTAAAACATTTCCTGAATGGCAGTCTGGATGCGTCGAAATTGTTCGTAAAATGTTTGCCGAGCAGACCCTAGATGACAATAAAAAGATTAAGGAGGCCATCGATCCTAAGGAAGTGAAGAGAGCGATGCCTTTCGTGTCTCTATTGAAACAACGTTTGGCTACTGAAAGTCCTGAGTCTGTTTTCAATAGAGAATTACAATTCGATGAAGTCGAGACTGTTAAATCTGTCATGAAGAACATTCAAAAAGCTGCACAAACATTGAAGATAATGGATCTGAAGGTATTGGCATTTTCCCATGGAGATCAAACTGCATTGGATGTTTTTACTGGAAAAGAGGTCGATTTGCCCAACCAAGGTAGAATTGTAGAAAACGCCCTGCCTGGTAATCCTGGTATCGTTTTCGAGAATATCTAACTCGATGGGCATAGTAGATATTATGATCGAAGCAAACTCAATAGTATTGTAATCTGCCACTTGTGTACAAGATATAGAATGATGATATAATCTAACATTGATTCAGATCTTTCGGTTATGGGCTCACACGTGCCATATTTGAACAAATACGACTCGATTTGATCAAGTCCAAGTCAGATTTCCTTAATCGAAAATTCTCGGATATTATTATACAGATAGATTGTCTACGAGAGATAGATCAGCGATTAATGTTCATCTGTTATTTCTGATTGTAGTCTTCAAGTTATTTCTCTGGTTTAGATCACTTACAGATCCGTTATAACTAAGAGTGTTATAAGGCACTTCAAATATAACTTAAGTATATGTGAACAATACTTACTGGGGCTATCAATCTACTAACCTGAAAACAAATCTAGAAGTACCTGTGATAACTGATCCAACATTAATTAGACCCTATTGGGAACAGAATCTGTTTCATTGCTGAGAATGGTAGACAATAGTTTGCGTCAAAGAAGGCGCCTGAAAAAAAAGGTAATTAAACACCATAATGGGGACGAGTACGAGCTGGTTATTTCAGATAGTGATTTCTACTCCTCTCCTAATAGTACAGATACAAGCTTAAATAAGACAACATTTGATGCTGAAGGGTTGGATGTCAATATATTAGGAAGGCCCGTAGATAACACGGAGAAAGAACCCAGAAACGCTGAATATGATACACCCTGGACATATTTACTGCAACTATTTGCAGTGGTTTGGCATATTTCGTCGTTTGTGCTTTTTACAATATTTGGGCTCATTTGCATGGCTGTGCCTCTTAGTTGGTTCATTTGGATTCCAATCTTAATTTATCATTTAGCAATAAGACCCCCTACTAATGGGTTAGTAGTTCATCGACATTCGCAATGGTTCAGATCCTTAAGCATTTGGAAGTACTATTGCGACTATTTCCCCATTACACTGGTGAAGACGTATGATTTACCACCCACATTTGTTCCCAATGACGAGGAAGCCAGCCATGCAAATGACCAAGCTGATGAGGGTTCACCAATCTTGAAGAAGACAGATAAGATAATCCATTACTTGAAGGCTATACTTTGTTTACCAAGAAACAGAAATGCCAGTTACGGAAATCTCAAACCGGCCGGGCCTAGATACATTTTTGGATATCATCCTCACGGTATAGGAGCTCTAGGCGCCTTTGGTGCTTTTGGCACCGAAGGTTGTGGATTTTCTGAATTATTTCCAGGTATACCAATGTCTTTAATGACATTGGTGACACAATTCCACATACCTTTATACCGAGATTATTTGTTAGCGCTTGGAATAACGGGTGTATCGCGCAAAAATGCGCTAAGTACATTGAAAAGAAACCAATCCATTTGCATAGTAGTCGGTGGTGCAAGAGAGTCACTATTGAGATCAATTGACAATACTGAAATAATATTGGACAAAAGACGTGGATTCATTAAATTAGCACTCAATACAGGGAATGTAGGGATAGTACCTGTTTTTGCATTTGGAGAAACCAATTGCTATAATATCATTGAGATACCTAAAGGATCGTGGTGGCATAAGGTTCAATTTTTGGTAAAAGAGAAATTTGGTTTTACAGTTCCGGTATTTTATGCCAGAGGTTTATTCAACTATGAATTCGGCTTGGTGCCGTTCAGAGCACCCGTAAACGTTGTTGTTGGTAAACCTATTTACGTCAACAAGCGCTACGAGAATCCTGACTCCAAAATCATTGATTATTATCACGATCTTTATTTAAAAGAGCTGCAGAGGCTTTATTATGACAACAGACATCTTTATGGGTATGGGAACAAGGACTTGAAAATAGTAGGATGATAAGAGAAATCAGATTCCTTTAAAGGTGATCGTTACATCTTACTGAAATCTACACTGCAACTATGTAACGTTTGTACACATTTTATTGCACGATGATTATCATTTACGGGACATTATTGATCTATTCTGTGACATTTCTAAGTAAAAAAAACATAACCTAATTCTATATAAGAATATCATTCATTAATTGTATATAGCCATAACAACATAAATAGTGAGTTATTTCATGCTGTTCATTACCAGGCAAATCTTAGCTGAGATGCCGTGAATATAGGTGGTTTCCAAACAAGGCTCTCAGGATCGATACGTCGCCTTTTTCTAGATTTGAGTTGTTTGTAGCGTTCCACTATTTCCTCGTTCAGGTAAATAATATGTTGACCTTTGTAGTATCGTAGAATATTCAGTGTTTTGGCGGTATGCAATATATCGGTCGTGGTCATCGAAGTCATGGAACTGATTTCATCGATGGTGATGTCTTGTCCCATTTCGCACAGAAGATTGATCAAAGTATCCGCCCAATAGGCTCTGTATGATAGTAAGCCTAAATCTGATAAAGGCTTTTCCGGAGATCCAACTTTATTTTCCCGTTTCGAAAGTTCGTAAGAAAATTCAATTAAGAGCCTTCCGTAACCCATCCGTTGGTATTGTGGTAGAGTAAGAATACAAGCTACATTATAACCATCTGCGCTTTCTTTTTCCTTCGAAAAGTATCCAACTAAATGGTGGCCTAAATGGTCTCTGCGAGTCATACAATAATATAAAAAGGGATCAACATCATAGTAAAGTGTTTTATGGTCGAGAAATAACTTTGAGAGAAGTGACAAATTTCTACACCAGGTCCTTTGCTTTTTGCCATCGATTTCAAAGAATGAGACATAATCATCTCGGTAAATTTCGTTACCAGGCGGGTGTCTCAAAGTACATTTCCTTCTGTAGCGCTCGAATTGTTTTTTGGATCCAAAGTATTGTAATGAAAAGTCATCGATGTAAATCACATCAAGGTCAGTGAGTTCTATGGGGTATGGTGAGAAATACCACGGTTCAACTTCATATTTACCCATTATGATCTTGCTCAGGTTTCTTACACGTGCAATTTCGCTATGATTTTGCGTCATAGAACCAGAGGTTCGAAGTTTCTTTAGTTCCTCTTCTCTGGTAACATTCCTAGTAGTTCCTTGAACATTCAGATTATCCAAGTCCATAACATCGGCGGAATCCGGGGACTGTGCCTCTGATTCAGTTTGAGATGCAAATGCGGCAGCTGCGGTGCCGCGCGCTGCACGAACTGCAGCAACATCGGGAGTTCCCGAGGCACTTCTTTTCACTTTCTTGTGTTTTTTACTCGCAATTGCAGCTTCAACATCAGGGTCTAGTTGTTTAGGAAATACAACCTCCTTATCCAAGTTGATCCTTCCCTCGACAACCCATTCGTCTAAACGTTTATTATAGTTGACGTAGTGCACATAAAACCGAGGTTTCCCATGGCGCATATCTATGGCAAGAACCTCAGCCTCGCGTTCGTCGTTGTCCTTTCTAACAGTGCAGCGACATTTGACTTGAAGCTCATCAACGGATTTGACTTTCATTCGAATTTCCTCCTCTTCACCAACATCAACCGATTCTCCTGTATGACAAACTTTGGTATCATTGTCGGTCATTATTTGCGTTGAGTGTGCCAACTCAGGGCCGATGAGATCGCTCTATGGCGCCTAAGCAAGAGTTAAACAAGGAGCCCATTATTATACATGCGTATTTGCTCAGCCGTCAGATCAGATATTTAAATCAAAATCAAAATTTAGCAATGAAAAATTATTGCGATGAGCTTACAATACTGAATACTACAACGAGATAACAACAGAGGTCATCAAATAGCTTGGATCGTATCGCATAATCGTTCTTGAATTACGGTGTTGGTATTATCTATAAAAGCTAATATCAAGTTCGAACTTGATAATTTTACTGAGAAGCAGCTCATTTAAGTGATTGATAATTGATTACATTGAAAACTTGATTGGGATCATAAAATTACGTTGAAGTTGTACAAATTGGCACATATATTAGGCATCAAGAAAAGTAAATCTCAAGCTTTTCGAGCGTGTTGATTTTCCATACCTTTCTCAATCAAAATTCGATAGTGGCACTTCGTTGAGCATTGACTGATCCACGACATTAGAACAAAATGTCAGAGCCTTCAGATTCGAAATGCGCTGATGTTGGGTGTGAATTCAAATGCTCTTCTCGGGATTCTAGTAATCGCAAACGTAATCCTGAAGGAATCAATGAATCAAACATTCAGGATTTCGCGAAAAGAGTAAAGCTCGAAGATGTTGGTATCCGCGAAAATGATGTTGGGATAACAAAGTTTGTTTCACCCGAAATTCCTGGTTTTTATGGTCAAATCAAGCAGCGATACACTGACTTCCTTGTCAATGAAATTAATTTGGATGGTGAGGTTATCAGATTGACAGACAAAGGTTTTAAACTCCGGACGAAATCCTCTGACGTTCGCGATAAGGAAAATATGGAGTCATCAAACAAATATGAAGAAATCGCTAATGACAACACTTTTGTAACTGTAGAAATGCCAGAAACCTCAAGCAAGGCAAACACTAAGAAAGATGTCACTGATATGGCAGATTTCGAAGTGGATCCTGCTTTACGTCAAAAATTGGTCCACTTCTTTGGTGAAGACGATGTCACTAAAATTGAAGATGTTTACCGTACAGCACAACGAATGGAAACCCAGCGGACCTTTAAAGATAAAGCACAAAGGACGGAAATTCATGGTCTTTTGCGTGAGGCGTTTAATGACAAATTAGAGTCTGTTACTACTGCTGAATGCACCTTTAAAATTGCTAGAAATAACCGTAAATCGCGTATGAATTCTCGTGTAAGATTAGAACAAAGCAAAGACTCTAACGATGTCGTTAATTGGGGTTATGGGCCCTCTAAGCGATTCATACATTTTACTTTGCATAAAGAGAACAAAGATACTATGGAGGCAGCTAGTATCATATGTCGCTTATTAAGAGCACCGCCCAAGATCATTAGATATGCAGGTACAAAGGATCGCCGTGCTGTAACTGTTCAAAGATTATCGATCTACGGAATCAAGCTGGATAGACTCAATGCGCTGAATAAAGCTCTTAGAGGTATGACAATAGGATCCTACAAATTTGAGGATGATCAAATGAGTTTAGGGCAGTTATCTGGTAACGAATTTGTAATTGTCATTAGAGACGTTCGTTCATCTGATGCATCGATGACCTTGGAGTCTGTTATTGAGTCTGGTTGTCAGTCTTTGGCTCGAAAGGGTTTCATCAACTACTTCGGCATGCAAAGGTTTGGGACTTTCAGTATTTCCACGAGTGACATTGGAAAGGAGCTTCTACTGGGGAATTGGGAAGGTGCTGTACAGATGATACTTGCGGATCAAGAAAATGTACTGCCAACTTCTAAACATGCAAGATCGATTTGGGAAACAACCAAAGATCCGAAAGAGGCAATCAAGCATATGCCAAGGCAATGTAGTGCAGAAATTTCCATTTTGAAATCACTGGCACAATATCAAAAAAATGAGGAGGGCAATTTCGACTCAAATTCATACTACCAATCTGTGATGAAAATATCAAGGAACTTGAGAACAATGTATGTTCATGCCTACCAAAGTTTTGTTTGGAATACCGTCGTTAGTAAGAGAATTGAGAAATACGGCCTGGAAGTTGTAGAAGGCGACTTGGTGATTATCGAAAATGATAATTCTTTGGCTAACTCGAAAGATAATGACAATGAGTTCGAGGATTTTGACGAAGATTTGCGCAAAGAACAATTTGTTCATACTCGTGCTTTAACACGATCTGATATCGAATCAGGTCAATATACCATCCATGATATCGTCATGCCAACGCCTGGTTTTGACATACAATACCCTGCTGATGAGATTCAAGTCAGTTTCTATCGAGAAGTCATGGAATCTGATGGGATGGATCCTTTCGATATGAGAAGAAAGGTTCGCGATTTCTCTTTGGCAGGTTCTTATAGAAACATTATGGGTAAACCAGAGAACCTTGAATATCACTTAGTGCAATACACAGATCCTAATCAACAACTTGTGAATACCGATCTTGAAATCCTCAATAACCTGAGGGGTAAAGAAAACGCTCAGAAATATATGAAGGATAAATTACAGAGGTTGATTCCAAACAAAGGTGGAGACAAAAACGCAGTTATATTACAGTTTCAGCTTCAGACATCATGTTATGCTACTATGGCATTGAGAGAATTGATGAAAATGGAGACCTCGCGTCGTGGAGATATGTTTATGCCTATTATCAGAGATAGTGATTTCGATTGAACAATTTACTGATTAGTAATCGATATCCTTAGAATTATTGATAGGTATCAATGAAACTCAAAAGCCACAGTTTACTAGCAAGTTGTCCATGTATCATTTCGACTTTTTGGTATCATGTATTTTTTTTCCTATTCATGATGGCCGGTTTGTGTCGAATAATGTGACACAAAATTCTTCAGAGTTGGTCAATGAACTTTGTGATCCAATCAACTTGGAACTTTTTTGAATTTGCTGTCGATGCCACAAATATCATTTTCAAGTTCTCTTATCTATATTAAACAGGCTCTTTGGGATTGTTGCTTTACTCTCCATCTTTTGTATTATAAGTACCTTATCTGTTTGAACTAAAATCCAGGTCAGCCGTAATTATCAGTGCAGCTCTACCAAAACAGGATTTGCCAATTGATATAACAATAATAAACCTTACCTCAAAAGCCGAGTTTCAGATATTCTTATTAGGGCCTATTAATCCTTAATAAAAGTGTTGTTTCCCTGTTACTAATTCAAAGTTTTCAACTACGCTCTCTAGCCCGTATAAGCTGGCCAAAGATCTCGAACGATAGACATAACATTGCTGTCGATTGAAATCAAATAGTCAAAATATGGCTGTGGATCAACAAGCAGGTTGTTTACCGAAAGAGTCTAAAAAAGCTTGTACTGAATCTTCAAAACTGAGAATACCGTCGTTGTCTACATTATTTGGAACCAACATGCAGGATCAGCACGAGGTATTTGGTTTCAGAAGATTTGCTAAGGCATATATTCTTGGCACAGAAACACCTTACAGTTCTAATAATACTAAGCTTGATTTTACAAGTCATTCAAGGAAACAAAATTGCGGAAAAGATGCTTCTTCTTATTATACGTGTGCCAATGAGAATACAGCTTCACGGCCACCTCCTCGATCAACCATAAATTCTTATAGCGAAAGTCAATTGGGATTATTTCTCAAGCACAAGTTTGTCGCAGAAACTGAACGTTTGAATGTCAGTGGAGAAATGACAAATTACGATACGAATAAAAAAAAATCCATGGAACGCAAGGACTTGACTCCATTCACACTTTGTTTATCCAATCGATTTACTCACAATTCCACAGATGTTGTAGATTTCAATAAAGAGGCAACAAAAGTTGTTTTAGGTAACATACCTTATGGAACAGGTTTGAAGAGTATTATCAATCAAGTACACGGAGGACCATTAAAAGAACTACGATTTGTGGAGTCAGGTATTCCAGGGATCAACTTTGATAAAGTGGAACTCAACTTCATGACAAAAGAGGATGCCCAGGCGTTTATTAAATATGCCGAATCTCAGCTATTCAAGGTTAACGGTCGGCATTTCGAAACAATTTGGGCTCCCCCAGGCTCAATGGAAGATGACTCTCATGAAGATTATATGCTGGATGACGGAATGGAAACACACTTTGGATCTCCGTGCAGATCTTTGATACTCAAACGGTATCCTAAAAGAAGTAAATTTAAGAGAACAGGATCTAAACAAGATTTGGTATTAGAGCATTTCGATATTAAACAATTGAAAGAAGATTTCGGAGAATTTGGAGATATCATGGAGATTACGCCTATAGTCTCGCGAAAGCTTTCAGTGTCGGTTTATTTTTATGATGTGATCAGTGCGATGAAGGCCATATATAGTTACCAGGATAAGAATTCCGCATTTCATAAGAAGTATTATAGGTCATGGGCTATGTGGTACGGTAGAGATGTCACCGACAAGCCGTGTATAGAGTTTTAACTTACAACCGTGAGTGTGGTTAGAGAGATTTAGTATTTTTTTCTCATCACACTTTTTTCAACTCTCGTTGTTTTATATTTAGTAATGGTATAAAAACTTTAAAAGACTGTCACAATACTAAACCTTAATAATTTATTTTCAATGACCATGGTTGAATCCAGATACTGGTATAAAACTCATCAGATGTATAGCATAAATTTTACAGATCCTTTTTCATACCATCAAAAACTACCAGCAGACCTCCTACAAGATGTAATGATCCTGTCACAAAGATATCAACTTCGTTATTCAGACTCAATTCGTCAACTTTAGTTTTGGCACTCTCTATGCTTGGACATATATGAACAGTGCAGTTATCACAATCTATTTTTAACCACTCATCTGCTAATGCTTGCTGGACAGTCATTTTGTCGACTTCATCCTTGGAAGTATTAATCGATACGAGATCCTTTGAATAAGAGCCATCATTCCACGTAACGTTAGTTGTAAATATTACATGATCGAACTTGGGTTGTCCATCTAATATACTGGCCAAGTGTTTCAGAAGAACTTTAGCATCTCTGCTTTGCTGATTGAATACTAGAATCTTTCTTCTGTCCGATCTCATAGTCGAGGATTTGAACCAATTGGAAGCAGCTTCTATACTTTCAATTGTGTGTGCACCATCTAGGTACCAAGTTCTCCCCAACTCTACCAAAGTTTGACATCTTCCTTCCCATTTCGTTTCTCGCAAACCTTTTTTAAAGAGCTCCGGTAAAGTTGCGTGCTGGTTACTGGGTATTACTTCATCCAAAAGTTTCAATTTATTCAGAACTTCACTGGCTAAAGCAATTGCCAAAGATGCATTCGACTTCTGAAAGTGACCTGCAATTCCTAACTCGAGTTTATCAAGCTCTTCAAATGGCGAGACTTGCGTCAAAAGCGTATTTCGCTCTTTGGCTCGCTCTTGTAGTATAGCCAACCCTTCTGAGGGTTGATTGTTGACTGTATATGCCGGCGAACCCTCTTTGAATATGCCACCTTTGTTCCATGCTATCTCTTGAATTGTATTTCCCAGCATGTGTGTATGATCGATTCCTAATAAAGAAACCCCGCATACCACTGGCCTTTCAATTATATTAGTAGAATCCAGTTCTCCCCCAACACCAACCTCATATATACATGTATCACAACCCTCCTCCATAAACGCATGAAATGAAAGTAATGTGAGAAATTTGAAGTATCCAGGCATCGAGCCTGGAACCATGTGAGGAAATTTTTGCAACTGTGATTCTGAGCTCATCAATCGGTCCCAAACTTCAAAAAAATACTTTGCAAAATCCTGTTCCGTGATGGGCTTTCCATTGATTCTAATTCTCTCTCTAACATGGCGTAAGTGTGGGGACGTGTACAGACCTACTTTCTTCAATTTCCCCGAATACTGGTTTAGTATAGATGAGGTGAAAGCAGCCGTCGAACCTTTCCCTTTAGTACCAGTGATGTGCACAATATTCAAACGATTGAAATCGGAGGGTTTGTAACCAATTCTCCTCGTCCATTCTTGCATCTCATAGAGGCTCATTCTATTTTTCCTATCGCCCGACTCTCGTACCATTTTGATTGCTGCATAATTAGACTGTAATGCATTCAACTTCTCAATAGCCTCTGTATAGGTTCTTCTTGTCATATTTAAGATCAATGTAGATCTCATGATGCCATCCACATGAATCTTGACTATTTTACTTGTAATGTCTTCATAATCAAATTGTCTTGATTGCTTACTAAACCGAGTTTGAATATATATAATCAGTCTCAGTGAGTGCTCAAAAGAATATAATGTTACCCAACGATTCTCATCATAAATTTTGGCACATCGAAAAACCTGGGAGCAGCTATTCTAACGTGTTAATGCTGATTAATGCAGATTTATTTAGAGTGATGATATATTGCTTCAGCAAGATATCGATATACATATAATTGACTTTCCTGTCATCCATCCAGGCAATGATTAACCTGAAAGATTTTGATACAAAAAACCAGACGAGCTTTTGAGCGATAGGCTTATGATATTTCTGGGACATGGAATACAGCCTGTAACCAACAACGATACATTCGCAGTTGCCTTTTTCGATTGACTAGTAAACGCCTGTCAGTACCAATTTTACTTTCTGTGAAGTATTTCTTGGTGAATATATCTC
Source organism: Oligophagozyma castellii (assembly GCA_030556345.1). NCBI lineage: Eukaryota > Fungi > Ascomycota > Saccharomycetes > Saccharomycetales > Saccharomycetaceae > Oligophagozyma > Oligophagozyma castellii. Next base: position 247,537 of record JAKTPW010000006.1, read on the forward strand.
TCAATTCGTTCTCGGTGAAGAAGTAGACTCGGGTACCATCACCTCTAACGTAGAAGTTGTCTTCCAAAAGTCTATTTTTTTTGAAACGGACCTGCACTTGATCATATCTCCCATAATCTCTAAACAATATTTTTCCACCAGGTTTCATGATTTTATGCAAGTTATCCATAGCTCTCTCCCACTGGTTTGGCGCCAAAGCACTCATTACAAAAATCATTACTGCAATATCTACAGATTGTGGCTCCACCCCTTCAGGTAAGCTACCATCTTCATTTGCTAAATCCCAAACGCAGGCGCTTCCATACTTGGGGTTGAAATGCTCAGAGGTTTTGACTAATTCAACGGCTCTAGGTGCAAAGTCGGCTGCAATCATTCTGAGATGTTCGTTTTGATTCTCATTCAATATGGGAAAGAAGGTATTACCAGCACCACAGCCAATTTCGAAGATAGTCACAGGACCCGCATCTTGCTTGGTAGAAGAGTACAGAATTGGGAACTCAATTTGTAACCACTTTCTGTCTTTGAAGAATTTTTCTTTGTTATTTTTATAGAATATATCCCAATAACGAGATGGATTACTGTTGTAAAGACTCTTGTCAAAGTCAGGAACAGGGTTTTCGTATTGTTTGGCAATCTTTTCTTCGGCTTCTCTAATTTGGTCTTCACCCCATTCTACGTTATCCCATGCGTTATGATCCCAAATATCTGATTCGTCAGTCAATGTTCTCTTACCGAATTCGAAAGGATCATCTCGACCTCGACGTGAGCCGTTGTCTTTGTCGTTAAGGGTTATCTGTTCGTTCTCAGTACTCTCATGATTAACTGTTTCTAGCATCTCTTCTCGGACTTCTTGAGTAATTGCATCCAGAGCATATTCTTGTTCTTTAGGTTGAACTAGGCCTAAGTGATTCATCATTGTTCTCGGGAGTGTCAACTTGATCAAGATTGGCGCTCTTTTCTGCTATGTTTTCCTTTTCACTGATGGTTTCTTCAACAGTAGTTGCTGCTGCTTTCTTCTTATTCTTCTTCTTATTTTTCTTCTTCTTGTTCTTCTTAGCATTTTTGCCCATTACAGCGACTTCACCATTTCCGAGTTTTTCTTCATCCGAACTCTTGGCTGATTCATCGTTGTCGATGTCGTTGTCGCTGTTATCGTTCTCTGAGGCTAGTCTTAGTTCCTCATTGGATTGAGCCACCGTAGTCTCAATAGACTTTGTAATTTCTGCGTCAGGAGAATCAGTGTGCACGACAACTTCTGCCTCCTCTTGGTCGGAGTCCTTGTTTTCTACATCAATCTCGATGGATCTCTCTTCTGACCCATTGCGATCTTCCGCAGGCTCGACAGAATCTTTCTGAATTTCTACTTCATCGGCGTTCTCTACTTCATGGGGTTGGACCTCAGCGATCTCTGAGACAAACTTGTCCTCAGAAGAGGCCTTAAATTCTGCTTCTGCCTCACTTGAACCCGATGTAGACTTTAGAGGGACCGAAGAGTTGAGCTTTTCGTGGCTACTTTGCGCCACCGCGGACCCCTCGCCGTCCTTTGAAATGCTCTCAAACTTTTTGATAAGATCAGCAACGCCCATATCTCCAATCCCAGTCTACGAATAAACTATATTAAGCTTTTCTCTCCACTTCAAGGTGTCTAATTGTGAATCAACAATTCTACCGATTTCGACATTTATAATTTTTCATACTTCGGATAATTACTACCACCAGAGGTTCAAAACAAGAAGTTTAATTAGAAACTACCAGGTTACGAGCTTTTTAGAGATTTCTGTGATGATTGTAGTATTCAATCGTACTGCAGACATATGTGGTTTTTGCTCTGCTTTAAATAGAGCATAATCAAATTGATTGATGAAGACATATTAAATAAACACTACCATCGATTGACATATACGAATAAATATTGATAATTGTAGGATCACTATCCGAGCATAAAACTTGTATTCAAAGATATTAATGATCGGAGCTCATACTCATCTATCCTCGTCAATTACTCAACAGGACAAAAATTGATAATATTGATTTCAGCTCAATGACCAAGGCATATTATTTTTTACAAAAGTGTGGTAATACATGTCGTCTGACATAGTACCGGCAGCACATAGGGTTTCTCTATTCACCAAATAATCAGGCAATGGATATTTAGGATTTCTACGAAATGGATTCCTGCTTTTTTTTTTGTCAACCAAAGGAGACCTAGTTGCGTACCAATCCTCATCAAACAATTCCAATGCATGCTTCTTTTCACTTTGTATCAGATCCTCGAAATATTGCTTGCGCTCTTCTTGATTTAATTGCCGAGGATTAGGGTCTGAGCCAATGTAATGCATACCATTTGCAGGAAAATCAATAACTCGAGCATGATGATGCAAGAACCGTACTTTCTTGAACAAAAACCCAGATATCGTGATCATTTTGGGATAGAATCCGGTAAATTCGCGAAATCTGCCAATTGAGTATAATAGGTTGTCCAGAGAGTCAAGAGCGTATTCTTCTGTAGTGATATATCCATCTACGAATAAAGCCTCAACACTAAGTTGTATGGCATTCAATTTGGACAAAATATCATTGACGATGGTGATTATCTCCAAATCCTCAAAACTAGCCTCCACTAATTCTGTTTTTGCACAAAGGATTTTATATATGAGCATATAGTAGCTGCTCGCTTCAGATATATTGCCCGCGTGACGTTTTGTCTGGGAACCACTGAATATCACAACTGAAGTTTCATGATCCATCAGAAGCCTTTGAACTGCCAACAAACCATGCTTGATGAATGACCAGTGATCGTTACCAGGACGCTGAAAATCGACAAGATGCCAATGCTCTGCATGCTGCCCCAGATTAACCTCTGATGTGTCCCACATCCACTTCCATATCCCATGGCAGGGAACAACTATCAAATGCGTTTTCTGCTGGGTCATCACTTCCTCGAGTATAGTTTGTAATTGAACTCAAAACCTTTTTCTTGATCACTTATTTGACCGTTGTTGTTTTGCAATGGTAGCTCAACCTGCTGAGGTACAAATCGACGTAGTTCTGAAGAATGATCAGAATATTGAGATTTGAGTTGGTGAATGTCCAAGAATGTGTCCATAGGAGGTATCTGAGCGCCTCTAGGATTCTGCAATTCAGTAATTAACCAGTGGTCGACTATCGGAAAGCTCTGATTGTAGATCTCACCTCCACCGATAATGTATATCCGTTCTAAACCTAGCTCACTAGAACTAGATTTTAAAGACTCGATTGCACCAGATAACGAGTTGCTATGATATACTAGTTTGTTTGTCTCGTCAGCGGAACAAGTATCTGGGAAGTTTCTTGATACAATAACGTTCAAACGGTTGGGTAACGGCCTAAATTTTTGCGGAATAGATTCCCAAGTCTTTCTCCCCATTACAACAGCATTTATTGCGCCAGTTTTAAACGTTGATGTCGTAGTTTGCTTGAAGTATCTCATTTCCTTGGCAAGCCGCCAAGGCAAAGCACCTTGGAAACCCAAGCCCATCTCCGGCATCAAACATGCCACGATCGAAATCACAGGGACACTCATTATCATGTCTAAGGTGTGAAGGATAACAAATCAAACCGCAACGTCAAACTGTTGTACATATATATATGTATATATATATTCATACGGGAAAGCTTAACATGACTCAAACTTGTAAATGCATATCTAAAACTCTACAGTGCCCAGCAATCCTTTGCAAGAGCTAACGTAGGGAAAAGATATGGAGAATTAACTTGTCAGACTGCCATTTGCACCCACCCTTTGTCCTCGAAGAACAGACTACCGCCCTCTAAGAGAGGGTACGTAGCCAGGGTCAAGATCATCGCGCCGATTAAAGGCCAGCATCGATAGAACAGAACAAAGTTCAACCTATCGAAGAACCATGAAAAACGGCAAAATAAAACAGTAGATGGCCGAGCCACTAAGGACTGCGGACCAAGCTAGTATCAAGTTCAACCGTGAGGAATGAACTCTTAGTTTCATAAAGTTCTCACTCTAGGGCACAAAGGCTCTGCGGCTCATCAACCAAGTTGGATTCAGTGGCTCGTTTGAAGAGTCAAAGAGTGACGATTCCTATAGAAATGATCCTACTGTAGAATGTGTTAGTTAATGTGCTCCGGAATTGGTTGTGACAAAGTCAAATAATAGTGGTGAAGTGTTCATTCCACCTATATGGGTGAGTTACATACTGAAGTACGTCGACAATTCTTTTAGAAAGGGAACAAGAAAAGTGCAAGAGCAAGAACAAGAAGACATTACTGATACATCGCTCCTTTTATACTTTTCAGAAGTGAAAATTTTTTCATTCGAAGCCCCAAAAAACTACGGCATGTACTACAAAGCTCGAAAAATTTTCACTCTAGGGTTCTATCACCGTTAATACAAACCAATATCACTATGTGATCGTGTACCCAAACTGGAAACGCGTTCCCATATGCTAGGGATGTTTTTATTAGACTTGTCGATGAATTGAGATATCAAGATATATATATTTTGCTTTAAATGACAGAGTCAGGATGTGAGATATGATTGTTTGAGAAAATAATACGCATTTGTCAGTGTGACTATTTGCATCACTACTATACCATAACAATCTTGTAATGCTCACCAACTAGAAGTTTGAAGATATCTTGTTATCACCACATAGGCAGGTAGCCTGCAATAACGCATGTGACGCCATATTGATTCGAACGCGCCAAGCCCACTGCCAGTATGTATTTGGTCTGATAATCATGCCAGATTCTTGAAATATCTTGATCGTGATGCTAAACAATACAACGCTGCAATGTGCCGAGAGGAGTTTATACTATTTATACGTGACAACCTAAATTTGCAACTTAGGATTTCATAAACCAGGACTACCATGCCCGTAAACTTCTGCTAAATCATTTATATACCCTCGAAAGTAATAAGTAGATGTACAGTCTGATGATCACATTCGTGTGCTCCGCCGCTTGAAAAAATCAAATACACGCTTAGCTGTGGATTGCCTCTTGACCTCCTTTTCTTGCCGCAGGGTATCTTGTGTCTGTACAGGAATTGAACTCTCTTGCATCCTCGAGCTGTTTTGTAACTTCGAAGTAGTGACCTGTGACGCAGAGACTTGCCTTTGCTGCGCTGCACTAGAATGTCTAGAACGAGAGTCAATCGTAGCCTTGCTACTGTTCCTTGATGAATATAATGACAAAAGACTGAATCTCTTCTTTCTTGTCTTGTCATGCTCATGAGTGTTTATTTCTCTTGCTTCAATATCGAGACTAGATGAGTTGGTTTCCGCAGAGGAAAGGGTAATATCGCGAAGGTCACTTGTAACCGATGGAAAAGGATCAGCTGAAGTTGCTTTGATATCCGACAGGTCAGCTCTTTTAGGTACCGTCAATTCATATAATGGCTTATTTATATGCTCTGCATGACTTTGGAGCGAAATCACTGCACCCTTGCCTCTAGACGGTACTTTATCGTTGGCAGAATATACCCACGATTCATCAAAAGTATCATCATCGAACTCTGTACGTGAGAGAACTGGGAAATACGAGACAGGACGAGGTTTGCCATGATTAATCTGTAGCTGTCTTCGTTGTATATTCTCTGCGACGTCCTTCGTTATGGACCGCGTAGGGTAATTTGACACGTTCTGTGAAAAGTTATCCCCATGGAGGTTGCCTATCAAGTTGCTGGTCCCGTTATGACCATGGACTTCAGAGGGACTTCCTGGTCGATTTATGCTGACATTCGACACATTAGTGGCATTGTGGAGAGCATTGGAGGCCGAGGAATCAAAATGTATACGATTTTGAACGTGATGTGTGTCTGGACCTGGAGGTTGATATGACTGAGAGTTAGAATATCCAACAACCGAGTGCCGATTTTCTCGTGAAAAAGTCGGGGACGAGGATATCTTAAAATGGTCCTTCATCAATATATTAGGTTTCCTGTCCACTTCTTTGGTTCTTGGAAGTGACAATCGTTTATTTGTTATTACAGTGGGAACTCCTGTGGCACTTGTTGTTCTCCTACTCAAAAACTGAGCCTTCATTTCCCTTGGGTCATCATCTTTTACTATTTGGTCCCACTCTTCAGTACGTATTGACAAAAAGGAACGATAATGTGATAACCATTCATGCAGTTGTATTTGTGACATAACCAATCTTCTTCGGGGATCAGAAACCAGCATTTGTCTCAACAAATCTCTCGGTACTGGCGTTATGTAATCTGGGAATTTCAACGGACTACTAGTGATATACCTGTAAAGCCTACCAATATCATCTCCATTAGGGTTGGAGGGATCATCATCCCATGGTAGATATCCTGCCAGCATTGAATACAAAATGACACCGCAAGACCAAATATCTGCTTTACAACCTTCGTAAGGTCTGGTACTGACAACTAATTCTGGCGCGGCATAACAGGGTGATCCACATGAAGTTTTCATGAGCTGATTTTGAGGCGTGTATTCATTAACGAAACCGAAGTCGGTAATGATCAAGTTACCATTTTTATCCAGTAGCAAGTTTTCCAATTTCAAATCTCTATGTACAAGACCTTTGGAGTGCATATAATTTACACCACTCAGAAGCTGAGCAAAAAGCTTGGATGCAACTGGCTCTTTCAGCCTACGCTCTTTTTGAATATACTTGTAAAACTCACCACCGGAGGCAAACTCAAGTACTATACCGATATATTTGGTATTCTGCAAAACCTCTTCCAATCGAACAATGTTTGGGTGCTTCAAATGCTTCAAAGCATTAATCTCTCTGTAGACCTTGGTTTGCTTTTCTTTATCATCTGATATACTGTCCTTTCTGATGAGCTTTATTGCAATTTGCTTTGACACTGCATTAGCATGCGGTGGAACTCTAGTCCACCCTAGTTTGACCTTTCCAAACTCGCCTTCACCCAAAGTCGAACCGATCAAATATGGACCAAACGTGACATGGCGTTTTGGTGTTTTCAAAGTAGAGCCTTGCAGTGAACGAGGACGTTGAGATGCTTGCTGGTCCATTCGTTGCGTTTCCTTCTTACCTTTGACATCAGTAGAATTAGTGCTTACCGGGTATCTCTGATCAACAGGCTGGGGTGTGCCAGCATATGTATGCCGTTTTGCAACAAAAGCCATATCACAGAGCACACTGTTCGTCTCGATCTAAATGGGTCTCTCGCTGTCTTGGCTGCTCTAGTTAGTGACACTAATTTAATTTATAACGTGAACTATAAGTTAAACCAAAAACAGCAAGTGACCTTTCTAGCGGTTATGAGACCAAGTACAATGAATGACTCTTTGCAGTTGAACACTGGAAAAGTTATCCTATGGAATATCAAAGAGCTGTGAATGCTAAGCTTTTGGTAGATGATTGTGAGATCAGTAGGGTCTCATTAATATAAAATACAAATATTCTTGGCAATTATACGATAATTATGTTACTCGAAGTACACGGCAAACTCAAATTCCTGAGGTATGATGCGGCAGCCATCAACACCATTCATGTCACAGAGATATGGCTAATGCCGATATTAACAATATGATTGATTACCTTCATAATCATAAAAGAGATATATGTATATACAGAAATTAATGTCAATGTCGTTATAGTGGCGTGCCATGTACTGATCACTTCTTATCCATGAACAGTTTTCAGGTTCTTTGGCAAAAGATTCGACGTAGTATGGCTGTGGAAGATACATCAATTCGAGCTGGATTTTGCAATAATAACAATCTCACTTGGCATCATGTTTCACAACACCAACCTTAGCTGGTCTGATAACACGGGAGTTGAGCGTATATCCGGGTTGTTGCACGTGAAGGACGGTACCTGGAGCCTTGTCATCATGCTGTAACTCAAACAGTGCTTCATGGAGGTTAGGGTTAAAGGGCTCATCTATAGGCTCGATCTTCTCGATGCCGTATTTTTTTAAAGTTTTCTCGAAGACATCTCTGGTCATCTTTACACCTGTATACAGTTCTTTGAGTTGCTCGTTCTCTTCCAGTTCCTCAGGCTTGAACGCTTTCAATGCATGCCCAAAATTGTCCACCGATTCCAGAAGATCTTTAGCAAATTTTTGGAGAGCAAAATCTTTCGCAGCCTTAATGTCCTTCTTAGTAACCTCTTGAAGATTCCTGAATTCAGCAACTGATCTCAAGAGCCTATCTTTCAAGTCCAAAACTTCTTTGTTCTTGGCTTCCAATTGATTTTGTAGATCCTTCAACTGTTTTTGCTCTTCGGTCAATTTCGAACCCGCATCCGAAGACTCTTCAACTGCTTTCTCTTCTTCTTTCTTTGCCTCTTCATTTGTCGATGAATACAATCTCCTAGAGTTAATGACATTCAATTCATTGGTTAACCTTACCAAAGTGGGTCTCACAATAGGCAGTGGTCTTGTACATCTGATACTTCTGAGAGCCAAGCTGGATAGGAGAGATCTCATTACAGTCATGACTAATGTGGGCCAATGACTGGGTCTTTCAAGTTGATCTATTTTTTTCGGATAATTCAAGTGAGGTTCAAGATCTGAAAATCTTTTAGAGTTCGCTCTTATTGTTAAAACATTTGAGCGTTGTCAATCAAACACACCATCACGTGGAAAGTGCTTCAATAAACCCGAAATCAGAGAACACTGTGATACATGTATCGCTACCGATGTATATGCAACGAGAGCATGCAATAGTATGCACCCCAGTACTTAATATATAAATCCGTTATATCATAAACCATTCCGAATTGATAAAAAATGCCATTAGTATATTTCACGAACAATTTCTCAAAGTACCTGTGAACCAATATCATTTATTCAGACTCCCAACACTTCCTTATGAATTTTTCCATGTTTACTGCCCTTTTCATGTGTCCTTGAATCCAGGGATGATTAATCATTTGTCTAGGTGATGGCCGTTCACGAGGCTCTTTCTTCAGGCAATATTCTATAAAAGATTTAAACGCTTTGCTCCAAAGAATGTTGTTTTCAGGCTCGTCCTTCAAGTGTGGCGAAAAAGTCAATATCACTGTAAGTAATTCAATAGGAGCAATGTTAGTGTTCACTTTATCGGACTCGAAGGGAAAGCGACCTTGTGCTACTTCTAAGATCGTGAGCCCCAATGACCATACATCGCACGTTACGCTATAAGGCTGGCCTTGTATTCTTTCCGGTGCCATATAATACGATGTACCCGTAAAAGTAGTTGCTAAAGAATTCACAGCTTCTCCACTTACTCCAAAATCACATAACTTAACTTGTCCTTGCTCATTGAGAAGAATATTCTGAGGTTTGATATCTCTATGAATTATTTTCCGCTCGTGCAAATATGACAAACCTCTTAGGACAGACTCCGCAATTTTCCCTAAGACCTTTTCACTAATCCTACCTCCACGCTTTAGTAGATTTTTATAAACAGCATCCAACGATTTCCCCCCCATGTATTCCATGGCAATATAGATAACCGAGTTTTGTTCATCTGCAAACATACCATAATATCTAACAATGTGTTCAGACTTGAAACTCTTGTTGAACTGCAATTCTCGGAAAATCTGTTTCTGATATTCAGGATTTGTATTCAAAGTATTAATGGTCTTTAGAGCGAAAATCTTGGATCCATTTCTGAGCTTGCATTTGGCCACTGAACCTCCGGCACCTTCACCCAGTATCCCCAGTGTCACAATCTCCTTTTGCATGCTTTTGTAGTGCCAAAGGTATTCTGAAATATCCGAATCGGCCATAGATTCTCCATTCATGAGCTTCAAGTCAGTTATTCCATTCTGCAAATCCTCAACAGGTGCATTGGAATCTGTTGCTAGTACAGGATTCATGGTCAATGCAGGAATCGAAATTGGAGCTGGCCGTTTTCTAGTCAATGAGGAATCTGCGCCAGCGCTGATTCCGCCACCACTGTTGCCATTTGATTCGTTCTTGCCGTCAGCATCAACAAGGCCATGAGTGTTCGAATTTGGTGCATCACTGCTTTTTGATATAGGCAGGTGTAGTCTAGGGTACTTGGGATTGCGCCGCGTTGACTCTGGAGGCTTGAACAAAGAAGCCATTCTAGTTATTCCAAACCTTTCTCAAGTTGCTGATATGGTACAGGCACGAAGGCTAACAAAAGCCAAATTCTAATCCAGCGCCTCGTAAACGGACAAGAAACAACGTAAGAGCGCTGAGAAAGCTGCACACTTTCAGGTCACGCTCTTCTGATTAATAGTTCATCGTCGATATCAAATCATGATTGATCTAAATTTTCTATATTGTACAAATTCACTATAATGTGCAAGACCTCATTTTAGCTCAGTCAAAAAATGCATAGCCACTTCATGGCTTGCAACGGTCCAATACTCAATACGTTTCAATGACTTCCTTAGTAATAATAAATAGTTTCGTATATTGTTGAATAACTACGAAATGAGCTGTTTTAGTTTGCTAGAGTCTTGATGTCAAAACAAATTGTAAATCAGGCCGACTGAGAAATAGAATCTCTTTTGACATATGGCTTGTATACTGTAATGTTGCTATCGGGGCGCACGTAAGCTACCATATTGTCAACCAATGGATGGGACGCTACCGTGTATCTATGACGCGTTCCCGCGTAAGCAGACAAACTGGTATCTCTATGGAAAAATTTGAGACATTCGCCCTGTAAGTCATTGCGGTCACTCATTGCGACATCTCCGTCGTCCGCATTGTCATCATCGTTTTTGGAGAAAAAGTATTCCATGTCCCACTGGTAAATGCTGCCTGATCCTCCGACTGTTAGAAATTCTGAGGAAGCAGTCTCTGCAAATTGCACGTCAACTACCGAATCACCTCCAGAATGGTACAACATAGCGAGCTCCTTCTGACATGGATCCTCACCATTTTGACGATGGGTCAGATCCATAGTAGCCGCGCGCACCGCACGAGCATCCCATAATTTGATGACGCCGGTGGACGATCCGGTCACAAATAATGATTCGGTCAGTGTAGAAGCATCAAAAGAAGTGACCAATCCGTTTTGGGATTCTCTCAAAACCCACAATGGCTTATCGGCAGTTCTAATATCCCAAAATCTCATTACATTATCATCCGAGCAAGTTGCCATTAGGGTATTGTTGAAAAATCTCACAGTGTGCGTCAACGTTGTCTCAGGTATTGAAACGGTACGCAGCACCTCACCAATACGACTGTAATTATCTATTATCTTGAATATACTTCCCCCGGCCTCTTGCCCGCTGCTACTTTGCGATTTGATCACTGTGTCGCCGTCTACAGACACTGCAAAATCAGCAACAGCCAGATCGTCAGGACCTCTCTTCAGCGAATGTATTCCTGAATAACTAGTGGATGGGCCCATAATCTCCTGAAGAACTTCCACGGGTACCTTAATCCCATCACGGAACCACGCTAAGGAGCCATTGGAGGACATCGCGATTAGGTTATTCTCGCCATTGTCCAAGGCAATCATTTTACTGACATTCTCACCTTGATAGACCCATTTGGGGGTTAGTGGCTCTTTGCCTACATTTTTGAAAGCGTTGTCATATAGATCTGTAGGTTTCTCAGTGCCTTCCCCATTCTCGTGGAAGGTGTTGAAGGGTAAGCTACATTCTAGTTCATAGATATTGCTTCCTTGAGCATAACACAGCTCTGTAGCTACACTATCGTTTTCCTTATCTGGTGCAACAGATGTTCGCCACACTAAAGCTTTGGGAATACTAGGCAAGGCTTGACTACTAACTCTTTCCTTCAATTTAGGAGTGAACTTCGAAATATGATGGTACGTTGGCTGATGGGCGGTCATGAGAGCTGAATGTGAACTAGTAAGATATCTCGAAATCTGATAGACTCTGACTTTATATCTCAATATATAAATATATTGCTAGGTAGAGCCAGTATGATCAAAGATGCGAGGTTTCCCTAGCATATCAATGACATCTTAGGGCTCTTACCTCTTGAGTAGTGACTTATATATGTTATATATAGGATTCCGAATTGAGAATATACATTGAAAAAGGTAACCGGACTCGTTTGGGCCCAAAATACTATTTTATGTAAAAGTTAGTCAGATGCAGTTTAGCGAGATGTTCAATGTCGCAGGGGCGTCGTATGAGACTTCGACGACAATCTCAACATCAATTCTTTGGTTACATAATATATGAAATCAATGTAAAATGCAAAAAATTTTGTAAGCCAGCAGTCTAACTAAGCCTTTCAGATTTTTTTTGAGTATAGTACAATCAATGCCCCGTGGTCGGCTGGTTTCCCACTGTATTTCGATCGAGCTTTTTGTGATTCATGTATGGTACACGAGCGGTCGTTCCTGATATAAAGACCAAATTCTTAGCACATACCCGGAAACATGGGCTCAGGACAAGTAATTTTAGATTACACACCTGCTGAAATCAAAAACCAATCATTGTGAAGGTGGATAGCCCTTGAAATCGATCATGTAGACAGATCCATTCCTATTCTTGGCCATTGAGCACATTCTTAGTTCATTGTTTTCCAATGGATATACTATCAATAAGGGTGTCATATCTTTTTGTGACATCATCATCCATCAAGCTCATCTGAGCAATTAGACCAGCTAACTGCTTGGGAATGTGTTGTTTTACTGTAGTTACTTTGCCAATTGTTGATATCAAGTCGTCCATAGTTTTCAAATTATTAGCCTGCATGATAATCTCTCTCAGTTCTTTGCCAACTGGTACATATAAGCGGACCCTATTTTCATTCATTATATCGAGCAATGATCGATCACAACACTTGGAGCGCTGCGCCAAAGCTTTATCAATATCGATGAACGGATTCTTATGCGGCATACTACCAGAACATTTATTTTCAGTTTCATAAGACGGCTGTTCTTTTGAAGATCTGTGTTCACATGGTCTATTTGTGAGCATTTGCTCAAAATACTTTTCCGGTTTCGGATCCTGTAAAAATGACCTCCCGAAACAAGTTTCCAATGCTTCAATTAATTTGACAAGATTGTCCTGCAGAATTATACAGGAAATAGTATTTTCCTTCTCCTCCAACGAAAAATTTGTATTCGTTGAACTCCTTGTTGCTAGCCATTTCCTCAACGTGTCCTTGACCTCTTTTGAAAGATTTTTGGCTTTGTTATAGAAAACTTTTGTCAAGTATTTCTGCGTGTTATCAGCCGTTATCGAAAAATCCCCAATAGCTTTAATTAACAGTTCGCCAACAAACAAAAATTCGTCAAATTTGTTAACAACATCCTGACTATTAGCTAACCTCTTATTCAGGATGGTCGTTATTCGTAATTGTAAATTAGCGGGTATTTCAGGAATGTCATACTTTAGACGTTGCAAGCACGGCAGTTCTTTTATGAGAAAATATAAAAAAGCCCCAAATGATTTGACCTTTGACACATCTTTTGCTGCTGATCTAAATGATATGTATTGCAGTTTCTTACAGTCGATGAGAATTGTTGTCATCACAGACATATCTTGAATCGAGATAGCATTGTCGTCAAGAACAATATGAGTCAAATTGGTAAAAGATGGCATAAAGAGATGAAGAATCGCAAACAAATGTGGAAAAATTTGAGGATTATTACTGATGTCCAAATATGATAAATTGGACAACCTTGATAGTGCTTCAACAATTTCCTTCATATCATCAATATCTTCGATTTCACATGACTTCATTACCCAATACGTCATAGGCGAGTTCAGCTTACGTAGTTGTTTGAAGGTCATGACTAACATGTTCACGTGTTGTGACATGTCCATATAAGCTGTATCAACGCCTTGAACAGGGTACGAAGAAATGAACCTCATCAACGATTCGAAAGAAGATTTTTTCAATTGAGTTGTTGCTAAACCTAGCCTCACACCTGTTGCAGGGGCTTGTTTTCCGATGGCATTGAATAAATCATCACAAGATTGAATAAGGTTAATCCTAATACCGTTAAGGAGTAGTTCTTGAAGCGGTTTTCCTTTCCTAGTTTTGAGAACGTCAATGAAAATGTTCCAATCGAGCTGATCACGATGAGTGTCCTCGCCAGGAGCTAGCTTCGATTTGGTTTGAGAAATGTCCACTCTAGTAATAGATTCGTTTTGGCGAAGAAAGTCACATAAAAGATACCAACTTTCAACTGAGATAGGAACATTCCTCAATGTAAGCCTATCCAACGATTTCGAATGGACCAGAGAAGCCAGTAGGATTCGCAACATAAATGCTGACAAATTGACGTTGTCGAAATATATGTTAGGGATTGATGTTATAGCAATGAAATCACAAAATGTTACTAAATCAACCAAAGTGGGTTCCGGGTTCATAAATCTCAATCCTCTAACCGTTTGCTTACCTTGTAACTGTTTCAAGGTTGTAACGACGGGCATTATTTCTCTTACATGACAGCATCTAGTATACAACTTGTCAAGAGTTAACGTCTTCTCGGCGTCACTATCACTTGTTGCGCAACTCAATTGATCGGAGCTCACTCGGGACTGTAAAATATAAGTGGAGTTAGTTTTACCGGGTCTGTGCGTTCTTAGTAAAGGTTTTTCAATACTGATTTTGCCAGCTTTCAACGATGAACCACAGTTGCTATCTTCGGCTATTGAAGTATATTGGGAGACTTCCTCAGCCAAAGCCTCCGCGGCCCTATGAGCCAAATGGTGTTGTCTTTTGGACTCTTTCAAAAACCTGTGCTCTTCCTCTAATGCAAATAAATATTCAGGCGAATCCTTAGTGTATTTAGATACGACAAGGGTTTGGCCCTCTACAGGAGTTATCCCTTGCGAGAGGTTTGGCACTCCGCTTACCATATCTCTAGGTATCCAAACCTCACCCATTCTAGGGGTGATCGAGGGTAGCTCCTGTGCAGGCTCGCCAGGCAGTTTGTCAAGTGCAAATTTGAGTCTTTTCAATTTGGGAATCGTAGGTGGGGAGACATCTTGTGCAGGTTTTGAACAACGGGTTTTGTTATTTGTAAGTGCAGCTGTTCGCTGAGCATTTCTTATCCGTTTTCCACGGTACAGCCAATCGAGTTGGATCGACATATGAGCCCCAAATAGGGTCAATAAGTACCTATAGCTATTACTTTTCACTTGTAGATCCCCACATTCTTTCTCTACGTATTATTTTATGATCTATATATTATCTTCAATTGTATAATAATTCAAATTGTAGATGCATCTCATCGCTTACTGAAGACACAATCTAGTACGCAAGAATCATGTCTGGGACACTGTTTGACGATACATTTGTTGTCCAGGAAGTGGATCCTGGTAGGTACAACAAAGTTGCACGCATAGCTGCGATTTCAACTACACAGGAACAGGTCAAGTTGGATTTGGATATCAATATCGAGCTATTTCCTGTCAGTGCCCAAGAACAACTTACCGTAGTTTTAGCTTCCAGCTTAGGTACAGATGACGGTGAATCGAGTACTCGGGGTCACAGCTGGCGTCCGCCTCAACCTGGGCAAAGAAGTTTGGCGGACGATTATGACTACGTGATGCACGGAACTGCGTACAAGTTTGAGGAAGTTGGCAAAGAGCTCATTGCTGTGTATTATTCATTCGGAGGCCTTTTAATGAGACTTGAAGGTAATTACAGAAGTCTCAGTAACCTAAAGCAGGAGGATGCGTATCTATTAGTGAGACGTTAATCTGTGGGAGAAAGAATCCGTAAGAAGATCGATTTAACCTGCGAAAAACTGTTCCGGGGCATCACTCCGTATATGCAGCTAAGCTCCATTGGTAGTAGATTGATAAAGCCATGTGTACCCTTACTTAAACATTTATAAATCATTGTCTCATCTCATCAACGCGAAGAGGAAGTTGGTGATGACACCTGCAAAGATAGCCATTCGTTGACGGCGAGAAAAGAGGCCTTCTGTTCTCATTAATAATAGCCCAAATACGCCAGTCAAAAACCCTACACTCAAACCAATCAGCAAATCGACATTGTGCGAGCGGTTGGCAATTGGAACGGAATTCGAGACACCTGTATCCATCCATTGATCCTCAAGTTCACGATTATCACCATGAGTAGCCCGAAATTGCTCTCTCATGAGTTCAATTTCTTGTTCAGTGAGACCCAGAGCCCTCAGGCGATCGAATCCCGAAGCCTGCGGGGTTCTAACGGGTTCAGGATCCTCGGGTGCATCTGGCGGAAGAGCAATACAATGGATGAAGATGGGCTCCTCCACAAACTGTGAACCTGAAGTACCCGGCACCTTACTGCTACCACTCACATCATTATTTGAATAACTATGGGTATATGTTGAGCTTTGGACACTACCTGGGGAAAAATCTGTATTGTTCCCACTCGCGGTTCCGTTTACATTACCAATATTCGTCAGCCATCGTCCATTCCTGACGAATCTGACCTTGTCTAACCCACGTTGAGCTCTAACACATTGTTTCAAAGTAGCTAGCGTCCATCCAGGATCCAACTCTAAGTCGAGATCCCTCAAAGATTCATCTGCAAACCGAATCACCACTCTCATTTCTACAATTCAAGCACCAAAATTGGGTTGAACTGATATCTACCACCTCACTAGCGCACCTCCAATGAGACTTATAACGTTTCCCGGACAAGGTACGCCTATCCCTGTTGGTGTCTTGCGATCTGTTGTTTCTCAGTACCAAGTGGAGTTTGAGAAGGTACTTGAACGGTGTGGACACCGATCTATAGATTTGCTAAAGTTTACCTACGCGAACCCAACAAACCCTGGTTCCATTGCGATATGCTCCCAACTATACTACGAATTGTATCAGCAGCTGGCGAAGCCTTGCAAGAAGGTGCTGCTTGGCCATTCTCTGGGAGAGTTAAGCTGCCTCGGTGCCAACGGTTTATTCTCGTTAAATGACCTCTTTGACCTAGCGAATCGGCGCAATGAGCTCATGGTTCAATATACAAGGCAATACTTGCTGGCCAGAAGGGGTCAGGGCTCAGCGAGATTCGAGATGTGGGCACTGTCGTCGCCCAAGGCACGAAACCTACCTCAGGACGTTAAAAGAGTACTACAAACGTTGCCAACCACGACTGTATGCGTAGCAAATGCTAACTCGGTCAAGCAATGTGTTGTAACGGGACTGAGTGCTGACCTGGAGTCGCTACGCACGGAGTTGCAGCTCCAGATTCCAAAATTGCGTATCAGTGAGCTTACGAACCCTGATGGGATACCGTTTCATAACAGTACCGTGCTAAGGCCCATTCAGGAGCCCTTGTACGATGCTATTTGGGATGTTCTGAAGAGAAATGCTACCAATTCAAGAACGACCCTAGATGCGCCAATAGTCGCTAATCTCGACGGCAGAATATCATACTACGTTCACCACGCTATAGAGAGATTTGTCAAGAGCAGTTCTAACACTGTGCAGTTCACCAGTTGCTACGACACTATAAATGGCCTGCAAGAGATTTCTCTCGAAACTGAACCTAGAGAAGGCGAAGATTCTCCATATTTCGATAGCGCAGTTTGTATGGGTCCTGGAAATGTGGTATATAACTTGGTCAAGAGGAACTGCCCATTGGTCCCACCTTTTGAATATTCTTCTGTTGCTACAATTGCAAAGTATCATGATGAGATTAACGACAATCTTAGTCAAGTTTCATCCAGTGAAGAAAAGTCCAGTAAAACACCTTCTACAGAGTTGTCGTAATACTGCCACAGGTACCATAGGTACCACAACCGGACCAAAAGTACCGAGAGAGGCGACCACACAGCGACTACTGCTTTTTATTTTGTGTGAAAGGCAAGAACCTACCAAATTAGAACTTCAAAGGAATACTAAAGGTCAAAACTCGACTACAAAAGCATGCAAGCGCATCGGACACACCACCGCAACCGTAGTGACCACCGCCTAATGCTGGAAGATATCGAGTTGCAAGAGGCACAGGCTGCCGAGGATGCAGATGCGCTCGATGACAAAACGAGAGTCCACTTCAAGCATTTCCATAACACGCGGAACCTCACAGTATTCATAGTGTTGGCGTTGCTCGCACTCATAACCATCGGAGTGTTCACACCGCATGTTTGGACAACATCTGTCAGTCCCGTGATATCGGGCGATCCCATGGCACATGTTGATGGGAAATTCACAATCGATCAGGTGTTCAGCGGACAGTTTGCCAGTTCAATTAGACCCTTCAGATTTCTTACACCGCCCTCAACACCGCTCAAATCACACTCCGCTGATCCCGGGAACTATTTTACCACTGAGAACCGCAATGGTGAGGTAAATTTCCTTTGGAAACAACTATACGACAGTGATGCGCAAAAATATCTGGGAAAATCACATTTCAAATACAATGACAGTACCTATGAAGTGGCATCTATTATGGTTACTTATGATGGGAAATTTGCAATTCTCGGCTCAAATTTAGAGCGTGAATACAGGCATTCGTCAGTGGGATACTACTGGCTTATGGATACTGAACAACAAATAATTGAACCTATGTTCCTTGATGACCTTGCTAAAATTTCATATAGCAAGTTCTCACCGGGATATAACTACATCTATTTGGTCAAAGATAACGATATATATGTGCGGAAATTGGCACTTGGTAAACAACCGACGCAGATAACGAATGATGGATCGCATAATATTTATAATGGTAAAACAGACTGGATATATGAAGAAGAGGTCTTAAGCTCAGACTCAGCTTTATGGTGGGCTCCAGACGATTCAAAGTTCATATTTGCCAAATTCAACGATACTATGGTGGAAGATGTAACCTTGACCCTTTATACACACGATGAGCCCCACTCTGATATCAGATACATCAAATATC
Source organism: Oligophagozyma castellii (assembly GCA_030556345.1). Lineage (NCBI taxonomy): Eukaryota > Fungi > Ascomycota > Saccharomycetes > Saccharomycetales > Saccharomycetaceae > Oligophagozyma > Oligophagozyma castellii. The sequence continues at coordinate 266,291 of JAKTPW010000006.1, forward strand.
CTCTACCAGGCGGTGCAAATCCAATGGTCACTTTGTTTATGTTTGACATGGAAACCGGTGTCATGTATTCGATTGACCATTCTGAAACCTGGTCTGATTTTGTTCTGTATTATGGTGCATGGGTTGGGCCGGATAATTTTTTGTTTAAAATCACTGATCGTACATCACGCTATCTGGAAGTCAAGAATTATTGTGTTTCAGAAAACAAACTACATATGATCAGGTCAGTTGATATGGCACAGGAATTTAATGGATGGGTTGAAAAATCAAAAGATATATTGGTTGTACCGCCAAAAGAGACTCTAAGATATAACTATGGATTTGTAGATATCCATGAAGATCCTTTAGGGTTTAATCATCTCTTTTATTATCCCAATATTCAGGAAACTTCTGGAACGCAATTGACTAGTGGTTCATGGGAAGTCTCTGGTAAAGGAATTGTTGGTTACGAATATGAATCAGATACTATCTTCTTTACGGCTAATGAAATAGGACCTATGTCACAACACTTATATTCCGTAGAAATACCTACCGAGCACACCGAACCCGAACTTCGGGTTTTACAGAATCCTGGTAACAAAGATGATTTCTATGAGTTTGACATTAGTTCTTCGGGACGTTATGCTGTATCATCTTATTCAGGACCTCATCTTCCTATAAAGAAAGCTGGCCCTTTGGTGGATTTGTTGGATTTAAAGAGCGAATCGCAAGGCTCGAATTCAAATCAAAATAACATTATTGAGTTGACAGATAATTCGGTATTACAAAAGACTCTGGAAACCATTGAATTACCTTTGAAATCCTACAAGTCCATGCAACTTGCAGACGTAAAAATCAACTACGTTGAAATAAAGCCTGCGAATTTAGATAAGAATAAGAGATATCCTCTACTTGTCAATGTATACGGAGGACCCGGCTCCCAAACATTTACGACAAGACACAGCGTCTCATTTGAAGAGTCGGTAGCCTCTGGTTTGGATGCTATTATTCTTCAAATAGAACCTAGAGGTACAGGTGGCAAAGGGTGGGGGTTCAGAAGTTGGGCCAGGCAGAAACTTGGATATTGGGAGCCAAGAGATATTGTTGAAGTGACTAAAAAATATATCAAAGACAACAATATAGATGAAGACCATGTGGCTATTTGGGGATGGTCATACGGAGGTTTCACTACATTAAAAACTGTAGAGTATGACATGGGCCAGACATTCAATTACGCAATGGCCGTAGCTCCCGTAACAAATTGGACGTTTTATGACTCCATCTATACTGAACGTTACATGAGCCTCCCGAATGAGAATCGCGAGGGTTACTCTGATATCGCTGTTCTCAAAAATCTCAAAACCTTAGGAAAGTTGAATAGCTTCCTCTTGGCACATGGTACTGCTGATGATAATGTCCATATTCAGAACACTTTCCAGGTTGTCGACAAACTAAACCTATTAGAAATCGAAAATTATGATCTCATGATATTTCCTGACTCTGATCATTCCATTACTCATCACAATGCTCAAAAGGTAATATTCAAAAAACTTTATATGTGGCTGGGTGCAGCATTTAACAGTTAAAATTACTCTTACTGTAGAAGTAAAGAATAGGGTTTTGAAAGCATAGTCGAATAATGAGATATCAACATAAGGTTAATTCATTCAGTAAGACTTCAAGATTTACGTACCAAAGATGCAAATTGCAAATAATTATATAGAGTTCTTTATATTATAGTTGGCGCAATGCCTCAATTAATCCTGCCCATGTGCTAATTTATACAGCGATGATCAAAAAGCTTGGCATCTATCAATTCATCCTTACGACTTCTTTGTTACGCCAGATTTCGGTGCTGACTTTTTCTTTGCCTTCGTTTTAGGCTTGGAAGCTTTTGCTTTGATGAGCTTATCTTTCTTCAAGTCTAAGTTACCATCAGATGCTTCCTCATCTTCAGGGAGCGGTACATCATCATCGGCATCAACTATATCCTCATAATCAGGCTTGGCTGTCCGTTGTGTTCCAACAACAGCTGTAGCCGCTCTGTAAATAGCTACAGGATGTGTCATGCTATTATATTGTCTAGTAAACGAACTTTTTACAGCAGTGGGAATCTTTTTAATCAATGCGTCTGTATTTTCATTTCCAACCAGAAGTTCCATGATGAAATCCCAATCTTCTTTCGTCATGAAATATTCATCCATCATTTCTATTACTGTTGGAATAGCATTTGCTCCATCGCTCACAATTGGATTTAGGAGCCTACGCTTAAATGCGGTCAAGTAATTGAGTCGAAGCCCAATCTTGTCTGTCGAAGTGTTCAATGTGGTATGGTAGTATAACTCTTGCAAAATTCTGTTATATTTATTTGTCTTGGAGTTTTGACCCAACCATGCAGAAAAGTTGATCCTGCCAACCATACGCCCAGCTACTTTTGATGCTGGTCTTACTGATGACATCACACCGTGCAGAGGAAGTAAACTCCATAGTTGCTCACTACTCCTTATCTTCTTCTCTATCAAATCTCCCAATGAAATGCTGTCTGCAGCCTCTGCGACTGCCATCAAATGCGAAACATCTGGTTCAAGATTTTGAGGCGCCGTATTCAAGTAGTTCTCTTGAATCATCAGAGGTGCAAAATCAAAGTCGTCGAAATATAGTCCTATCTTTGCATTGAGATCAAAACGACTTGCGCCTAATTCGGTATAAATACCTCCACTCAATAATTTCGAAGCTATGTCAAAAGGTTTCAATGCCACGTTCTTTTCCCAGGCATCTGATATGTTTTTTATATTTTCATGACCTATGGATTTTGTCGTCGTGGAGATAGTCGAAAGCAAGTTGATTATCTGCCGTATGTCACCTCTAGTGGCTTGTACTAATTTATCAATGATCGAGGCGTCAAGCTTGAACTTCTCCCTTATTGCAATAGTCATCAACCGCGATTTTATGCTATTAGCATCAGGCCTTCGAAATTGAATGTCTAAGCATATGCGGTCAAAAGGTCTCATCTTAGGTAAAGATCTCTCGTTGCATATCAATATCATCGGCGTAGACGTTTTACGGCAATATTGAGCCAACTGACCCACACCGCCACGATCGCCTCCGCTCATACCATCGACTTCATCCATTATTATTACGAATCTTTTCCCAACTTTGTCATTCTTGGTTTTATCAGAGGTTTCTTTCAACATACCGACAATCGACATACTATCTAGTGAATTTTTAACGTTTTCATTGAGAAGTGACTTGGAACGTACGTCAGATGCATTTTGCTCTAGAATATCATAACCCAACTCCTTAGCAACTAGATGAGCTACTGTTGTTTTTCCTATACCAGGAGGGCCATATAACATAGCTGCACGATATATACCAGTACCAGTTTTTCCCGGGCTTTTGAACCCTTGTCGTGAACTATCTTGCCAATTTTCCAACCAATTATGTAATTTGTTCACGCTTGATTTATTTCCGCATATTTGCTGTAAATTCTTGGGTGCATATTTCACAGTCCAGAGTTGATCACCTTCCCTGACTGGTTCTTTAATTACTTCACCTGCTTTGATTGAGTTTCTCTTTTTTAAAATAAGTGCTTCTTGTTCGAGCTTTTCATTGCTTGCAAGCTCTTCGGCATCTTTTTCTGCCTTTGCTTGTTCTGCTTCAAGTTTCTGGCGCGCTTTCATAGCGGCATCACTATCACCACCTTCTGCCGGCATACCAGAGATTAGTTGTCTAAAACCATCCTCATCAATAGCTTTAATACCAAGTTCACGTACCTTTTCGACTTTTTTGAAACCAGCTTCTTCACCCAGAACAACTAATGATGTTCGCGAGGAGATGGATTTTGTCACACGAGCACCGTATCTCTTTGCTAATGTTTCTGCAGCCCCACGCTCGAGGTTCGGCAGTATTCCAGTAAATACGATAGTTAAACCAAGAAGGCAATTGGGTTGACCTTCTGGAAAGTCTAGTGGTGCATCTGCGCCTTCTGGTGCGGAGTTCTTACCAAACTCAAATTTCGCGTTTTCTTTTACACTGACTTGAGATAAATCAAGAGAGGGGATCTGAGCCAAGATGCTCTGAACTGATGAATCTTGAGATTTACTCTCAGCTGAATTCATAGGCGTCTTTTTGCCCGGTGCTGTATGATTTCTAAGAGGCTTCTTTACCACAGTAGGTGACGGTATTGTCAAATCGATATCATGTGTTTCCTTACGCGCTTTTTTTCGAGCCGGTGTCAACAACTCATCATCATCATCATCATAATCGTCCAAATCAATTATTTCATGCTTGGTAGGAACTGTGTTTGCTCGTTTTGGGGCTTTTGTTTCAGATTTGATCTTCTTCTTATCTTTATCCTTACCGAAAAAATCTGTAATATTAACCATCTCAAGTCTGCAGCTCGTATGACTGATCGATAAACTGGGCAGTAGGATCCTATCACAATTCCATTCAGCAGAAACTGCAGTCTTTGTTGTACGGTGTTCAAAATTTCAGATGAGTTGTGAGTGTCAGTTGTACAATTGAACAATATATAAAAGTTATATCAAATTCATCAAGATAAACTTAGAAATCCAGACAAGCGTTACTACAATAGAGTTGCCAATTACGTTTACTACTAGGGTTGTAGCCTCTGTATAACATTCATGGGTAAGAATAAAAAGAAGACCAAGAAAGGTAATGGTGGTGAGGATGCAATCAAATCAGCTGAAGCAGAGCTTAATCGAGTTGATGAAAAGGAATCAATTGATCAAACAAAACTGGAAGAGTCACCCGTAACCAAAGAATCTGATTTAGATGATACTAACGATTTGGACAACAAAATATCTGAGGTCAAACCACAAGTATCTGGCACAGCAGATGAGACGGAAACAAATGTTTCAATTATTTCACAGGAATTGAACAAGGCCCGCGAAGAGCGTGACGAGTTCGAACGACAGTATAATACCCTGTTATCAAGAATTGCTTCTATGAAATCGGTATTTAATAAGATGAAAGAGGCGCAAGCTGAACTAGAGAATGCACAGGAACAGTTAAGCGAATATGAAACTCAAAATACGCACTTGAAAAATAGAGTCGCTAGTCTTGAACGTGATGGGTCGATGCTACACTCCACAATTACTGCATTGAACTCAGAACTCACTGATGCAAAGAAAGCGCAAGATTCTTGGCGTGTAGATATATCCAGATACGAATCGCGTATAGTGGACCTGGAGAAAGAACTCGAGGCACGTAGAGAATCACGCTCGCAGCATACAGAGGCTTTGAAATTACAAAACGAGCAACTCAATTTAAAAGTACAAGAGCTCACTGTTGTTCTTGAAAACCACAAGCAGGACCTTGCCACACTTGAACAAGAGAAAGAAGAGTTGCAAAGTACTGTGAACACGCAGTCAAATGAGAACAGGTCATTAAAAACAGCACTAGAAAATTTACATATACAAATTCAGGATATCAAGACTACTAATGCCGATGAAATTAAGACTAAAGATCTCGAGATCAGTGCATTAAGAGCCCAGCTTGATACCGAAAGAGAATCCCGAGAAAATGTATCGAAGGAAGCTACTCTATTGAGCGCACAACTGGAAGAGACTAAGAAGCAACTAGCAATCAAGGAGAAATACGAACAGGAAGCCAAGGATCACTTGATACAGATCGGAAAACTACGCCACGAGTCAATCATTTTGAATGAGCATTTGACGAAAGCACTTTCAATGCTAAAACAAAGTAGTGATACTGATAATGTCGATAAGGAATTGATCTCCAACCTCATTATATCATTTGTGACAATTCCAAGAGCTGATAACCGGAAGTTCGAGGTTTTGGAGTTGATTGCAAGCTTTTTGAATTGGGACGACGATAAAAAGGAGCAAGCGGGATTGATTATCAACCAATCAAAAAGTAAAAAGGCTTCTGGATCGGTCTCGAAGACGGAGAGCTTTGTTTCACTATGGACAGATTACCTCGAGAGACAAAGTGAGAATTAATATGCATTACTTATATCAAAGCTGGTAATTTATGAATATAATTTAGTTCGAAGTGTGCTACCGGTTGCAATAGATGCAAACTATCCAGCACTTGTATAGACTTTCCGTGGTATATTTTCTTATGATCTTTCTCTATAGTGGTGGCAATCACGTGTTAAGCTAGGACATTCGTAGCAGGATTGTAATGGACATTGTTAACATCTTAGTTATATTGAGTACAACAGTAACAATAGAGAGGATTAATTGCTATGATAGCCTACAACTGAAAAGTAACTCCTCCGATATTGATTTCTCAGCATGTTCAATTCTCTCAGGGTGTTGCCTCGAAACTTCACTGCTCGAAGGCTCGCTCATAGTGCTCAATTCCAGTTGGCCTTGAACAACTTGAAAAAGGATTTGAAGCAATCTATGATCGACAAGCAAAACTTGAGAAAAAACACTATTCGTAATATCCTAGCGGCAATCAAAAATAAAGAAATTGACGAGCAAGGTAAAGACCTTGACGAGTATTCATTGCATGATCTATTACAGAAACTGATAGCTCAAAGAAAAGAATCCATAAAACAGTATAATGAAAACAAACGTCCTGATTTAGCACAAACGGAGGAGGCCGAGATAAGTGTGATTGAGAAATACATGACTGCATTGCCCGTCGCCAGTAAAGAAGAACTGGCAGTTAAGGTAAATGATTTACTCGAAAAATTAATGCGTGAAGCACCAGGTAAGCTTCAGGTGGGGGACGTCTTCAAACAGATTGATTGGTCAACGATTCCCAACGAATGGAGGTCCTCTTCTAACAAAATAAAAGGAGAGATAGTGCATCAGATCAAGGCTTTAAAATGATATCGTTGGCATCTCGAACCCTCTAACCAAATAAAGGGATGATCCAATTACAATCTCTCTGTGATAGTACTGATACATCATCATATTGTTGAGTCTTTCGATAATGTGAGTAGCAATATTAAAATCTGGGTGGTTGTATTGACAAGGTAATTTTGTATATTCTTTCGAGTAAGAAATGCAGCATATTGCAAAGTGCCATATGCAACAGAGCTTCAATTTTGCTCGATTTCAAACATTGTGGGAACACCCCTTTGTGTTTTTGCCTTGATTAAAACTGTTTCAATCGGTTTGGTGCAAATGAGAGTCACATTTCACAAAATATATGTTTTAATCAACCCATAATTTATTTTATTGCGATATAATCACAATCCACCGCTATAAGTGGGATGATCGTTGCATAACTGACTGCTATAATTTGAACTAAAGGCCGTATTTCTTCCATCAATGCGTCCAAGTTATATCTAGAGTAGTATGTGGTATATTCTCAGTCAAGCATATATGACAAGTTCGATCAACATTATTATAAAGGTAACAACAGTATGCTTAGCCATTCGATAACCACACAAGAAAACAAGATAAAAAAGAACATAAGATGATAGTGAACACTCCCTAATAATCCAATGTGCTATAAAACTTGAATTTTTTTACATGTTGAACCAATATAATATAGAGAGTTTTTCGTCACTTTATAAATGCGAGTTTCACTTGTAATGCCTGTAAATATGATAGTATTCAAATGTTCTTTTACTACATCGTTTTGATAATTGAATAGGTTCATGCCCTTTATTTTGTATAAAAGGGCAGCTCTCGGATCATAATTTTTTTTTTCTTTTTTCAAATAATCTGTTATATTTTGGCAATCAAACGTTACATTGAATCCTATAGAAGTTGATAATACTTGAGAGTTTTGTATAGTTAAAAATCGATAAGCATGGCATGGACGTTGAGGTCACAGTTCGAGTAAAGACTCAACAAGTGATCATACCAGGACAAGAACATAAACCAAACGAACTACCTTTACGACGATGGACGGTTGAGATGTACATGTTGAATGACAATCAACAAGAGGAGACTTTGGACATAATCACACATTGTCTATATAAATTGCATCCGACATTTCGAAATCCAAGACAGGTAAAAACTGTACCCCCATATCTTATTGATGAGATTGGGTGGGGGCAATTTGATTTGGAGATTGAGTGTAAATTATTCGATGGACTGGGATCGTTCCATATAAACCATTCTATTCTTTTCAAAGACAATGCTTACTCCATTGATTATGTTATAAAGGTTCCGCTAGAGGTCAATGAGCAAGCAGATCTTGCATTGAGCCGGCATATTCAATTACCTGCAACGAGAAATGCAACTCAAATCAAGGAATTACAGACACTAATGGGGAAAATAGATCAGCTCCGGGAGAAGGATTTGACAAAGCTCGTGCAACTTGTGATCAACGATGATTCAATCAAGGCTATTTTACCTGGGCCGAGATTGATCAAAGAAACGTATTTGGATATGACTAAACTGCCGATGGAATTGCAAGACAAAATTATTGTTTTCATGAATGAGGCCCTCAGATCCCAGTGAGTAACGACCAAGGGTTTCAAAGTGGACCGACGATCTTTGAAGGCATAATTAGTGTATTATATTTATATATATAGTCTTTAAAAATATCTATGGGAACTGGGAGCGTTGAACTCGATTTGTATAAATTATGGTAGAGTATGAGAGAACCGCCATTTGAGACAGGAATCATGGTAAAGCATTAGCACTATGAGTCTAGACAATAGTGATGTATAATTGGGGGTTAGACACTTTAACTTGAAGTGAAGTGAATTGAGAGAACCTGTGTGAGCATAAGAAAGGGAAAATAAAAAAGGACGAATAGTGCTGCTTGGTTCAATCAGGTTTCAGGATATAATACAAACGCAAGGGTGCTTTTTAACAGCAATGCAAGTGATGCGACCACTTGTGCTAGATGAATAGAGGAAACAAAAAAAAAGAGAAATTGATGAAAAGATATGGATGCAATGGTCAGAGTAAGAATCTTGGAAACGCATTGCTGCGGACCCCACGCGGTTAACAGTCATTGGAGCATAGATTTATGATATTAGTTTCGGAAGGATAAGGACGTTGTGTTTAATTTTTTCGCAAGCTTTACATGTAACTTGGGGACCAAACTTTTATAGTGGTATCCCACGAAGCAGTAACGACAGCAAGCCCATCGGGACTGCTTTTCACATGTGTGACCCTATCATTGTGGCCCGCCAGGTTTCCGACGACCTCAGCTTTCAACGTGTCCCATATCAGACAGCCCAAGTCAGTATAGCATGCATACATGAGGCGGCCGGAAGAACTGAAATCGATGGACACCACGCCTTGGTCGTCCAAGAAACTGGAATTTGTAGTGTAGGAGACGGGTGTGGGCGGGACATTTGCGGACAAGCTGTATTCGATCTTGTTGGGAGAGTAACTCTTGGGGTGATGGGATCTTGGCGACTTGCGGGAGTGGGAGTCCGGCAGATTGTATTTTGCAATGGCGCAATCTGCGCGCAGGTCGAACATGTGTATGGAGCCGTCATCGCTGCCGGTGACGACGGTGTGCTCGCCGTTGAAGAACTGCAGGGCGTTGACGTCGCTGTCGCTGACGAAAAAATTCTGGACAGAGGCGGGCGCCCGCGTGTCCCAGATGTAGGTGTAGCCGTCGGAACCGGCGCTCGCAAAGAGGTTTGCAGGGGCGTTCTCGTCGCGGGACAGGTCGCGCGGGTAGGTCAGGGCGAGCACGTCGCCGAGGTGGTCGGCGTACTCGCGCACGCGCTTGGACTGCGGGATGTCCCAGAGCGCGCAGGTCATGTCGCCGCTCGCGGTCACGACCTGCGCGTCGCCGAGAAACTCGATCGCAGACACGTAGCCCGTGTGGCCCTTGAAGATGGACACGATGTTCTGCTGCACCGCCGCGCCCTGCGGCACGCGGTAGATGGTGCAGTTGTTGTTGAGGCCCGCGTTCGCGACCAGGCGCCCGGACGGCGGCACCGCGTGCCGCTTCAGCCCCGTCGCTGCGTCCCACACGATCATGAACCCGTCCTGCGACGCGCTCACCACCGTCGTCGAGTCCCGGCCCCAGCACACGTCCGCGATCTTGTTCCCGTGCCCGCGCAGCTGCCGCGCCGCCCCCAGGTTCACCCGGCCCCGCGTCACCCCCGCCACGTTGCGCGCCATCTCCACCAGCTCCGCGTCCTGCGTCTTGGCCCTCACCTTCTCGATCTGCGCGTACAGCTGTCGCGTTTCCGCCCGCGCCTGCTCGATCCGCCCTTGCAGCTCGCCCTCGTACTCGGCCTCCAGAATGCCCTCGCTCTCCTGCGCCTGCGACATCCACTCTCTGCTGCTCTGCTGCTCTGCTGCGCTGCTGCTCTGCTAGCACTCGCTATCCTCTGCTAGAACTCGCTATCCTCTGCTTCTCTGCTTCTCTGCCTCTCTGCCTCTCGGCCTCTGCTTCTCTGGCACCACTTCGCTTGCTGCCTCGCCTGCTGCCTCGCTTGCTGCCTCCTTTCTCATTGTGCGGCCTCTTGAACAACGCTCCAATAAGTACCTGTGCAGGGTAGGCAAACGGTCTCTGAGCGCTGCTGCGCGAGCTGCGCGAGCTGAGCTGCGGCCGATTGGGGCAGGTTTCAGCTTGTGGCCGCATTGGGGCGCGGGCGAGGCGAGGCGGGCGAGGCGGGCGAGCAGAGCGCGCGGGCTGCGCGCGCGGGTTGCGCGAAGGCGGGCGCGATGGAGTGCAGTTGGAGCGGGAGCAAGCACAGTGCTGGAGCTCTGCGGCACGGCGCGCGCTGAAGCGAGCTGGCGCGTAAGGCGGGCCGCGGCGGCGGGAGCGAAAAATAACCGGGAGCGGGCGGCAGCTGGTCACGTGCGCGTCACGTGCAGCAGAGGGCGCAGGCACGTGGTGCGAGTAGCGCGTACCACGTGATTGAAATGGGACCACGTGGTACGTGCAACTTTTTATCACGTGACCCGTGCGCCGTCAGGAACGATCTCCGCTTAGTGGGCACCACGTGACCTTCCACGTGACCATCTGCACGTGACCCTTCCACGTGACCCTTCCACGTGACCCTTTTCCCCTCCACCCCCCCCCCACTACTTCACCTCTTCTTGCTGCCTTCCCCCCAACCGCCGTCCACAACACCGAACAAAGCGCCAGCCACCCAGCACCCTCATGCGTCCTGGCGCTCCCGGCTATGTGACCTGGCGCTGGCACACCATGCTCTCGCACAACGGCGCTCTCACGCGCTACTTCTTCACTGCCCGCTTGCCCCTGCAGGCATCCCGAGCTCCCGGCTCGCCCCAGTGCATCAAGACTTTGCCGCTCGCGCGCACCACGTTTGCGCGCTCGCCGGTGCAGTTGGTCGCTGCGCGAAGGAACCTCTCGCTGTTCCCCAAACTTGTCGGGCGGCTCGTCAGGGTCCCCGTATACCTCGGAGGCGGTGTCGCCGCCGCCGGAAGCTACATCGCCTACAAGATTGACGACGCAAAGTCGTACACCAAGGACAAGCTTGGCCAGCTCTGGGACCTTGCAGATGATGCCCGCACTCGCTGGCAGAACCGCGGGCCCAACGAAGCGGGGCACGAGGCGGCCGCCGCGCGGGCCGCACTAGCCGGCGCGGCTGCGCAAGAGATCTCGAGCCCGGTTGACGACGACGACGACGACGACGATGATGACCAAGATACTGACACAACACAGGACCAGATGCTGAATTTGACCAAGCAAATGATCGAAATCAGAACCATTTTGAACAAAATCGACTCGACTGCAGCGCAGTTGTCGCTTCCTTCCATCGTCGTTATTGGATCGCAGTCCTCGGGGAAATCATCCGTTTTGGAGTCCATCGTGGGCAGAGAGTTTCTCCCCAAGGGCTCCAATATGGTGACAAGAAGACCCATAGAACTGACCCTCGTCAATACACCAAACTCAAACGAGATCACGGCAGATTTCCCCACCTTGCGGATATATGGCGTAAAGGACTTCCAAGAAGTGAGAAGAGTTCTTACAGAGCAAAATCTCTCGGTACCATCCTCTGAAGCTGTTTCTGAAATCCCCATCGAATTAACTATAAAATCATCCACAGTCCCTGATTTATCCCTAGTGGACCTGCCGGGATACATTCAAGTCGAAGCTGCCGATCAACCTTTGGAATTGAAGAGTAAGATAAAACAACTTTGCGAAAAATATCTCATGGAACCGAATATCATACTTGCCATATCTGCAGCTGATGTAGACTTGGCTAATAGTTCAGCCCTGAGAGCCGCAAAGGTCGCTGATCCAAAGGGGCTACGGACGATTGGTGTGATTACAAAACTTGACTTGGTCGAGCCAGAAATTGCAAACAAGATATTGAATAACAAAAAATACCCACTCACTTTGGGTTATGTTGGTGTGATCACTAAGGCACCTGCTATGGGTACAAAGAATCTATTTGGTTCAGACCCTTCTACAGCATCGTCATCTTCAACGTTGGGTGGAATTTTCGATAAAAATCATAATTCCTCACAACAGATCGGTAAGGTTCAATTAGACTCTCGAAATTTTGAAAGGGAATTCTTCAGATCGAACAAAAGAGCATTCAACAATTGTGAAGTCTCGACTAAGCGTTTGAGAGAAAAACTTATCAAAATCTTGGAGGTTTCAATGTCGAACGCTCTAGAGCCAACTTCTTCACTGATTCAATTGGAACTTGATGACACCGCGTATTCTTTCAAAGTAGAGTTCAATGACCGTCAATTAACCCCAAAATCATATCTTTTGAATAATATTGACGTCTTGAAACTAGGAATCAAGGACTTTCAGGAAAAGTTTAGGCGAAATGAATTAAAGTCCATTCTCAAAGCTGATCTGGATCAAAAGATTCTGGATATTATGGCCACGAGGTATTGGAAGGATGACTCGTTCTTGAAGCTAAATGAATCGATCGCCAAATATAACAAAAATGTGAAGCAGGGAAATAAAGATGATTTGGAGACCTTATATTGGCACAAGAAATTGGATCTGGCAACGTCGAGCTTGACAAAACTAGGCATCGGTAGACTATCGACAATGCTGGTGACTAGTGCAATCTTAAAGGAACTAGATAATATCTTGCAGTCCACTCAGTTGAAAAATCATGACCTAATAAAGGAATTGGTTACGGATACAGCGATGAACGTACTCAACTCGAAATATTATTCCACTGCAGATCAAGTAGAAAATTGTATTAAACCTTTCAAATATGAGATTGACTTGGAGGATCGAGATTGGGAATTGGCACAGCAGCAGTCAATAAAGCTATTGAAAGAAGAATTGAGGCAATGTAACGAAAGATTCCAAGCCATCAAAACTCATGTTGGAGCTAAAAAGCTCAATCATGTGGTTGATTATTTGAGACATTCGTCTTCTAATCAATCAGAAACGTTGGGTATTTCGAAGATACTCATGGAAAGAGGATCTGAGGCTTTGTTTTTGGAACAAAGGACTAATATGCTCAACAAGAGATTGAAGATGGTGAAGAACAAGTGTAGATTCAAATCTGACAAAGATTGTTGTCCTGAAGTCTTTTTAAATGCAGTCAGTGAGAAGTTGACGTCAACCGCGGTACTCTTTTTGAACGTAGAACTACTAAGTGACTTTTTTTACAATTTTCCAATAGAGTTGGATAAGAAACTAGGGCAACTAACAGAACAACAAATCGAAATATTCGCTAAAGAGGATCCGCGGATCTCGCGACACATAGAATTACAGAAACGCAAAGAATTACTAGAGCTTGCATTGCATAAAATAGATTCGATCTTGGTTTTCAAGCGAAGTTATAAAGGTAGCACGCCGAGTAGATGAACTGAATCAGTGTTAGCTGTTTAATTTCAGAATCAGAACGAAAATAAAAATGTTCGTTCCATGTACATATGATGTGTTATACGTATCTATGTTAAGGTATGAGACCAAGGCTCTTTGGAAGTTGGTTTCTATTTTTTCGGTTAGTTTATTATCAGAATAATCTGATAGTATCATTTCAATACACCAATGAAAGGCACTGTTGGACTAGTGTACATATATCGAAGGCCATTTTGGTATATCACCTTAATCCTTCTTTTCTAGTGAGTTATAACGTAAGAACTTTTCTATAAGGTCGACGTGGGTAAGAATCATACGACGGCAACAATACCTGCGCAGCCCCAAACGTGATAACGCTGTTCCTTCATCTAGCTCGTCTTCCTGCAACATGTTCAAATATGTTTCCCATTTGTCACCGACTACTTTTCCACATGAAAAGCACCTCACGGGCACAATCATTGCTTGTGTTAGTTGTTATTTTCGTAACGGTGAGATATCTGTGAGATCTGTGATGATCTCGAAATTTTATGAATAATATAAATTTATTAATGTAGATATTCTTTGTCACTATTTACGAGGCTGAGAGTTTGTGTCGAACTGGAGCACATTGTAGCGAATTCAGGAACTAGAATTAACTCTGGATGTCTGTAGATGGATGCCAAGATTTGGATTATAATTTGCCTTGGTTTTTCATCAACTTATTGCATCTTTTTCTGGTGTTATTTCTTTACATGGGGAGCATCTCTTATAAGGGTCATTGGAATTTTATTCAGGTCATCGCATAATATATATATAGAGCGCCTCTTCAACTATCATACATCCAAATCGCGAGTAAAGCAGCTGGGCATAAGTCTTGCTGTAGTTCATTCACTACAAAATTCGTATTAAGTCTTTCCTTCTGACTGAAATGATAGTTATACCCTCTCAGATGACGAATTTGGTTCACGATATAATAAAGTTGCAGGCTTTGATACATATGAATAGCGCTGTCGCAGTGGCGATGAATTCGCGTTGAGCATGCTACGAGATTTATGCAATGAAATGTAAGGAAGTCAGCTGTCTCTAAAAGTGAAAAATCAGCTATGAGATGCAGCTAATGCAAACAACACTACAACCACGTTCGTTACAGCCGCATCCATTAGATTTGAAAAATACCATGCTGTATATTCAAATTACAAACTTTTACTCTGGCTAAGTAAGTGCACTGATCACATAGAGGGCTGCTTAAATTTATTGTGAATTTTGCCAAACGTTAAATCGCAGTTTCGACTTGATTCTACATCAAACTAGGAAAATTGCTACTTTTATAACAACATCGCAAGGTCTCCAGATTCTCAACCCCATACGACAGAAACAGTTATGACAGACGACGGATTTGTTCTTTACTGGATAATTAAGTTTCTGTCATCTTCTTTGTGATTGGATATATCATCATAATCTTATATAGGTATCGTAGAAAATTCTTGTACACTGTAGTTTTAATCAAGAATTCTTTGTATCGTTAATCAGAGTCCATAGTTTCTATTAAATATAAATTACTTGGTACCGTTTTAGCGAGCACACTGTAATAAATCCCCATGACAGCAGGGTCAGAACTGTCGTTAAATTATTAATAAGAAAGCGTCAAAATTTCGAAAATTCGAAAATTGTGACTACTCTATTGTTTGAATTCACTTTGAAGTTGTATTTGGATACACATAGCAACATATATCAACGATAATCAACCAACCTTGGGGCTGTTGTGATCTCATAGGCGAGCATAAATTTTTGAGCTCTCATTTTTCGAGGCCCTTCGATTTGTGTTGTTTGCTGCGGAAAGGAATTGAAACTCGACTTGGTTTCATCTCATAGTGAAAGTTCAGCTACCTTCCAAGATCTATGAATATGTCCAACAATAATGATGCTGTTATTGTGTCTTTGCTCGACACTGATATGTACAAATTAACCATGCACGCTGCTGTTCGCAGGCATTTTCCAGAGGCAGTCGTGGTCTACAAGTATACAAACCGTTCACCCCAGATGAGTTTTACTTCTGAGGCAGTCGACTGGCTGAAACATCAGATCAGCTTACTCGAACAATTGCGGTTCACCAATGACGAAATTGATTATCTACGTCGCGAAATATCATACCTACCTGAAGATTATTTGCATTTTCTAGCGTCACCTAGCTTCCAGCTGAACCCTAGCAAGCAGGTTACTTTATCCTCTACTCCCATTCCGCAGCAAAAGAATCGATTCGCCTTAGACATTCATGTTGAGGGATTGTGGAAGGACACTATTCTCTACGAGATTCCTCTGCTAGCGTTGGTATCAGAAGCTTATTTTAAATTTGTCGATACAGATTGGGACCTCAAAGCTCAAGCAGAAAAGGCTCGTGATAAAGCTAAAGTTTTATTGTCTCATAATATTGTTTTCAGCGAATTCGGTACTCGGCGTCGTCGATCTTTTGAAACTCAAGATATCGTCATTCGTGGACTGCTCGAGGCAGCGAAAGAACTTCATTTCTCTGTTAGTAGATCAATGTTGGGCACTTCAAATGTTTATTTTGCCAAGAAGTATGGAATCAAGCCAATCGGTACTGTGGCACATGAATGGATCATGGGTATAGCCTCCGCAACCAATGATTATGTCAATGCCAATGAAAACGCAATGAAGTATTGGATAAGTACCTTTGGACCCAGTCATGCTGGCTTAGCATTAACCGATACTTTTGGTACTGACAATTTTCTGAAATGTTTTCATCCACCATATTCTGACGCATATATCGGCGTCAGACAAGACTCTGGGGATCCTGTTGAATATACAAAGAAAATCTCGCATCATTACCATGATGTATTGAATCTTCCTAAGTTTACCAAAGTCCTTTGCTATTCAGACTCGCTCAATGTGGAAAAAGTACTCTTGTATTCCCGTGTTGCTAATGATTACGGTATGAAATCATCATTTGGTATTGGTACAAGTTTCACAAACGACTTCAATAAAAAATCAAATCCTGGAGAGAAAAGTGAGCCATTGAACATTGTAATTAAGTTATTGACCGTAAATGGCAACCCTGCTATCAAGATATCAGATAATTTGGGGAAAAACATGGGCGATCCCACAGTAGTCAATGAGGTTAAGCGAAAATTAGGTTATATTGAGAGAACTTGGTCAGGAGATAATGAGGCTCACAGATGGGCAGCATAGTATCACGTTGGGTTGGATATAGTCACTGTACCACTTAATCTGATAATGGTGGGATACTTCATTGTTCTTCCTTACATCGAAGAACATGAGAGCAGATTTCAATTCCAGAGGTCGATGCATGTCATTGCGTTGTCTGATATCGTTATCAGTAGCATATGTACAATAATAAGCTAGATATTTTGCTAGTCTCCGATGTTTTGAATAGGATTATTCCTATATTAAAATGACTGGCTTCCATGTCATGATTAGAGATTTTTTAACCAGTGAAACGATCTTAAAAGGCACATGGATTCGTCACATGAATGCTTGAAAAACGATTTATATGCATATGCTATCGAGAATATGTGAACACTAATCACTCAAGTCAACATATGTAATATATA
This sequence comes from Oligophagozyma castellii, assembly GCA_030556345.1. NCBI lineage: Eukaryota > Fungi > Ascomycota > Saccharomycetes > Saccharomycetales > Saccharomycetaceae > Oligophagozyma > Oligophagozyma castellii. The sequence goes on from JAKTPW010000006.1 coordinate 283,522, forward strand.
TCTACTGTATATAGAGAATGGAATATAAAAATAAATGCATGGAATTGAACTTGACCTGTAGTTCGTATATGACCGCCAATGAATAGTGGTGGAAATGGCTCTACCTTGTATCAATCTTGGATGTGTCGATATATCATTAGCCTGACTATCAGTGTTATAATAAAATAAGATCTACTCGTAAATCATATTTCTGATCACTGGCATCAATCAGGCTGCTGTATTCATTTTTTCTACAGCAAAGTACTTTAGAAGAGACTCGTAACAAGTAATGTATTGAGTTAGGTTTTGAACCATAGATAGCCGTTGCTTTCTAAGTTCATTAACTACCACGAATATTAAATCTTGTGGCATATTCCAAACGTCTACGCGGTTAGAGCCATTGGTATACGGTGAAAGAATGTTAAGTAGAAAATCGAAGGTTATGAAAACACCTGTTCTGCCACAGCCCGCTGAGCAGTGTACTAGTATTCTAAACTTTCGAATTTCTTTCATGAGCCCTGCAAACATAAGGTTGTCATGGTATTCCTTAATGGATTTGAATTCAGAAGTATTTTCTGACTGCGGTCCAATTTTGCTCAGATAGGAGACAAAGCCTCTTGCGTCTGCCAATAGAATATTTTTTAGCTGGCAAATACTCAACAAATCATGAATACCAATTCCACAGGAATCGAGCCATTTTTTGTATTGTAGATGATAAACGGTATGTTTAGCGGGGTTTCTTGAATGATGACTGGTTTTTGACGTACTCTTTTGATATTTACACACTGTTATTATCCTCAAATCGCAGCCTCCCAGTCCGCAAACATCATTAAAGGTTTCCAGAACCTCGATATCAAATTTGGAGCATGAGTTTTCATTCCAATATATGTCCCATTTTCTTAGGTCTAATTCGTCATCTGAATTGATTGATATGATCACATTAACATCGCTTCCGAGTACCACTTTCCAAAAATCATCAATAGTGGAAGGAAGCGGTGCCTGCGTAGCAATATAATTGAAATCTGGATTGATTTGAGGCAGTCTTAGGTAGCTTGCATTAACGTAATCGTTAAACTTGTCCATTTCCCCAGAAGGTATTTGCAGGCTTGATGAAAGCGTTGGTGAGGTAATTGTTGACGATTCGCTATTACTTCCCGTATTTTCCTCTGGTGATAAGTCAGATTTCAGCTCTTCATTTGGATACGCGATATCAGGACTAGTATCCTTATTGATGTACGACGAGACATGACCATTTAGTGGCGAAGGTTGCAATTTTACACGAGAATGTTCATATGGAAGAATATTAGAGTAACGATTTTTTGCATACGATTCAATGCCCTTCGCCATTTTGTAATCGACTAAAGGTGTTGGTAGAACATCATTCTCGGAATCGGTAGATAAAGGTGGTGAAGAACTAGACTCATTGGCAGTTTTGGAAAGATCAAATTGGCTGGGTATAGATAATTCCAGAATAGGCTTCTTATCTATTTTGAGGTTTTCATTCTTTGACCTCCGTTGTTCCTTTCTCTTTTTTTTGTATTGGGTCTGTAAATTCGACAACGAATAAACCCTACTTAGCCCTGATATGTCCCTTTCATAGTCATATTCCGAACAATTCCCTCTACTTGGCTGAAGACAGTAATCCAGTCGCTCGGTTTCCAATTTTTCCAGTAACTCAAAGTTTTTCAAGAGCGTGATTAGAATATTTGATACATCTTCTCTGCGAGTACAAAATTTGAGCCATATGGGAAGACAACTGTCGTTGAGCCGAATGTTTGACGGAATGTCAAAACTAAAATATTTCATGACACTTTTTGGTGAATAGTGTGGAACATTTTTTTTTAATGATAATGCAAATGTAGTGGGCTCCGTCTTTGGTATTTCTATGCTCAGCTTTAGGCCAGGCTGAGGTAAGTTTTTCTGACTTGTAGTAATCTTGTGAGTTTTGTTGGGCAAAGATGTTCCCAATGACGATGATATCGGCTTGCATGGAAGTGACTGTAGTTCCTGAGCCGCAGCACGCTCCAATATCGCTATTTCTACAGTACGATCATCGTCAATATATTTTTTCAGTTTTTCGATGACGTGATTGATCGTCGATGTACAATAACCTTCAGTACTAGCACCGTCGAAGACCAAAATTAAATGGCAGCAATCTATCAACTGTAGTAAATTAACACGAGTTTCTTCGGCTAGACAGGTCTCTAATAAATACTCGAGTTCGAATTTGGGTCTTCTGACCAACGTACTAGGAAAGGGTACATGTGCAACGTATATTGTGCAACCTGTTTGAAGCGCGCATTCGGCAATGCCAGCTCGAGGTTCAGGCCTTTTGAGACTAGAAGAGCTACTCAAGTCTAATATTAACAGTTTCCCATCCCTTATTCGATCCGCGAATCTTCTTATCCTCCGGTTTTCACTATGTAAGCCAACTAGATCAGTCAAAAGCTGTCCTGCTCCACCATTGCCGTCTTGATGTACATATTTGGCAGTAGACTCATTCATTTTGACACCTGATCCAGCTGGTAACGCTATTGCTCCCTTTACAGATGGTTTAAGATCAGCGAAATTTATCGCGGCCATGTTATACCACCAGAGATGGTTCTGTTTCTGACCGATGTTAATTCTGCGTGCTTATTTTAATTGGTGGCAATTTTGACAACGCCTGTGACTTGTTAAGCATATAGGTTTCGATCTAGGCTTATGTGATATAATTAGGTTGTCTTCTATTTTTGCCTTCCTGGAATGTATAAAGGTTGGCAGTATAAAGCAAAATGGAAAAATAATCACTGAACTAAAATCTTTGATGTGGTTTAAGGCCATTATATACCCAAGCTTGACTGCAATTAGTCAACTAAATCATGGTTGTTGAACGCCCATTTTTTTCCTTGCCTATAGGACTTTTGCAAGATCTTATACTCGAGATTCGCGTGATATTTATGTATTATCAAGATATCGGATGTTCATGATTACCTGCAGAATCATGATGCTATGCCCGAACATGTTATCCTATAATATATAAAACCTGTCTTAGTTTTCGAATTATGCCAGGCATAAAGTTATTGTATCAACTTTTGAGCTTTACTTGCTTTCGTACATGCTTTTGATCATCGGGTAGGGTCGGCATCAAAGTTTTCAGATCCTTTCAGATAGTGAATTCGAGTTACATCGGACAGGGTTGAAATGTACCTGATATAAACCATATTCTACCTTTGATACATGGTATTAAAAACTAATGACGGCATTTCAAGAATCATACACTGCACCTTTCTTGCGCCCTCTAACACATTCCATCATTCGACGCCATTAATCTATTGGTCAAATAATATCTCCGCACAAGGTTTGCTCAACAAAACTCATATCTGGAAGCATGCAGTTCAACTCCGAGGGAACCACAATTCAGTGTGCTTTGTCGAAGTCTCGCGGTGATACAAAATCAAACACAACATGTTATATCATCGGCATATATAATATTCATGGTAACTTGATCAGATCAAATAAGTAACGCTTGCAAGCAACTACGGCTGTTTAGGTTTCGTTGGATTTTTCTTTTTATTGCTGACGCCAAATGTCAAAATCTGAAAATTTTCAAGATATTGGGATCAAACTAATGAAATGAATGATTCGATGATCTGAGGAGCTGAACGCATCTACTTTGACTAAGACAAGAACGCTCTTGATTGCTGTTTTGGATTGAGGTAAAAGGTGTGGTTACGGTCAACCGAGGGCAAGAGTGGGAACGGTTCGACGTGGTTTGAGCTTTGAACAATCACTACGTGAGAGATGGTTTTGAAAAATATCAGAAGTGCACAAATGCATCTCAAAGACGATGCCTTTGAGGCTTTGTTGAAGCCCGTGTACAAAGGCAAGGCATTGGCAGATGAGATATCTAGTGCTGATGATAAATGGAACCTATTGCCCGCTTTCCTCAAAGTTAAAGGTTTAGTCAAACAGCATCTGGATTCATTCAACTACTTTGTGGATACCGATTTGAAGAAAATCATTCAGGCGAATCAGCTTATTTTGAGCGATGTGGATCCAGAGTTTTATCTCAAATATGTCGACATTAGGGTTGGCCACAAATCAACATCGAGCGCCCGTGATTATATGGTCCCGCCTCATGAATGTAGACTTCGAGATATGACCTATAGCGCAGCAATCTACGTGGATATTGAGTATACAAGAGGTAGAAACATCGTACTTCACAAAGATGTGGAGATTGGTCGCATGCCTATCATGCTACGCTCCAACAAATGCATCTTGAATGGCGTTGATGAATATGGTATGGCTCGTTTAAATGAATGTCCTCTAGATCCTGGAGGATACTTTATAGTAAACGGTACTGAAAAAGTTATTCTCGTCCAAGAACAACTTTCCAAGAATCGTATCATTGTAGAAGCAGACGAAAAGAAAGGCATAGTTCAAGCCTCGGTGACTTCATCCACTCACGAAAGAAAATCCAAGACATATGTTGTAACAAAAAATGATAAAATTTACTTGAAGCATAATTCTGTTGCTGAGGAGGTTCCTATAGTCATCGTGCTGAAAGCATGTGGTATCATTTCTGATCTGGAGATTATGAAACTAGTTTGCAGTGATGATAGCAGCTACCAGGACATTTTTGCAGTGAATTTAGAGGAAGCTTCCAAGTTAAACATTTACACTCAACAACAGGCTTTGGAATATATAGGATCTAAGGTGAAAACTATGAGACGTCAAAAATTATCAGTGTTGCAGGAAGGTATTGAGGCCATTGCGACAACTTTAATAGCTCACTTAACTGTAGAGGCCTTGGATTTTCGTGAAAAGGCACTCTACATTGCTATGATGACCCGTAGAGTCGTCATGGCTATGCATAATCCCAAGATGGTAGATGATAGAGATTATGTGGGTAACAAGCGTCTAGAATTGGCAGGACAATTAATCTCGCTTTTATTCGAAGATCTTTTCAAAAAGTTCAACAGTGATTTCAAGTTGAGCATTGATAAGGTCCTAAAGAAGCCTAATAGAGCAATGGAGTACGATGCTTTGTTGTCAATAAATGTACACTCTAACAACATTACAAGTGGCTTGAATAGGGCAATCTCAACAGGTAATTGGTCGTTGAAAAGATTTAAGATGGAGAGGGCCGGTGTCACCCATGTTTTATCGAGACTTTCGTATATATCTGCATTGGGAATGATGACAAGAATCTCTTCACAATTTGAGAAATCTAGAAAAGTATCTGGACCGAGAGCTTTACAACCCTCACAGTTTGGTATGTTATGCACAGCAGATACTCCAGAAGGTGAGGCATGTGGCCTTGTCAAAAATTTAGCATTAATGACGCATATTACGACTGACGATGAAGAGGCGCCAATAAAAAAACTCTGTTATGTTTTAGGTGTTGAGGACATATCAACAATTGATAGTTCTTCGTTACATTTAAGTCATGGAGTTTATTTGAATGGTACTCTTGTTGGAACTACCAGGTTTCCTCATCATTTCGTTCAGCAATTTAGACAGCTGCGAAGAACAGGAAAAGTATCTGAATTCATCTCCATATATATCAATGATGATCAAAAGGCTGTGCATATTGCTACTGATGGCGGTCGCATTTGCAGACCTTTGATTATTGTTAAAGATGGTAAATCTAGTGTCTCTGTGGATCACCTCAAAAAACTTCTCGATGGTGAAATGGTCTTTGATGATTTCCTGAAGTTGGGTTTAGTTGAGTATTTGGATGTGAATGAAGAAAACGATTCTTTCATCGCACTATATGATAATGACCTACAAATGGAGAATACTCATTTAGAGATAGAGCCTTTCACTATCTTAGGTGCTGTTGCAGGCTTGATTCCATATCCGCATCACAATCAGTCACCCCGTAACACATACCAATGTGCTATGGGTAAGCAAGCAATAGGTGCGATTGGCTACAATCAATTCAAAAGAATTGATACACTACTTTACTTAATGATTTATCCTCAGCAGCCTATGGTTAAGACTAAGACCATTGAGCTGATTGACTACGATAAACTACCCGCAGGCCAAAATGCTACTGTTGCTGTAATGTCATATTCGGGATATGATATTGAGGATGCTTTAGTATTGAATAAGGCATCTATCGACAGAGGTTTCGGAAGGTGTGAAACTCGCAGAAAGACTACGACTGTTTTGAAGAGGTACCCAAACCATACTCAAGATATTATCGGTGGTATGAGAGTCGATGAAAATGGTGAGCCTATATGGCAGCACCAATCTCTTGGTCCAGACGGTTTGGGAGAGGTGGGAACAAAGGTTGTTAGCGGCCAAATCTATATCAATAAATCGATTCCAACTAATGCTACTGACGCAATGAACACAGGAGCTACGAGTTATAGGGAGACTCCGGTAATATATAGGGCTCCTGAGCCTTCCCACATCGATCAAGTGATGATGTCTGTTTCAGACAACGATCAAGCTTTGATCAAGGTGCTTTTACGACAAAACAGAAGGCCTGAACTCGGTGATAAGTTTTCTTCAAGGCACGGTCAAAAAGGTGTTTGCGGTATTATTGTTCAACAGGAAGATCTTCCATTCAATGACCAAGGTATTAGTCCGGATATTATTATGAATCCTCATGGTTTTCCATCTCGTATGACGGTAGGTAAGATGATAGAATTGATTTCAGGAAAAGCCGGTGTATTGAATGGATCATTGGAATATGGTACTTGTTTCGGTGGTTCTAAATTGGAAGAGATGTCTAAAATTCTGGTAGATAATGGCTTCAATTACTCAGGTAAAGACATGTTATATTCTGGCGTGACTGGTGAATGTCTACAGGCATATATATTCTTTGGGCCTATTTACTATCAAAAATTGAAACACATGGTCTTGGATAAAATGCACGCCAGAGCAAGAGGTCCAAGAGCTGTATTAACACGCCAACCTACTGAAGGTAGATCAAGGGATGGTGGTCTAAGGCTCGGTGAAATGGAGAGAGATTGTGTTATTGCATATGGTGCCTCGCAGTTATTATTGGAAAGACTGTTGGTCAGCTCGGATGCCTTTGAGGTTGATGTATGTGACAAATGTGGTTTGATGGGATATAGCGGCTGGTGCACCACATGTAGAAGTGCGGAGTATATTGTCAAGATGACAATACCTTACGCGGCCAAGTTACTCTTCCAAGAACTGATTTCCATGAATATTGCCCCCCGTTTGAAATTAGAGAATATCTTCGAGGACTAAAAGAGCAGCAGGCTCATTTGCACGGGTACTAGCGGGATTATGATGTTGGAAATCTTTGTTCTTTGAAATATATATATATATATATATATATATAATGACACTAATATGCATAAAATCTGTTAACAGCAACGCCAAGGGGTTTACAGCGTTGATTTGACGAATGTTAGGTTATCGGAATGTGGATCTTGATCAGACGAATATAAGTCTCTCATCAAGTAAATGTCAAGAAATAATTAGCGTTAAGTTGAATGGTGAAATCCAACTTATTAGTTTACAAAAGTTGACTTCGCGTTTAATGAGGTTCAATCCGCCATATCTTGATCATCTTCGCTTCCTGACAGATGTTCTATCAGTGTTGTTTCCGCTTCACGTTCTCTTTCCTTCCTTTCATTTTCTTCTTCTTCCAAACTATCTAGCAATAACTTGGCTTTCGCCTCTTTGACCTGCCGTTGAATACTAACAAAACCTCCTAAAGGAGTCTTTTCCCATGGCATATCCTTCAGAAATCTGTTGACCTCCATTTTGTTGCTGGGGCTAAAATCAATATTGGATCTCTGGGTTTGAATGAATTCACTATTTTGCTTTAGCTTTTCAATTACCACTCCCAATTGCTTGTTTAGTTTAACATTCTGGTGTGTTTTCATAAAGCGACGCAACATAATCAAAGGAGGAGTGACCATTTCAGGGAAAGCGACGTTTTTGCAGTACAATGCGAAATATTCTCCAAGTAGCTCTGTGAACTGTTCAGTTAAGCCCTCTTGATATACTTTAGTTCCTAGATAACCTTGGTTACACTTGATATTATGATCAAAATCGAATGCACTGAGGTTGGTGGACTTTTTTGACGGTTTCGAGAATGCCGTCGAGTTGAGGACTTCTGTCAATAAGGGATATACAGGAATGAAAACACCAGTATTTTGAGATAATCTAATAAGTGATCTTATCAAATAAAATCTCAATGGGAAGAATTGAGCAGTCGGAATGAGTCTAATAACACCAATTGTTACTTGGACCCAGGGATATATTAGCGATCTGAGGGGAGATTCGTGACCCTTCTCTACTTCCGGATTGCAAGAGAGAGAAAGAACCCTGGACCAAAAGTCTAAGGAGTGACAAAACTGCCAATTGTATATTATTTTGTAAGCCTGTGAAGGATCTGTACTGGAGTTTTTTTTCGTTGTAGCTGTTAAAGTGTTTCTCAGATGAATCGCCAGTTGTCTTATGTATTCGAACCCAATTTGGTAACTTAACACCTGATCAATGTTGAATAGTTCAGACGCGGAGTTTTTCTGAAAATTCAATAAGGGCATGGTACGAGCATTGGTGGTTCTGCAACTTTTGATGAAAACGGAATAAACTGACTTCAGCACAGTCTCTAAAACGGCCTTTTTGTATTCTTTGGATGCATTGTGTAAAAATGCAAATGCCGCCAATTGAGTTTCGACATCTCTTGTTGTAGACCATACAGTAACGATTGCTTTGATGAATTCTTTAATGATTCGCCTGAATGAGATTAAATACGGCAAAAGTTCGCTCACGGAAACCAATATCATTGCTGCAGTTTCGGTATTAGTGATATCATTCAATAATATCAATAACGATGGCGCATGAGATTTCACAAGCGCTGATATTTTAGACACAGATTTATCGGATGGCAGTGTTCTCGCATCTTTCACAATTTTGTACGGAGCCAGGGTTTGAATTGCCTTGGGTAGGTCTCTCAATGCAAGAAAGAGTAATTCATGAAATGCTTTTTCGTCGGTAATCGAGTACTTGTAATCTTGAAGTAACTCCTGATTATTCAAATTCACGGCAACCTTGAATGCACTAATAATATTTCTGCAAGTTTTGATGTTTGGCGATTCTTTCAATTGATTTTTCCATGTTTTCACCATTTTCTGAGTAACTTCAATCTGTGATCTCTCATCAGCGTCCTTTGCTACATTGTTCTCCCTGTCTTCACCAGATTCAACTTCAGAATCATTTTCGTCCTCAATATCGTCTAGTGGCTTTGATCCGCCAAACTCGAGTAAGTCCTTGTCGTTTTCTTTCAGATACTTGTAAAACTCTGGGTCAGTTTCTTTTAAGTTTTCCATATCTTCTTCGATAGCTTCGAGGTCCTCATCTGAGGATTCCTCACTTAACTGTGTACTCTTGCTCTTGAAATTCTTCTTTTCTTTAGGTATTGTGGGTTCAGCCTCGAACATTTTATCGAGCGGCGCATCGCTAAATACTTCTTCTTTTGCAGCACGTTTCAGGTCTTGGTCTTCGCGAGTAAGCTCCTCTGAGCTGCCCTTATTACCACGGCGGCCTTCCAATTGCTTACGATGCGATTTGACCTTCTTACGCTGGTCCAGCGTTCGCTTCAGATGTTTTGACTGGAATTTTTTTGTGGCCTTTGACACTTTACCCATCGCAATTGAATAGACGTTCTAGCTCTTTCTTCGGTCACAACACAACTGTTAATAATACAATCAAACTATCAAAACAAAAAAACGATCAACAATCCTGAACCTTTCTCGTTCTTTATAATGTCCAAAATCTAGCTCTTGCTCATCGCATTTTAATTATTAGTGAATATGTTAAATTTGATATTCAGATGGAATGACAGAAAATTTTTCAATCGTTGGGAATGAGGAAATAGCCAATGTTAATCCATTGATAATTGAGCTCGACCTCAGTAATAATGAACACTAAATCGTAAAGAGACAGTAAGTTATGATAGCTGGCATATGATTTTGAGGGTAGGATTTATATATGCAAGAATTACGTTTCCGCAGAGAGTATTTGTGAGACTGAAGAGCTGTCATTCATGTGGCATCAAACTACAAGCAAAAGATGAACGCAAGGCAGGCTTCTATATTGAGCCTAGGGTTCAGGCGCAAAGATCTTTAGACGTGAAGGATGTAAAGTACTTGCTATTTAGTCAAGACATTCAGAGCTTGAAACATGCGGAGAAGCCGGATGAAGAAGAGTCCGAACCGGAGTACAAGAGGCTTGTTTGTAAACGCTGTAGGGATGCATTAGCTCAGAACAAATACGACATGAAGGATTTTCGCCCAACAGATTTGAACAATGTGTTGAAGCATATCCCTGCGGGAGGAGATCTCGTTCATATGGTGCCCTTGACGGATTTCCCAATGCATTTGAGTAAGGAAGTCCTACAAACTCTTGTAGACAATAAAAACTCAGTAACACTGGTATTGACTAAGGCTGACCAAGTAGTCCCATCCCAAAAGCCTGCTTTAGATATATTGCCAAATATTACAAAACGGTTCTTGGAAAATGCCATCGGTTTTGCGCCAGCGAAGGTGGTCGCTATATCAAGTAAACGATTCTGGAATTTGGAATCGCTGTACACCTATTTGAAAAAATACTCGTTTCTTGTTGGATCCCCAAATACAGGGAAATCTACCACAATTAACTCTTTACTTCGGAAATATATGGGTTACAAAGGGGTGTTGAAGAAGGATGGAAGCGTTGAACTGTCTATAAATCAATCTCAGAATTCAGAAGTTAAAAATTACCGTAATTATTTGAAAATGAATACTACAGGTGTATCTCATATACCTAATATGACTAGGGAACCCCAACCTTATATTCTGGGAGATAAGGTCCTGTTTGACATGCCTGGATTCTCTGAAGACCAGAACTCTAAGTTGATTGATATCATAAGAAAGGATTGGCTTGAAAAGATCCAGAAGAACAAATTACCAACAGCTAAACTTAAGAATAAACGATATATCTCAGTAAGAGGAATTGGATCTGGTCACTGTTATACAATTGGTGGATTATTTTTCCTCATACCTCCGACGGGAACGATAAATCGGATCAGAAGCTATATACAAGGTGAGTCGCACTCATTTAAAAATGTTGAGAGAGGACTCCAGGTTTTCAAGGAGTGTAATTTGAGTCCAGATCATCCTCTCGAAAAGAAATGTGGGTTAAATGAAAAATACTGTGATATTAAGATGTTTACCAGGTATGTATTACCGCCATTCCAAGGAAAGATTGAACTGGTTTTCAAAGACTTGGGTTACATTTCTATAAACCCTACTGGAAAGTACGAATATCGAGGCTTGTATGAGGTTTGGTGTCCTAAGGGGGTCAAACTTTGCGTCAGAGAGCCTTTAGATGACTTGATCGCTAATGAACTTGGCACAGCGAATAAAATTATTCGCGAGAGACCTATGGTATCATCTCTTTATCCTGTAGATCCTCTGGAAACGAACGTTTTACGATCTATGAAAGAAACTTACTTGGATATATATTCTAAAGCCAACACCAAATGTCCTCATAGCGATATAAACCCTATGGATTATGTCAGTGAATATCAGATTAATTATCCAAATCTCTATTGGTATTACAATTGGTAGTTTCTCTGGGCGAATTTAGCCTAAATAAATGAAACTATATAATTTCAGATTATGATAAGGCGATTATTTGCGTTAATAATCAATAACTAACGTTATGCCACATTTATATATATATGGAAATATTGACGTTTGTGTATTAAAGCTTATTTATTAGCCTGTCAAAATGAATTCTATCCAAATACTAGAAAGCGTAGTTCTAGTGCGTGCTATTATACAAATGTATTCCGGAACATGAAGTGAATTACAGCCCAAAAATAGTTATGAACAATTATTGAGACTCTCTTCCAAAGTTGGAATCACTTTCAATTGGAGAAGTTCAAAATAAATTGAAAATGAATCATGATCATAAAGGAGATTGAGTATCAAAATAAAACAAAATGCTTCAAAAGAATGTCGACGAATATAATTCAAAGTGCTGTCCCTATTGGTGACCAAAATTGGAGAGCATGAGCCAAAAGGCTCTATTTCAATCAATGAACGTTGGCTCTAGCCAAATAAATAAAGGTATTTTTCATTGAAGCTGAAGAAGATGCATCAAAATATTTATAATGCAAAAGAACTCCAATTTCGATGCGCACACTTGTATAATACAGTTATGATAAATTTTCTAATCAACAGACATAGCCTGGATGAAGAAATTGACCAAAAAATGAGGTTCGCAAACCACAAATGCAAATGTGATTAAAAAACCAAAAGCGAATCTATTCATCCAAATTTCGTGATAGGAAAGCTGACAATAAATTGTGAGATAAAAAAATAGGAGATGGAACCCAGAATCATCAACATAACTGTTGATAAAATGGATTTTTGAGAAAAAAAGATTTTGTAAAAGGGCAAGAAGAAGTTGATCCGACATGAAACAGATATAGATAAAATCTATTGGTGCTTTTAGTAGGGCACAACATGCAATGCAACATTTTCTTGATAATCCCAGGTCACTAAATGACCTTCCCGATCACCACCAGGAATTGCCGCCTGCAGCTGCGTCATTCCAGCCACCAGAACCACCAGATCTTCCGCCCCAGCTTCCACCGGCACCAAAAGATCCGCCACCTCTAGCTCCACCAAAAAGGTTGTCTCTGCTTCCACCTCTAGAGAAGCCTCCACTTGAACCACCTTGTCTACGATAATCCTTGCTACCGCCACGACCACCAAAGCCCCCACCACCTCTGCCGCCTCTACTTCTGCCAAATGAAGACTCTCTCATGGCGTCGTTCAAGAAGTCTGGGATATCTTGATTAGATTCTGAAAGAATCTCAACGAGACCCTTAGCGATATTATAGTTGTCTCTGTTGAAGAACGAAGTTGCGACACCGGTGTTACCAGCACGGCCAGTTCTACCGATTCTGTGTACGTAATCATCGACATCACCAGGTAGGTCATAGTTGATAACATGAGTAACGTTGGGAATATCGAGACCTCTTGCGGCAACTGCTGTAGCAACCAACAACGAAGCAGCACCAGACTTGAAAGCCTGAAGTGCCCGTTCACGTTCGGATTGAGTTCTATCACCGTGAATGGCAGTAGCCCTTAAATTTTGCATGATGAGGAAATCTGTGAGTTGATCAGCCATTCTCTTAGTTTCTACGAAAATCAAGGTCAAATTGTCATTTGAGGTTGCTAATAAATCCAGCAGCGCAGATTTCTTGTATTCGGGCTCAACATAAAGAATCTTTTGAGTAATGTTTTCGGAAGTGGAACCGACTCTTCCGACAGATAAGAAGATATAGTCAGCGAGGAAATCACGAGCCAGATGCTGAATATCAGCTGGGAAAGTAGCTGAAAACATGAGGGTTTGTCTTTCACCGACTGGAGTCATGTCAGAGCCCTCGACGATTTGTCTGATTTGTGGTTCAAAACCCATATCCAACATTCTGTCTGCTTCATCCAAAACCAAATACTTTACCATACTCAAGGATACCTTACCACGTTCGATTAGGTCATGTAGACGGCCAGGTGTAGCAACTAGTAAATCACATCCAGAATCCATTAGTCTCATCTGGTTACCTATAGGGGCACCTCCGTAAACTACGCAAGGTCTGACCCATGATCTGTAGCAAAACTTTCTGGCTTCATCAAAAATTTGGGTTGCTAATTCTCTGGTTGGAGCCATAACGATAGCAGTTGGTAATGCTTTACGTTGATAGGAAGGCTTTTGGTTTGATACCTGAGAGGGCCCATTTTTGTAACATTCGGATAGAACTGGGAACAAGAAACCACCTGTCTTACCCGAACCTGTCTGAGCACAAGCCATTAAATCTCTGCCATTGGCAACGATCGGTACGGAATATTTCTGTACGGGAGTTGGTTTGGTGAATCTAGCCAGTTTTATGTTGTCTAGCAACAAAGAGTCCAAAGGTGGAGAAGTAAACTCGGAGATTGGCTCTGGGACATTTTCACCAGACGCATCAACCGGAATATCGTCATAATTGTCGAAGTTGATACCACTAGATTGGAAACTAGGATCGTCTGGTTCACCAAAGAGTTGAGACTCTACGTGGTCGTTGCGAGCACCTGGGACATGTTTGCCGTTAACCCAAGAGCCACGCTTACCACCACTGCTGTTACCTTGACCGCCGAAAAAGCCGCCGCTGCCGCTGCCGCTGCCGCCGCCGCCTTCTCTACCGCCACGAGAACCGCCAAACCCGCTGTTAAAGAACCCTCCGCGGCCACCAGAGGGCGTGCTACCAGCACCGGCATCCTGTCTGCCCTTGCGGCGCGACGAATCGCGTAGGTGTGGAGGTTTGTAGCCACTTCTTTGAGACGATTTTTGACCGCCGCCATTATCATTTATCTTCATATTCTGCATTTGCTCGCTAAGTTCTGTCATATTGTGTACTGTTATTGTTTTCTGGTACTTTATCTATATTAACTCTCCTTATTACGGCTGTATGTAGCCTATTGGTGTGTTTGCTGGGCTAGCTTGGGTATCTGGGAAGTGAGGTATAACTCGTAAACAGTATTTCTCCGAAGACCTTAGCCTTATATAAATTATGCAAGTGAAAAAAATTTTCAGTGGCCGGGTATTTAGCGCCAGATCCCACCAAGAACCACAGGTTATCGAGCTATACAAGATGGTAGCTATCGGAATGTGTATATTGCAGTGGTTTACTTGGATTCTACGAACCTTTCTTGATTCACGTAGGAATTCTGGGGGCCATAGACCAAAAACTGACTGTAGTGTCAGTTGCGACAAGTACGTCAATATTCCACTGATAAATTCAATATTCGAAGCAGTCGAGAAAAGGCCAAACTTATACGCGTATGTATTTATCTCGCATTCAAGGATATAGTAGTATGTGTTTGCTAATTTTGAAGACACCTGGGTCGCAGTTTTCTCCATGAAAACAAGCTTGCAAGGTTGTCAAATCCTTGATACCATGCACGAATATGGTCTGAGCATTTCCAGTCGAACGATCGAATGTTAAATAGTCCCAGCTTGGGTGTGCTAAAATTCACATCACTGTTAAATTGTAGTGCAAATCTGTAGCCGTGCCAAATTAGGCACTTTATTGCACCCCAGATGTTAAGTGATAATTTTAGATCCAGTTCTGTATTACTAAAATTGAGCCAGTTTGTCGAAAGGTCTGTGGCTCACGAGAGTGATTTGATAATGGTTCAAAGTAGTTCCAATTCATAGTCCAACGTGTCTTTAAATAATCAAGGCCTCTCACAAAGAACAGATGAATCGTAGACTTTACAATTCAGTAGTCATAAAATTTCCAACACTGGAAGAGTAGTAGAGAACTACATCCTAAGATCTTTTTCAAGAAGTAAACGCAGTTGCCCAGTACTCACTTCAAATTTTAATACGGATGTTCATCTTTATCAATGCAATCAACTAACTAGTCGTATCAGAGCAAGTTTTTAGGCATTCCCTGCTTACATCAGCACACCCTTAGTGGATGGCACGTCATCTTTGCCCGAGGAAGATATCGCCTCTTTGATAGCGATGGCAAGGGCCTTAAACGCACTTTCGCTGCGGTGGTGATCATTGAATCCACGAAGGCAGTCAACATGTAATGTTATGCGAGCAGCTTCAGCGAAACTCTCCAAGAAATGCGGAATCATCTCGCAAGACAGATCCCCAATACGCTCACGACGAAGCCCCAGATCTATGACTGCATACGGTCTGTTTGATAAATCCACGACGGCTCTCGATAACGCTTCGTCTAATGGGGCAAACCCACTACCAAATCTTTTGACACCTCTGACAGTTCCCAAAGCCTGTTTGAATGCCTCACCAAGTGCAATACCACAGTCTTCTGTGGTGTGATGATCATCAATGTGCAGATCGCCTAGGCATTCCACAAGCAAAGACCATCCTGCATGTTTTGCTAAAGCATGTATCATATGATCCAAAAACCCAACTCCTGTATTCACATCAATAATTTGGCCACCTGTAGTTTGAGTGGCCACACTGGCACCGTTTCTTGCGTTGTGACCCTCTCTTTTCACAGTTTCGACATTCTCAAAGATGCTCTCACCCAGCTCTACTTGCCCACCGTCGAGCGATATGGCAATTTGAATCTTCGTTTCATTCGTAATACGTCTCACGACTGCTTTGCGTTCTTCTGTCGTCATATTAGTGCTAGTTTGAGCGTGAGCTTCCTCATATCTCATGTCCAGAGTGAATACTTCCCATTTATATAGTTTAGGATTATCAACGTACCATGACTAAACACTAGATAAAACCTGGCCTCGTTCGCAAAGGCCATAATCTCACTAACTGAGAATGTTTCCAGTGCTGCCGAGCTCGCTGAGCATGTTGGGGAGGCGATCGTATGCGATACGTCCCGGAGTTTCAACTGGCTTTCAATTGACAGGACGTCCAGTAACTGCAGACCGACAGATTCCGCAGCATCGCCGGATCAAACGCTGGGAACGTGAGGGAAGAAACAAGGACGATTGGTTCAGAGAGAAATACGCCCATGTACATGCTCGCGAAAAGGCTCGTCGTGACGACAGAATGAACTCGAATGTCGATCGACCTAGCCAATCCAACCGTGTTCCTCGTCCAAACGTAAAGCCTAGATTGCTGAGAAACCCATTGGTAGAGTATATTTATGGTACCAATGCGGTTTATGCAGCACTACATGGTGGAAGGAGAAGCATTTCAAGATTATTGTATCATGGAGAAATCTCGCGTCCTGTTAGACAACTGTGCGAGGCAATTAAGTTACCATGCAAACTCGTGGATAAACACGAATTGAACCTTCTGACGAAATCTGCAGTACACAATAATCTTGTCCTTGAGACCAAGCCTTTCAATCCTCCTGAGATCTTGGGTTTGGGGCCTGCAAACCCGGACACCGGTCTTTTCGAATACACTAATGAAATATCCGAGACTTGTACCGCGCCATTCATGAACTCTAAGCGCAAGTTTCCTCTTGGCATTTACTTGGATGAAGTGCAGGACCCTCACAATTTGGGTGCCATAATTCGGAGCGCTTACTATCTTGGAGCCGACTTCGTAGCACTTTCGCGCCGCAACTGTTGCCCCATGACACCGGCTGTTGCCAAATCTAGCAGTGGTGCTTTAGAGTACCTTTCCATATATCAAATCGAGCGGCCGTTGCGGTTTTTTGAGTCCAGTGCTGAGACTTGGGTTTTCGTTGCGGCTCACACGGGCTCTAAGGTAGTCGCTGAGAAGACTCTAGAGGTCTCGGACTTGCATAGGTTATGTGATGAGGCGCCTACAGTCCTGGTACTGGGAAATGAAGGCGATGGCATACGTACAAACTTGCTTCACAGAAGTGATTTTTTTGTTAAGATTCCTCGTGCTGCCGAGTCTGCAGTAGACTCGCTCAATGTTAGTGTGTCAGCTGGCATTTTGATTAATGCCTTGGCCAATGCATAGTTGGCCATTCTTGTATATCTTGCGCATGTACTTAATAATAACTTGATGTTGTATAGTCATTTTATGACTCCTATGATTTACTGTCGCGTGAGTCGTTCTGTCGCGGGAGTCATTTCATGGACAACGCTGAGATTTACAACGTGTTATGAAAAAATCTGCTACAAAGAAACGAGATCTTGTCTTTGTTTTAAGAAAGGACGTCAATCTAGTGAGTTTCGAGGATCGTAAAGACCTTCCGGTGCACTATCTAGTACGAATTGGTCTTAAGCAGTGTTAACCTGAAGAAGAACGCTGTGTTTCCGATTGTTATAGCAAGATCAAAGTCAAGATCAAAATCAAGCCACGATGTCTTCCAACAACCAAAGAATCAAGCGCCCAGATGTCGCTGTCAGAGACAAGAAGCTCGACACATTGAACGTGCAGCTCAAGAAGATAGACACTGAATTGTCTCTGCTCCGCAAGCAAATCGACCAGCACCAGTTGACGGACAGTGCTGCTCAAGAACGCAAAAACTTGCAGAACGAAACTCGCGAGATTATCAAGACGCAGGCTGAGCTCAAGAGTAAAAGAAACGCGGTTCATGACTCTATCAAACAATTGGATGCTAGTATCAAAAAGAAGTCTGCCGAAGTTCAGGAGAAGCTAGGTAAGAAGGCAAAGTACAGTTCTGTCGATGATGCAAAGCAGAGAATTGCCGAAATTGAGGACGCCATCTCTACCGGTGATTTGACTTTGGTTGAAGAAAAATTGTTGGTGAAGGAAATGAACGCATTAAACAAGCTCATGAAGGACTTGAAGGCTTTGGATCCCGTCAAAAAATCCATTGAGGACGATAAAGCCAAAATTGTCAAATTGAAGGAACAATTGACAGCCTTGAACCCAAGAGAATACTCTTCCAAATTTGAAGAGGCGCAACAGAAGCTCAATGAGATTCAATCCAAATCACAAGGAGTTTACGACAAGAGACAGGCACTTTTCCAAAAGAGAACTGCTTTGTACGCTAAACGTGATGAGATCTACTCTCAAATTAGAAAGATCAGAGCCGATTTCGATAATGAGTTCAAAGCCTACAAAAGCAAGATTGAGAAAGAGCGTTTGAAACGTGAAGAGGAAAACAAGTTATCCAAGCTGCTTGAAGAGAAGGACAATGCCATGGGCAAATTGCAAGAGAAATTGAACCATGCCCAAATTCCTGCCTTCACTTACGAAATTGAGGCCATCGAAAATACTTTGGTAGTTTTAGATCCCTCATACACCAAGCCCAAGAAGGATGTTATCGAGGAATTGAAGAACAAAACCGGTGAAACAACAGCCTCGGCTGATATTTCGATGGATATCAACAGTGACGGTTTGCAACTTATCTCTCAAGGTAAAAAGGACGATGAGGCTTACTCTAACACAGCTCCATCTAAATCAAAGAAGTACAAGAAAAAGGCCAAGGCCCTTGCTGCTCAAGAAGCCAATGGTGGTAAGCCCAACGTTTTCCGTAAGGTTGACGGTAAGTTGACTTTGGAGCCAACCTTAATTGCTACGTTGGCAGAGTTGGACGTTTCTGTACCATTATCAGCCGATGATCTGCAATCCACTATCGACCAATTGAAGTCCAAGCATGAGGAATTTACTTCTAAGCAGTCTGATGCTACTGCTGCGAACATCAAAGAAATTGAAGACAAGATTGCTAAGTTGGAGTTGGACTACAAAACTAAGGAGCAAAAGGTCAAGGAAGAATTGGAACAAAAGAGATTGAAGGAGAAGGAGGAGAAAGAAGAACAAAAGGAGAACACTGCGAATGAAGAGAAAAGCGACAATTGATTATTAATGCTGAGATTCTATTTGATGGAACTCAAGCAGTAAGTAGTAGCTTGAAAGCTCCCCATAATCTTGCAATGCCTGTTATATAGCATTAAATAATATTTTGGTCTTCATGCAATCAATACGTACGTAGACGAAATAGAGATATTTTATGCCAGAGAAATTATGATTCGCATATAGAGTTTGGCACCTATATTTGAAACTTATCAATCAATTCGAGTGTTCGCGAAGAGTGTGATAACTTTAATTCAAAGAATAAACTGTAAGTTTACATCGATTTCATGCGAGGATGATAATTGCGGCTTTTGAGAATATTTGGTTGCCAGTTCTGTTCGCATATTCTGTAATAAGGAAAGATATGATTGTTGAGGTTGCATAGTAAGAACCTTGATGAATGTATGAGATAGAGCACCAATATTTTGCCCATCTTCAAAGGTGTCAGCGGAGGTTTGGTTATCTTTAGAGCCCGAAAACATGATAACATCAGCAGGCGAGTACTTGATTTGGCGTACGCGCTCGCGGTCTACATTGTTGCCCATGCCATTCTTTACAGAAGAAAATATGGTACCAAGTGAACTTAGCATACGAGAAGTGTCGCCCGTAGCGTACGACATGGCAGCTTGCAAGCCTCCTGCACCTACATTTTTCCACATGTTAGGTTCTTTAATAACACCTTTAGTAGAGTAAGTATAAGGCAGATCAAGCACCGTCCCCGAGTGACAGGAGTCGAACAAAGCAGTCAGTCGAACACCGGGTAATAACGGTTTAACTAGTATATCGTGCATCTCATCATCGATCAAATGGCCTGCCATTTCAAAATCTACCGGATAGATGACATCGTCCATGCCGTCCTCTTCGTCACCATCAAGATCCTTAGTTTGGCCACCATGACCCGAATAATGAAGAAAGAGTGCGTCATTTGGTCTCGCATCTTGCACAAGCCAGTGCATCGCTCGAATGATATTGGCCTTAGTTGGCACAGCAATTGGATTTGCTTGATCATCGGTAAGAATTACAATATCTTCGGCTCTGTAGTTGTACCTCGTCGTGAGAAATTGAAAGATGTTACGAGCATCGTTGATGCAACCTCTCAGCTCGTTACGCGAGCCTATATAGTTGATTCCAATAATCAGCGCCTTGCGTGTACCCGTCATTTGCGAGTATTGGAATTGCTGGCTTGAGCCCTGAACATTAGCATATTGTGTTTGTTGGGGCGGGCGTGCCATTTGCGCAGGTGGTGCGAACATTCCAGCCTCGTTTCCCCGATAACCGTACTGTCCTTGCTGGTATCCATAATCGTATTGCATTTGTGGAGGGGGGGCCATAGGTCTGGAGTATGTCCGTTGTCCGTTTCCAGGATACATTGTAGTTTTCGATTCGCTGCAATAGTCTATCAGTTGTTATATCGGCCAAAAATCGTCCTTGGGCTTAGCTCAAAACTCAATCAAATGATTGAGTAAGACCAGTTCATATAATAATAGCAAATGTCAGCAAGAAAAGTCCAATACTGTACTTTAATTATCCATTTATTCATTCGTGCAAATTAAGGTTCATGATAACATTTATCAATGATTATTGTACTTATCAGTTTTAGTGATATGGCGATCGCCTGAACTTGACACCAAATTGCCCAACGAGAAAAAAAATCGAAAATAAGAAATTCAATTAGCCGTCACGTGCTTGCTCGTTAATGGACCTTCGGAAGTGTAATTTGGTCACGTGCTGCATACGATTTGACTCGGGAAATGAAATTTTGATGTTTTTTGACCCCGCCCAGTTTTGACTCTGCTAGGATTTGACTCCTCGACACTGCTTATAAGATCATTATCTGATTTGATCGAATGCTAAAAGACCTTTATATCAAGCAAATCAACTGTTTTTGGACTCGAAGAAGCCAATTTACTCTACCGACACACTTATTCATCAACGCTGGTGGACTTGGTATAGTCTTAATAGATTTCGGTGGTTTTGAATCCTGCGGTGGAGCTTGTGGTTTGGGATTCAAAGTGGAATTACTCCAACACAAACTATGATACCTTCTTTCAAACATCAGTCGTACGTGCAGTTGATGTACCGTGCAGCACGCTCAGAAATATTTGTACGGTGCAATAGTACCTTTGAGTCTGGTTCAGGTCTCAAAGACATAGACTCCGAGATCTCCAAAGCGACAAATGATATGGTCGTCAAGAACCGCAGGCGTAGAGTAACCGCTTTCAAGGATGCTCTAAACAAAGGGCCCTCGTTCGAAGATTTCATCTCCGGGCGTGCTGCTAGGACTGTCCTGGACCCCTTGGAAGAAGCTCGAAGGGACACTGCAGAATTGAAAAGATTGCCTCGATGGCTGAAGGTTCCAATTCCCAAGGGGACCAATTATCATAAACTGAAGAAAGACGTCAAGGAATTGAAGTTGAGTACCGTTTGCGAGGAGGCCCGATGTCCCAATATTGGTGAGTGTTGGGGAGGAAAAGACAAGTCTAAGGCTACAGCAACTATCATGCTCCTGGGGGACACGTGCACACGCGGTTGCAGATTTTGCTCGGTAAAGACAAATAGAACTCCAGCGCCGCCGGATCCGATGGAACCAGAAAATACAGCTGAGGCGATCTATCGCTGGGGTCTTGGTTACGTCGTATTGACTACCGTTGACAGAGACGATTTGCCAGACGGAGGTTCTCATCATCTTAGAGAAACTGTAGAGAAGATAAAGCAAAAAAACTCCCAGATACTTGTGGAAACGCTCTCCGGTGATTTCAGAGGAGACTTCAATATGGTTGATCTCTTGGCTACAAGTGGCCTTGACGTTTTTGCACACAATTTAGAAACTGTAGAAGAGCTTACGCCGCACGTTCGTGATAGAAGGGCAGGATATCGGCAATCACTCTCCGTCCTTGAGAGAGCCAAAAAAACCGTGCCCTCCCTCATTACAAAAAGCTCAATAATGCTTGGTTTAGGAGAGAAAGATGACCAGGTTTTGCAAACATTGAGAGATCTAAGAGCCATCAACTGCGATGTCGTTACCTTCGGTCAATATATGAGGCCAACCAAGAGGCATATGAAGGTGGTTGATTACGTTCCTGAAGCGAAATTTGATTATTGGAAGCAAGTTGCTTTAGAATTGGGGTTTTTGTATTGTGCATCTGGACCTTTGGTAAGGTCATCCTATAGAGCAGGCGAGTCATTTATCGAAAATGTTTTGAAGAAGAGGAAATTTGTTGCCCAAACTAACAAACTGTAAAAACCCTGTTTCTTATTGTTAGCATGTTTATTATGTAATTCTTCGTATTGTGGTATGGGCTATACAATTTTAAGGATGGTTAAAACTTCAACGCAAGTCACAACTTTTGGCGTTTGTTGTCTCTGGCGTTTGCTTAAGAATATATATCGATATTGGCACTAGTAACAATCTCTCATTCTACATTCTATTGAGCCTTGTCTTCAAGTACTCTTACAAGCTCCCGTTTCTCGTTCCTTTCGAAATTCAGTTTCTCTTCAAGACGTGTGATCTCTTGTGCGAGTCCCTCCTTCTCCATTAACAAAAGCCTTATTTTCTCGTTATATTTTGATTCGTAATTTTTTTTGAGCATTTTCACTTTTTGCTCATGTTTAGATGCATATTGGCGGTAAAGATCGTCAGCTAGTAATTTTAGTTTTTCATTGGACTCTTCTTCTTTTTCTTTCAACTTCTTCTCCCAGCTCTTGATTTCAGATCTTAGTTTATTTATTATGTCATCATCTTCATTGCAGACAGTTTCATTTCTATAATTTTCCTCTTTGAATTTCTCACCACTCGTTGATGTTACTGTGGACTGTTCTTTCTTCAAAAGTGCGTTTTCTTCTTCTAGCTTCTCTATCGTATCAAGATTGCTCTTTAGGTTAGCCTCAAGGTGATTCACATTGACGGTGAGATTTTCGAGGTTCGCAAAATACTCGGCTTGAATATTACTATTTTTCAGTTGTAGACTTTCCAGTTCAAAAGATACCTTTTCATATTCTGTTTGTAAGTCTTTAAATTTATTTTGCCAATCGCCTATGATAGCCAACTTCTCGTTCACCTGGTTTTCCAACAGAAGCTTGCTTTCTCTAAGACTAGTGATCTCTTGGTTTAGTTCATTCACTTCAGCTGTTCGTATTTTGGCATCGTCATCAACATTTTCGAAGTTTTTGTTCAAAATTGATATGGTTTCTTCCTTTGCCCTCAGCGCTGCCTCGAATTCTGAAGTTTTAGCTGATAATGACTTTACTTCTTTCTCCAATTCTATTGTATTGGATTTCTCACCCGAAAGTTGCTGCTCCAAATGTGAGAGATTCGTTTTGTAATATTTTTGTTCCTCCTCTAATTTTTGTTCAAGACCCGTTTTCAAACCTATTAGTTCTTCTATCCGTTTGATAAAATCCTCTTTGGTTCCTTCCTGGTTTGTTAAAGTTTCTTTCAACTGGTTACTTAATTCGTCAATCCGGTTATCCTTTAATCTTATTGTATCCTGAAGTTCACTAATTTTGCTTTCAACCTGAACTATCTCCTCGCTCAGTTGTTTCTTATCTTTCTCGAGAGTAGATATCTTTTCCTGTTCCTCTTTGAATTGCGTTTGGTAATCCATTTCTGTTTTTTTATACAGCTTGATAGTCTCCCTTAATGTAGAGATTTGGTTATTCAAATCCTCGTTTGCAAGGCGCCAATGATCTTTCTCATTGATAGCAGTATCATATTTCTCTTGTAAAATCTTTTGATTTTGATTGAGCATATCGATTTCATCCCTGACTTCGCTGACACGAGTTTTCAGTGTATCTCTTCGTACTTGGAGATCATCTCGTTCGTTGCGTAATTGATCCAGTGTTTGTTGTAGATCTTGCGTTTCTGCTTTATGTTTGGAGCGAATTTCCTCATTCTCTAACGATATGGTTTTTAACTGGTGCGTGGCATCTTCATATTTCAGCATTAGCGAGTTAATACGTCGATTGGCGTCATGCAGTTGATCTGTGAGTTCTTCATTTCTATTCGATATCATGAGAAAATTTTTATGTGATGCGTTGAGATCTTCATTAGTGGTTGTGTGTTTCGATTCAGTAGCTAGTATATTGCTATTCTGAGCAAACAAAGGCGTCAACTTATGAAAGCTTGAAATATCAATGTCATTCTGGGTTCTTTTTGGTGTCCTAGTCTGTGAATCAGACGGCTTATTATCAGCTATAGGGCTATAATCGGCTTCAACCTTTGGCTCTGTGATAGATTCTTCAATTTCATGAAAGCCTCCTTTCTTGTCAATAACCTCTTTGTCCATATCAGGTTTATTTACACCATGGAATTCAAAGCTCTCAGCTAGATTAGATTTATTTGGGCTAATTTTTGAGTCGATCATTTCAATTGCTAACGGTGAGTCTATGCCAGTCACACGATCATTGGTCTCGTCTTCTTCAATTCCGTTCTTTGGTGACAGATCATGCATCAAGTTCATAGCTAGTTTTGGCCTCTTATTTATTGAGTCTTCATTTATTTTCGGAGATTCAATAGGTGAGCTGTAATCCATTTTCGAAGGTGAATGAAGGTCCTCTGAAGCGAAAATCCCATCATTACTGTTTTTTCGCTTGAGTTTATTCAATGGACTAGTAGTATTAGTATTCAGACTTTCCAATGCTAACATTGCGGATCTGTTCTGCTCTAGAGAAGCACGTCCTTTTTCAATAGAGCAATCTGAGCTTGACCCTTCAGTAGCAATCTCGTCTTGGTTTCCTTGGTTGATATTTTCTTCAACTAGAACAAATCCACTCCGTCCAACGGCGGCAAAAGAATGCCGCTGAAATCGCGCTGTTTCTCGGTTACTAGAAAGTCCATGAGGATGCTTCAGTACATGTACACTCTTTGAGATGTTGGCATTGGCTGATGCTGATACTTCCGGGTCAGTGGCATGCACTGGGGTTGCTGGTAGGCTCACCTCCATGTTTCAGGTCGCTAGTTACAACTCGGTAGAAGATTCGTATTTCGAATGACGTGCTCTGATTTATTGGTATAGTAGACGTCAAAAGGGATTGTTTATTGAACTAACCGTTGTTTATGGTGTAGTATTTCTTGTTTACTGCTATAACCTTTGTTTTTTTAACTAAAACACGTTAATGCATATTTCAGGATATTGGTCAAATAACGCGTAAAAGTAAATGCAGTAGTGACAGGTTCAATGATGACCAAGCTTATGATTTCGATGTATTTTGCTTGAGTCTTTGGTCTATTCTGAACTCTCTTACCGAGGAAGACCACAGATTGATGAATCCAGCAACCGAAGATCCCAATGATAGCAGTGTCGCTGTTTCTTTTGGCACATTCAGCCTCAATAAATCAGTTGATGTAGCACCGAGATCCATTAAAAGGGCTAGCACCTCTATATATGCACTGTTGATTTGCGATTGGAGAATCCTAGACTGATATTTGATTTCATCGTTAAAATTGCGCATATAGTCTTCTTCAGAACCGTAGATATCAGAGACGAAATGCTTTCTAACAGGCGAGCCTGGCACGCTTTTGTCGCGCGATAGTTCCATTGCTTGTCGTTTGATTCGGGCCTGAATTGTGTACTCTAGTTTTTTGGTTTGTAGACCCTGAAGCTTTCCAGTGGCTGAGTGTAGTGAAATTATATTGTCAGTAGCAGTCAAATATGGATCTTGGCGACATAACCATGCGTACAACCCAGGGTTCTTCCAGATGTGTAATTTATGTAACAGCTTGAGCTCGTCTGTCAGGGAATAGAATGTATCAAAGCACTGCTTGTATAATCCAAGATTGAGGAATACTAGTGGGCCTAATTGACCTTGTTTTTTCGCATCCTGCCACATCAACAACGTGTTTTGCATCAACGAATTTGCAAGAAAAAACGTGCGTCCAAATCTCAACAACTGGCGAAAAAGTCCCAAATTCGTGCTGCATGTTTGTGTTATATCTTCGACTCTACGAGACGATGACATAATTACAGCTTTTGTGATTATGATCGGATTTCTTAGCCAAGCACGCCACGTACGATGGTCCAAGGCCCGTACATATTGCATCAATTTCTCTTCATGTCTTTGGCCCACAACTCCCAAGCGGAGGCGTTGTGTGAACAGTTTGATGAGATCTAAAACGTATTTGAGAACTTTGGCGACTTTATCTCTACCAGATATTGTTCCAAGTATGCGCTCAATTATGGCAATTGTTTGTGTTAATTTCAATCTTTTATGTGTCAAATCATCAGCCGTGCGATTCTGTTTGTCATATCTCATCTTTGACTCGGTGTAAATCATGGTTCCCCTGTCTTCAAAAGGATGCTGTTGAAAAGGGTTCTTGGGCGGACTTGGTGGAACTGGTTCACCAAAGACGTGATAATTATTCTCTGATTCCATCGAGTTCCATACAAGCCTCCGGTAGTAACCCGATAGCTGGTCAGTAAGCTTTTCAGAGTGGATATCTCATCACTTGTAAGGTGTATATATTTTGGTCAAATAATTAAACATTGTTATCTTCAACACGCGTGGCGCTATCATGACAGATAGGAAAGCCTGAATGCCATATAGATGAGTGTGTCAACTCCAATTATATAGAACTCTAGGTATGTGTTTGTTGAGTTGGCGTATCCTTAAGAGCTCATATGACTTTTAGAGAGGAACAGTATAGAATACAATGGATGTGATGATCTTCATTATTGATGGTTCAAACGCTAGTATGATAATGAGTGACACTAATTACTTATTTTTCGTACAAGCATGCGTGGATTACAATTGCTCTTCTTTAATTACGTCAATGAGCCAATCGAGACCCTCTGTGATACCTTCGCCTTTTATTGCACTGGACGCTACAATTGACCAGCTGCGGTCTTTCAGTTCGACTAACTTCAGCTCTTTAGATACTTCGCTAGCACTCAGAGCCCCGGTTTGGTCCTGTTTGTTCGCAAATACAAGCAAAGCCGAGTCCTGAAGCTCCTCCTCTTGCAGCATCATATGCAACTCCTTTGCGGCAGTCGCCATACGATCTTTGTCTGTAGAATCAACCACAAATATAACCGCTGCAGTATCCGCATAGTAGCATCTCCAGTACGGCCTGATACTGGTTTGGCCACCGAGATCCCATACGTTCAATTTCAGATTCTTGTACGATAATGTTTCCACATTGAATCCGATCGTAGGTTTCGTCGTTACAACCTCGCCTATTTGCAGCCGGTACAAAATGGTGGTCTTTCCTGCACCATCGAGTCCTAAAATCAAAATCCGCAGCTCCTTCTTAACTCCCCACAATCTGTCAAACATAGAACTAAACAAATTGCCCATTGCTGACGTGGTTGTGATTTATACACGTTAAGGCCGTCTAAACTCCTCACTAAAACAACAAGTACTGTCTGGATAACCTTGTTTGATAATGCGTCCTTCAACGCTGGGCTTTTGGGTGATATTAGTGGCCTGGGCCTTGGATCGTGATCTATATATTCGTTAAATGTCTTCCATCAAATTTAGAGCTTTCCTTGAAACTTGATTTAATCATGAGAATCAAATACTTTTGAAAGTGAAAGTATAACCTCAAAAGGCTGGTAAACGATCCATCTCTTTAGTGAGATTGTGCAAGATGATCACCAGAAAGCTCTTGAGAGATTGGAAGCATTACTGCAAGCTCACCCAGCGCGATACGAATACTCATCTTTCAAGAAATCGGTTTTGGCTTCGTCCTCAGGATACTAATATACACATTTGGAACTTACTGGTTTACGACCGAATTACGAATTCTGAGGTTTTTGCCCTACTATACGTGAATAATGATTGCGAGGTCTTGGTTAGATGTTTGACGCCTTTGGTAGGCCGTCATTGTTTCCCTCTGAATCGAACAGTTTCCTTTGCACATCTATCCGGAATGCTCAAACACGAAGAGCATGGGTTTCTGAAGTTGGTTTCGCAAATTTCCGATTATATTACGGCGAATATATGCTCCCACTCCGATCTGCACAGGCTTACCGTCGCATGGAATCGAATAATATACCGCGAGTTCAAGCACTTGTTTCCTGATTGCATTGGTTCATTGCAACAAGGTGATCTCGAATGGGTTCGCTCAGTAAAGCATATGTACTATCGCAATCTGAAGCTTGATCTTAGGTTAATTGGCCAAGAAATGGAAAGTCAAGGTAATTCTGGAGTTACAGAATGTCAATCATCGACCACAAATCTCACTGAACTCGAACATGCTCCACTGAAAATAATCACCAATTCATCCTTCAAAAGACACAGTCCGTCATCTTTTGAGGATGCAAACAATGCATTTTGCAAGAAGAGAAAGCGTTAGGTCCCATGTTAACGCAGTTGTTGATATATTTTGTTACGGTCTCGACCTTTCGCATAAACGTCATATTTGCATAGTATTATTACCAGCTAATTCATACACACGTAGATAGAAGGATAATATGTATATATATATTTAATCTTTATCCTTAACATTGATTATACCATTTCGTTTCCAATTGTCATTTTTGATGTGAGAGTATTGTCTTGATCATTGCATTACCAATTTCATTGGCCTCTTTAAACATGGGCTCAAAGAACGATTGAACCTCTTCGAAACGTTTTTCGTAAAGATCGAAATTCCCGAAAGTAACAATGGAACTCCACTCTCGTGCAGAAACAACAAATTCTAAATCGTCTCGTCTAAACGATTGATCATTTATGGCAGCATCTATTGTTTGTTCAATAAGGCCGGGTTTCAGGAATAGATACTCTGAAACGCCCAGAAATATCCTAAATAATGGTGTTGAGCAAATCATATGATCATAGGGATTTATTCCCAGTTGGTACCACGAATCCACTATAGCCAAGAGTGATAAATGCGAGTTGGGTAACATTGTAGTGTCTGAATCAACACTATCATCCTTTCTAGTTGAAAGAGAGTATTTATCTAGTATTCCGTCATCTAATAGAAGCGCTCCCTTGTGATTCCTAAATACAAACTCTTTGGCTTTAGTTAATCTTGATGTCAGTTCACTTTTTTTGTTATCTAAGAACATGGTGAAAAGCTCCGTGGCGCTAGTTGCATATTGTAATATTTGTTGATGAGCATTTGGATTAGTTATAGCGAGTCCTGCATACACATGCCATTTATTGGAATATATTCGCATCGATATATTAACCTTAACATTTTCAAGGCCTCCATACCACTTACTGGCCCCCAAAGTCCAGGGGTAGACTTTCATATTAGCCCAAGCAGATCCCATACTAAGAAAAGCCGCATGAGTTACCGCTTGCGTGTCTGCGGTTATCCGGTCATGTTCCTGATATGTCAAGTACACCTGTTTACTCTTAAAACAAGAAACAACACTTTCTACGAATTGCAAAGAGCTTTTATCCTTGCTTCTATGGTCAATAATGACCAATGGCTGTCCCTCGGTGTTGACACGCGGTCCATGTAAAGAATGCACGGTCACGATATCAATATCTGGCGGTAAGTATTTCTCAAACGCACGGACCTCTGGGGTTTTGCAACTTGTTTGACCCCCCACTATGGCACCCACTTTAGTTGATGGGCCATACGTTTGAACCAATCTCTCTATATTCGCCGCTTCAACGCTGTAGATAACGTAGTCGCTAACCCTCGACACGTAATGTCCGTTACGCAGGACCTCAAATGCGTAATCACGATATTTTTGACGCAATCCCTCATAGTAAAGCTCTTGGTCACAACACACTACCTTCCAGCCCGCCTGGGAGATCCTAGTAGCATATAGCAAGCCCATGTCGCCTAAACCTATGATGCCAATGGTTCTTGATTTCTTCCATTCTTCAATTACTTTATCATCGACCATCCTTTGCACCGTTTGTGACAAGACAATAGGGCTTCCGTAGGGTAAGACTATTATTTACCACAGATACAAGCCTCAAATCGCCGAATTTACTGTTGTTTACAATCCTTAGTAGAGCAGATTAGCAATCGATGAGCCTAACTTATATCTCTTTCCATCCACAAGTTTTTGGATCCATAATGAGAGAATAGATCTGCTACCTATTTCCTGAACAGGTAATATCTGTATTAAGAGATTTAAATTTCCTAATACGTTTGTGTCCATATATGGAATTTATTTTCCGAATAGAGTTTGTGTTTCCTCTTTGAGTATGGTTATTGAATATCATCATTGCCCATATATTCTGACCTCCACACCGCTCAAAGTGCGCTCTGTAAGCTCTGTAATCTCATCGTCTGAGTTGCTTTCCGCGTCAGAAATCGTCCCGGTGCTAAAAGGTGTGGTTGGGGCGCCAGGACCTTCTGGAACAGTGCGTTCGTCTAAAACATTGACCGTCTTTGTCAAAACCTCAATACGGCAACCTCGAGAATCCTGGAAATGGCATCCAATAGCTAGTGTCTTTTCTGCAGCGGCACCCATACCTAATACAGTGACATATTTGGCACCGTGACGCGACAACTGCGATACTAATCGTGCAATTCGCTTAATTGCGCTTACATACGGTGTGCGACGTTTCACGTAAAAAGTGCTATGGATCTGCCTGTGTGTCAATGTTTTCACAGTCGGCAGACGTCTGACAAGGCTCCCTCGCCCTTCGGACTTGTTTTGCATTGATTTGGTTTCTGTTGATGTAGCATTCTGATATGACATATATTGAATTAAAGCTCATCGCCTCATAATTCACTATTTTACATAATTGTCTAACAACTTTAAAGCTCGTAGCCCTTATAACACATAAGTCCTGAAGAATTTACGACCTTGGTTAGCCGTCAAATGGTGCCAGTAAGTCCAGCACGTGCACAATTTGTGAATGGTCATGCTCAAAAGCCGGCATTGGTAACTGTGACGCACGTCCACTTAGCACGAACGCTAGCTAATGCTTACCCTTTACTTGTCATGACCGATTGTGCCCTCGATAGAATATTGTGGCTCGGTGAAGATTTCAGCTCAACTTGCATCTATTCAATTATGGTTATTATGGCACTTAGACCTGCGCTGAATCTTTCTACAGGATATCTTAACGTTTGGATAGGCATTGTTAGTGTTATAACCCTGGTTTTGTCGGTTATATACTATACCCAAACACTTTATTACGAGATCCGGGAAAAGGAACCCCCAACGCTTGATGATATTGCTCTTTTACTGGAATGCGTTATGGCAAAACTGGAATCCCTACGCAAAGAGCTCTCATGGAGCCATTTTCATCAAACGTTACATAACCGCATTGCTCTACGATTAGCCGTTATATTGTCACCATTCCAACTGATATTGATGCGCTATCACTGGATATCACCTAATCAATACGTTTTAATGATACTTAGTTTTTTTGCATTACGTCATTCAGAGTGGTTTCAAGCAGCACAACGACTGTTTTGGCGCAGTTTATGGGTAAGGAGACTATATTTTCTAATATTCCCGGAAGATAATCGCCATATTCACAGTTCCACGGTATTGAATTCTCAAGAGTTGATCAGTTTGTTGGAACCTACAGCTCAATATATTGAATTGCCTGAGTTGGAACGGCATGGTTTGGAGCATATAACCGTTGTCACGATTTCGATAAACGAAAATCAAAGAAAATGGGGTGAGGCCCGCTGGTCGGGTTACATGTTGCCCTATGAACGGTCCCCTTTTGATACGTTGCAGGACACCGGTAAGCCTTTACCTCATGATGTTATACTTCTTCCGTGCGTACCTCCTGAATTGTTTGAAAGTGAATTGCCTTCAGACTGGGAACCCTTGGATGAAGAATGGATGGTATCGGAATGGACTTATTCTGATTCAGAGTGGAATCTAACCGGGAATGAGGATTCACTTGAATCATTTACTAGGACCAGAAAATGGAAAAGAAGAATATATAAAGTTGTGCACCCAAAAAAATCTGCCGACCTAAAGAAGCTTGAGTAGTGTATGCTGGGTATTGACATATATATGATATAACAAAACAATCATACAACGTTAATTTATTAACGAGTACGTCCGTAGATTTAGAGAGTGATATAGTAATAATTTTATTAGTGTAGATGGCTAATGTTTTCTTGCAAAAAAATTCTATAATTATCGCTTAATTCATTAATCCAGGGCAATGTCGCCTTCGGAATCTTTCTCCTCTTCTTTCTTCTCCTCCTTCTTTTCTGACTCCTCCTTTCTTTGCGCAGCTAACTTTTCAGAAAGAGCTGCCATTTTCGAAGCCTCTTGCTTTTGTTGCAAAGCCTGTCTCTTCTCTTCTTGCTTGGCAACATATCTACCCTTGATGATATTACCTAACGAAGCAAGTTCTTCGTATTTGGCGATGTATTTGGCTTTAGTGGAGTCAAATCCGTCATCGTACAGCCATTCTTCAGCCTTCATTAACATATCTTTTAATTTCTCTTTCTCGGCATCAGAAGCAAATTCAGCGTATTCCTCGTCCAACTTACCACGCAGGGTGTAGATATACTCTTCTAGGGTGTTTTTCCTGTCCTCAGTTTCAGCAATTAGCTTGTCTTGCGCACGCATTTCATTTTCACCTTCAATCAATTTGTTTAATTCGGAGTCCGATAATGCAAATGTGTGAGCTTCAATCTGAAGAGTGTCCTTCTTGACAGTCTTTTTCACCTCCTTGTATTCTGGTTCAGCATCCTCTGGGGCATCTTCTGGTAGAGGAATCTCCTCTTTGACCATTATATCTTCTAGAGAGTATGCCTCTTCGATGATATGCAAGCCAGATGGATCACATCTTAGCTTCAATTTAACTGGTACAGATGTTTCACCTTCTGGTAGTTGAACGCCGGTAATGTTCCACTTGGCAATTTCAGTTGGAGTGTTTGGTGGAAGTTCCACTGGCTTGGTGTATTTAGCCTCCATGGAGAAGTCACCAGTACGATGCAGTGTGATCAATTTGGTGGATGGGAAGTTAGAGCTGTCCGGGAATACCTCCAAATTGTCTTCGTCCTCAACTTGCTTGTCCCAGAAGTAAGAAACAGAATTCTTGTGTATATCCTCAAACTTGAAAGGTCTAACTCTCAAAGTAGGCGAGTGAATAGCACAAATGAAGGCAGCGCCCTTGGCAATTGCCTCATCTTGATTCAGAGTGGATGACAATGGTTTGTCAAAAGCCTTAGAGATAGCATCCTTTAGACTTGGAATACGGGTTGTACCACCAATAATCTCAACGAAATCCACATCTTCTGGTTTCATGTTAGCCTGTTGTAAAGCCCTCTCGATAGGTCCAGTGACACGAGACAATAAAGGTTCCATGATGGTCTCTAATTGCTCACGGGTCATCTGAGATTGAGCGTCTATGTCGTTCATGACGGACTCCACGTTGAATGGTGCAGCAGTGTTAGCAGAAAGGACTTTCTTTAATCTTTCCGCAGCCACCATGACTCTGTTGTATGCCTTTGCGTTCTCTCTGATGTCCATCTTGTACTTGTCCTTAAATTCGTCAGCAAAGTATTCTGTAATGGCCTTGTCGAAATCTCTACCACCGAATTGCTTGTCATATGAGGTTCCCAAGACCTTTAATTCTCCCTTCTTGAAAGCCATAATCGAGCAAGTGTACGTGGAATGACCAATGTCGATGAATGCAACAATACGGGGCTTGACGGGCTCTTCAGATGTCGAGGGGTCAGGCAAA
This sequence comes from Oligophagozyma castellii, assembly GCA_030556345.1. NCBI lineage: Eukaryota > Fungi > Ascomycota > Saccharomycetes > Saccharomycetales > Saccharomycetaceae > Oligophagozyma > Oligophagozyma castellii. Next base: position 317,332 of record JAKTPW010000006.1, read on the forward strand.
TCTGTCTTGAAAACACCATATGAGACACCAGCAGCAGTCACGTCGTTGACAATACGAACAGGGTTGAGTCCTGCAATACGAGCAGCATCGGAGACTGCGTAGCGCTGTTCCTCGGTGTACCAGACGGGCACTGCCACACATACGTCCTGGACCTGAGACTTGGTTTCAGTGACGACAGTGTCTCTGAGCTTGTCGAAAAACATGCCGGTGAGTTCAACACCGTCAAACACACGGCGCTCGCCAGCGTGTCTGACCTCAACGCCAACCTTGCCGCGTGGAGTGTCGACAAGCTTGGGGCTGAAGAACGAGGCCTCGCGCTCGAACTCCGCAGAGCTGCGCTCTAGCGCGATGAGTCTCTTCAGATTCTCAACGGTGTTCTTCACATTCGACGTCTGCTTGGTCTTCGCACTCTCGCCGATAAAACGGTTGCGAGGACCAAAGCCAACCATAGAGGGTGTCGAACGATTCGAAACCTCATTCACAACAATGTCAATACCACGGTTTCTGGCCACCGCCAACACTGAATTGTGGTTACCAAAATCTAACCCAAACGGAGTACTCATTTTACCGCTATTATAGTATTCCAGCAGCTATCTGTCCACCTAAATTCACCAAATCCTCTATAGTTAACGTACTATGTTGTTCTCTTAGGCCGCCCTACCTTCCCTCTTTTATATATTGTATGGAATTTTGACGTGAAAATTTTCACTGTCACGTGGAATATCAAAGAATGTTCGGGAAGCTTCCGTGAAGAACAGACAAGTGAGTTCTGTAAAACGCTGTAGAAGTGTCAGACGCAATGTTCGCTAGAAATGGTGGTGAGTGCTGTGTCCGCGTTGTCGTTAGCTTTCTTTTGATGCGCAACATGCGTACTGTTAGAAAATTCAAGTTTATCTCGAGAACCCAGGTCGTTGGGCACTTTCGAAGGGAAATAGATGGTATTCTGACCTAGTTGCTTTACATACGACACTTACCATGTGGTAGACATCTTAGTGGACACGGTGCTGGTCTGAGGTCGAGGCAGTCAGCTGTCAAAAAGATTGCGGTCAGATTACGTAGCAATATACATACAGTAGCGTAGAAATGTGGACAGGACAAATGGCGGTGCACAGCAGTCGCAGCATGTCATGGCCATTCTTATTTTAATTTTGATGCAATACTATGACGTCTTTCCTGGCGTGAGGGTAGTTTTGAATCCGATGAACACTGAATGCACCTAAATAGAGACTTGATGACTTGTTTCATTCGAGGAGCTTCGGGGGCGCATAACGCTCAAGAGGCCTCCTGATAGTACAGCCTTGTAATCTCTGGCAGCCTTGGTTGATTTTCTCGAGAGGCATGTGCGGCCAATATGCACCGATACATTAGAGTCCAAGTTCTTCGGTGCCATCGGTTCAGAAATTCGGGCCACTGCAAAAAAGCCCCAACGCCGTTTCCGCTTGCCGAGAGACCCTGGCCATCACAATGCAGAGTCGGGCACGGTATACCGAACTAGAGTTTAGATGCCCATGTGCCTCTCCATGCGGGTATGCAAATCCGTGCCCGGCTCCAACGCTGCGCTCGCTAGTCCGTCCCCGTAGACGTCTTCCCAGCCAATGTCGCACTCGCGGTTCAGTAGAATATCACGGTGGAGCCCAGAGTTAGCCATAGATCCGCCGTCACTGTTCTCGACAATTGCGAGCTCCATCGCGCGTCTTGTGGGCTCCGCGACACCAAAAACTTGCCGTAGATGGCTGTACTGTCTCTTCTGTTGCTCATGCTGCCACTGCGCCAGCCTTGACTCTAGTGGATGTGGTTTCTGCGTCCATTGTGTCGACAAGGGTACTGCGCCGCCTCTTTGTGACCTCAAGACATCTGGAAGTGCCGCAACCGACTGTGCTTCGTTCTGTGAGCCACCGTGGCTCTGTACGCTGCTAGGAAAGCTGTCCTTGGGTACTATTGATCCCATTTCAATGTTGTTCTTGTTCTTTACTTGCGTTGTTGAGTGTAGATGTGGTAGGTTTGCCACTAAGAATCAACACAATGCTATATGGATCTTAAGTACAAGTGGTTTGAGAGCACAATTCAAGGCAGTAAGGGACCCCAATGCACGATGTCGAGCATCAGAATCATGATATGGGCAAGCTAGTACAGATATGCAATATTCGGAGTGGTTCCGACCTGGAAATGGCGACGGACGTTGCCATTTCACCCTCTGGAAGATATATCGCCGTTGCCAGAGGGCGGCACGTCGACATTTGGTTGCTAAAACAGGATTCCTATGCTCTGGAATACGGCCGTGAGTTGGTTCCCGGCCATAGTGGGCCTGTGAACGCCATTGCTTGGACTCCGGACTCCCAATGCGTCGCGACCGCTTCGGAAGATGGTACTGCAGCTGTGGTTCATCTCGACTACGGACTCTTGAGACGATTTGTCGGTCACAAGGCACCTCTGGTTGCCCTACGGTTTAACGGTGAGCGCGGGAACTTGCTGTATACTGCTTCTGTGGACGAAACCGTAATGATATGGGATTTCGCTCGCGGAAGCGCTCTGAGAACCATTGCTGCGCATGCTGAGCCCGTTGTTTCTTTGGCAGTTGCCGAAGACGATCCTAGTGTCTTTGCATCTGGTTCATATGATGGGCTAGTGCGAGTCTTCGACGCTGTGCATGGCCATTGTCTACGGACACTGACATACGGTAAAGATTGGCGAGGCAATCATGGTGTCCCCGTCGCAGAGGTCAAACTATCTCGCAACGGCAAATATGTGCTTGCCAAGTCCATGGATGGTGCCGTCAAGATATGGGATTTGATCCGAGGAGCCGTGGTAAGAACTTTTGGTACGGGAGAATCACTACATAAATATGGCCATGGTGTAGACTTCATGTACCTGGAGGATCAGGTCCTTGTAGCAAGTGGGACCCCGAATGGAACCATCATGGTATGGGATACGCAATCCAAGACACTACAATGTGAAATCAAGGTACTCCCTCAATCTGATAGTAGTTCCTCATCACTCGAAGAAACTCCTGATGAGGCAAAAATAGCAAAGAACACGAACGAAGCAAACTTGGTCAATAATGGTAAGGACGTCATAATAGCAATCCATTCAATGGGTACGCTATTGGCTGTTGTTACTTTACAAGGACAGTTAATGGTATGGGAATGGAGAAGTACAATAAAATAAGATTACACATGTGGAAAGTCAAATAACACAAATTAACGACATGGTTAGTTAGTAACTTGGTGAGGGTCTACCGTATACGGTGGGTTGGAGATAACGACATGCTTAGCAGAGTATGGAAGATCACGGCAAGCCGGTTAAATTCCAGGTGTTACTCTAGCAAAGTGAATCCGACCACTATTCGAGATATAAGAGAGCGTTACAAACGTCAAGAGCCACTGGCGATGTGCACAGTTTACGATTTCACCACTACGCAATGGGCCTGTGCTGCACAGACTGATATGGTTCTTGTCGGTGATTCGCTCTCGATGAGTACGCTAGGCATGGACTCGACAACCTCGCTCACATTGGAGGAATTTCGATTTCATGTAGCTTCTGTGTGCCGCGCTATCGGTGCTCCCTCAATTCATAAGGGGATTAAAGAATCTGAACAGCGGAAACCCTTGGTAGTAGTTGATATGCCCATGGGCTCGTTTGAACCGAGTATCGAATACGCTGTGAAAAATGCCTTAACGTTGACTAAGTTGAGCTCACACGTCACCTCGTTAAAATTAGAGACCTCTCCCAAAGATTCCCATACTTTGAGTGTCATTGAAGCTCTAGTCAATCGTGGAATCCCGGTCGTAGGTCATATAGGTTTGACCCCGCAGCGTGCTCACTCTTTGGGCGGGTTTCGTGCACAGGGCACAACCAATTCAGAAGACGCTAAGGCTCTACTGGACCTTGCAATCAAATTGCAACAGGTAGGATGCTGGTCAGTAGTCCTAGAATGCATCCCACAGCGCTTATCTCGCTACATCACAGAGCAATTGGATATACCGACCATCGGCATAGGTGCGGGTTCCGGAACCAGTGGTCAAGTTCTCGTAGTATCAGACCTTCTGTTAATGGGAAATCCCGATGACCATCTCCCTCGATTTGTCAATCGATATAGTAACATATATGATCAAGCCGTTTCAGGTATCCAAGCATTTGTCAAGGATGTTAAATCCAAGGATTTCCCTAAACCAGAACATGCCTTCAAAATGAAGGATTCCGTATGGCATGAACTCCTTAACAATTTGCGTACTGATAATTGAATCTTAACTCATAACGACGGGTGCTAAATACCTACATGTAGTGAATACGCTATATGCTCCTAAATAGTTGACTAGCATGTGGCTATCAATCAAAAACGAGAGCTCTTCCTGATTAAGCCACACACTCATCAAACGTGTTGAAGAACTCAGCAACACCTCTCGTTAAGCAGGAATCTTTATTGCTATCCAGAAATGCTAAGTGTCCTCCTAAATCAGTTTCGCACTGTAGAATGTTCGGATTTTGCTCCAGTAATTCAAATGGAACTGCGTCGGGGCCGACGACAGGATCATCTTTTGAATTCAAACTGAGTAAAGGTACTTTGATGTTCCCAGCTCTATTGATTGAGCTAGCTGCTCTATAATATTCCATTGCATTTTTGAATCCCAAGGATGGAGCTGTGTACAAATCATCAAACTCATGAATGGCTTTGAACTTGTATGCCTTTTGCAGATTTTCTTGCGTAAATGTGAAAAAACTTGGATTCTCCACAGTGGGTTGATGATCAGGCTTGGTACCATTAGGAACCTCCAATTCTCTCATATTCACCTTTACCATTCTCGTTAGAAAACTCGTGATGGTCGGGGCAAATAGTTTCTTTGTCCACCAATCGCTGTTCATTTTATCTCCGGATAAGACCATATCCCATGGATTGCATACAGTGCATGCTGCTGTTACTGGAGTTTTGTCGCCATCTTCCCCCAAGTAATTTGCCAGCATAGTTGCTCCAAATGAACATCCAATTGCATATATCTTTCTGCCCTGGTGTCTAGTCACGATCATTTGTAAAAACTCACGCATATCTTGGGTATGAAATGCTGTGAATAAGTTACGAGTAGTGATCTTGGATCTGGCACATCCCCTGGTGTTCAGAACGACAATTTGAAATTTTTTGCAGAGGGAAAGATTGTAGGTCAATGACTTGATAATGGGTTCATGAGATCCGCCAGCTAAGCCATGCATGATGACAACGATGGGACGACTGTCTTTGTGAACATCGTTGACTTCTTCTTGTGAAAGAAACCTTGTCCGAGGATGCAGTCGTGGCCAGCCCTCTGGATGGTTTGCATCAAGATCTTTTTTGAATGATTTGTTATCAAATTCACATGTTTTTGGATTGAATTTGTACCTAGTCTCCCAACCCTCCATAACCCAATCCGCGGTTGCAACACCAGTATCGGAAAATGTAACCATTTCTCTCCCGTAAAAGACGGGATTTTTTTTCGAGAAGTCTGCAGCACCCAAATATAGAGTCTGTAGGTAACCGGTAAACAGCTTATAGTCCAGATCAAACCTTGCGTTATCTCTCAACTGAGGTACATGGTCATTGACGAAATGATGCAGGTCAATTTTCTCCTTTCCATCTTTCATATTGAGCTTCACCGTGCCCTTCCCGCCAACTACGTGCTTCACAGTACCCCGGTAACCCCAATGTTTTGGGTTGAAGTACGGTCCGGATGAAGGTTTCGTCATAACTATTTTTGAACGTCTATCGTTGGAAGTCAAACACCGCAATTGTGAGAATCTATAATATCAAGTGTAATGGCCTTAACTTAAATGTATTACTTTATTCAATAGCCAAACTGTTTAGAACACTTCTTTGCTCTTGGCATTGGATTTACTCTTTTTCACCTTTCAATAGCGGTTTATATATTTTCATTATTGTAAATTGAAGGTGTCAGGCTATAATAAAATGAAACTCCGTAGACTCGAATGAACGTTATTGAGTCCAAAATACAGTACCATACAAGTAAAAGCAGCAGTACGCATATGTTTTGCATGAAGATTGGAATATAAGGTAGTAAAATATTCGATAGTCAAAGTAACAATGATAATACAACATATTATCCTGTAATTGTCATTTATTTACATGATCATTATATAATTTTATATTTCGTACTTATTAACATACATTCATAACTAAATAAATTTAATCGTAATATGAGCGCCACTCATTCTACTCGAGAACTAATATCAATCAATATTCAGGTTGATCTTGTCAACAGCTTGCTTTTGCCCATTCGATCGTTCAAGAAGTTGTCTGAAAAAAGTTTTCGAAATTGCATTACTGGCGGCTTTCGATTCTAATGCAGACTTATCAGTCTGCTGCTTTTCAAGTGTTACCTCACAGCTTTTGACAATCTCACGATTTGGGATCTTTAACACGCTACGAACTTCGCGAGAAATTCTTTCTGAATTGGAATGAACATAATCCAATTCTTGTAACTTTAACCTATATTTATGGATGAGATTTGCTGGTAGAGCTCTGGGTAAATCGTGTATGATATACGCGAAGCCCAATGCACCAGCAAATACCAGTAATGTGGTAGATACCCTTCGGACTGTGTCCCATGAAAACTTCATGGCGCCGTCGATAATGAACTTACCTATGATTTTGGCTCCGCCAAACAAATAGACAGTCAATGTAGGCACATTTGAGGTGAAAAGCAAGGAAGGTCTCATCCAATATTGCATCAAAGGATAGGAGCCGAGTCCTAATACTTTTGTCAATGCGTTAGTAGGCTTTTGAGTCTTTTCTAGACTTTCTTCATCCAGAATTTGAGTGGGGTGGCCACGGGATAAGAATCTCTCCGAGTTGCCAATATTCAAAAACTGGAAAAATGAGTGCCAGGAGGGGGCAAATAAATCTGAGATCGATAGATTTACAGCGAGTTTCCTTCCAGACCCGTGTTTCTTGGTAGAAAACATCAATTGGTATTTAAATTCACGACCAGACATGAAGTCTTTACCAAGCACTTTTTCTCCCAATTCACGTATCTCTTGAACCGCAGATTGCGTTTTTTCCTTCGCATAGAATTCACCAATCTCTACGCTTTGCCTGATATATTCTCTGATACATTGCTCAGTTTCGAAGATAAAATCATATATTTTCGATAGTCCTTGATATGGAGGTAGGGTCATTGTCGGGGCATCAAAAAAGCTACCAATGTTTAACTTAGCATTACTATAACTATCTGCAATCACAGATTCAACGATTCTGTCTGCATCATGTGTTAGATTTTCAAGTGACCTCTTCAATCTTAATAGATCAGCATTTAAGTCATTCAATTGACTTTTAATGAGTGCTTCTTCACTTTCATATTTCATTAGATTCATTCTTGATAAGAGACTAACATCGTCAACCAGCTTTAACAAGTACGTCTTAGCAGGCAAGAGTTTGGAAAGAGACCTCTTTTTGAGAACAAAATTTCGTAATGTGTCTTCAAGATGATCAAAATTTGGATCGGGGTTATCTTCTGGATCGTCATTACCATCTGGGCCATCTCCACCGGGGCCTTCACCACCACCATCTTCATTGTAGTTTTCCATGAAATGAACGAAGTTTGCGGCCTCCTTGTGGGATTCCGGAGATAGTAATCTAATTTGATCTAATATTAGCCTTTTGCATCTTTCTTTATCACGAATCTTATCGAATTTTTTCACTACAAAGAACATATACTTCTTTTCTTTGGACGCAAGCGATATGAATTCCTTAGCTGACAAGGTCAATTGGTTCTCAGCATTTACAACGAATATTACCAAATCAATCTCCTCTTGCCTTGCCATGACTTCTGTAGTTTGCAAGGAGTCTAAGTTCAATCCAGGTGAATCGATCAATGAAATATCCACAATTCCATTACGCAGTAGACTCTTTTCCGGTGGTCTGTTATCATCTCTGATATATACCTTCAAAAGAGCATATTTTTTATTGTCCAGTACAAGATCACTCAATGATGATAATGGATGAATTTCATATGTGGACTTGTCATTAATTTGATAACGCTGATTCGCTTCTTTTACTGAATTGACATTAGAAGCATTACATATTGCATGCACCTCCTCTTTCCCTCGGTTTTCCTTACATTCTAATATCTCACAGAAAACATTTGTACAGGGTAGTTGATCCTCTGGTAACACTTTTCTCTTCAGTAATGAGTTGCAAAAGTTTGATTTCCCAGTGTTCAGATCACCGGTTATGAAGACTTTTGAAGAGATATCATTAACCCTCTTGCTCAATGACTCTAGATGCCTCAACACCTCTTGAACTTGAGAATCAAGGAATTTTGACCATGCATTCTTGTCCAAATCAAGGTCAAATTTAGTTTGCAGTTTAAGTACCTTTAAGTCGTCAACCTTATCATCAAAATACATCGGGCGTAATTTATTTTCTTGCTCAACCTCTCTTAGAAGTCCTTTAGCATGGGCAAGCGCACGGTGAAGTGCGATCCTGTTATCGTTATAGCTCCATTGGCTAAGGTGTGACGACAAAAGCGCCCTTGCGTTTTTAGACGTTTCGCCGAAGCCAATATCGTTAATATCTGGTAATTTCCCATTCACTAAAGTTCTTCCATCATCCATAGACTGAAGAGTACCCTCATTCTTAGAAAACCTCAGCGTTGGTGCTAATGTCTCATCATCCGAGTGTTCATGCTGCTCGCTTCTCGTATTATCTCTATTTTGATCTTTGTCCTCGACTTTATGTGGAGTGGTACCGCTAGAGCTGTGCGAGCGATCGGGCTTTGAGCTGTCCCAAGGACTCATGACAACCAATATCTGACAAATGTGAGGAACAATACGCTAAAATAGAATGAGTTGCAGCCTATGAGTTGAAAGTGTTTGTCATCAACTTTTGATTCTTGATCTTGAAGGGTTAATTTTAAGACTTAATCCTATCAGAGACAAATAAGTAATGAGATGAAAAAATACCAAAAGATATACAATACAATGCCCACCGATGAATTCTCGAATAAATACAAATCTCTACAATTCGAGTCATCAGAATGAACTAAACCACCTCGTTTCTCTTTGCATATAGTACCCAAACAAATATTTTAGCGTAAATCAGCTAGTTGCCTACTTAGTAGAGTCCTTTAAGAGCAGCGTATGTGCTAATATATGCAAATAATGACATTGTTAATGAAAAATCCAATCGCAATCTACTAGGTTCCAATTACCTTTCATTTGGAGAGAAGCGTTCATAATTTTATGTACAATTCCCGACATCAAAATAACTATTGCTGAATACTGACCATCACAAGATTATATATATCTATTCGATTTCACAGTATCACACAGGCTTGAGCATGGTACATAGTTGGCCTATGAGTTTACACAATAAAGGTTCGACATACTTCAAGCGCATTGCATGAAAAAAACTACTCTCACAATGCTCTCCACGCTCATATTAGAATTTCCAGTTGATACATACAAATAATCTCAAGGTATACAATACATGTAACGATCTACCAAACGCTTTTTGCCAGTATCTGGGCTATAGTAGGTGGGCCTGTCGTTGGCGACAGACGTACCAAGCGATCTGGAAAATTTTTCTAAAATTTCACTTTTCAATAGATAAATTAATAAAATTAAATATCGAAAGACGCGATGAGGTTCTAACATACTTCACAATAGATATCGGCACAAGGTCGCTTTTTGCCTTGATCATCACCACTGTTAGGAGTGCAGAGTACATATATTGTTCTCTAGGAACCTGGAAACTTTGATTTGAAAAAGCAGTACTCTACCCTAACGCACAATCCAAAAATGCAGTTGACATGGAAAGATATTCCCACAGTTTCGACCTCAAATGATTTATTGGACATTGTCTTGAACCGCACGCAGCGCAAAACGCCCACTGTGATCCGCCCGGGTTTTAAGATAACCCGTATCAGAGCTTTTTACATGCGTAAGGTGAAGTTCACCGGAGAAGGTTTTGTCGAGAAGTTTGACGATATCTTGAAAGGATTCCCGAATATTAACGATGTTCATCCGTTCCATCGTGATTTGATGGATACTCTTTACGAGAAAAATCATTACAAGATTTCCCTTGCTGCGGTCTCGCGTGCGAAGACCCTCGTTGAACAGGTCTCGCGTGATTATGTCAGACTGTTAAAATTTGGTCAATCTCTTTTCCAATGTAAACAGCTGAAGAGAGCTGCCTTAGGTAGAATGGCTACCATTGTGAAGAAGTTGAAAGACCCTCTCGTCTATTTAGAGCAAGTCAGACAACATTTGGGAAGACTACCCTCTATCGACCCCAACACGAGAACCTTGTTGATCTGTGGTTATCCCAATGTCGGTAAGTCCTCTTTCTTGAGGTGCATCACAAAATCAGATGTCGATGTTCAACCCTACGCTTTCACAACAAAAAGTTTGTTTGTAGGCCATTTTGATTACAAGTATCTAAGGTTTCAAGCTATTGATACACCGGGTATTCTGGATAGGCCCACCGAAGAAATGAATAATATTGAAATGCAGTCCATTTATGCAATTGCTCATTTGCGTTCATGTGTCATGTATTTCATGGATTTGTCAGAACAGTGTGGCTTCACTGTTGAAGCTCAAGTAAAGTTGTTTCATTCCATAAAGCCACTGTTTGCCAACAAATCTGTGATGGTAGTCATAAATAAAACCGACATTATCGCTCCAGAAGATTTGGACGAAGAGCGCACTCAACTTCTAGATACCATCAGAAATGTTCCTGGTGTTGAGATCATGACTTCATCTTGCCAATTGGAAGAAAATGTCATGGAAGTTAGAAATAAGGCTTGTGAGAAACTTCTAACATCACGTATTGAGAACAAACTGAAATCACAGGCCAGGATGACCAATGTGTTGAACAAGATTCATGTTGCGATGCCTAAAAAGCGTGACGATATGGACAGACCTGCTTATGTCCCCGAGAGCTTTATAAAACAACCAAAATATTCTCCCGAAGACCCCAACAGAAGGAAGTTGGCAAGGGATATTGAGGCTGAACAAGGTGGAGCTGGTGTTTTCAATGTCAACCTCAAAGAAAAATATTTACTTGATGATGATGAGTGGAAAAACGATATTATGCCAGAAATTCTTGATGGTAAGAACGTATATGATTTCTTAGATCCTGACATTGCAACTAAGTTACAAGCTCTTGAACAAGAGGAAGAAAGGCTTGAGAACGAAGGTTTCTACAATTCGGATGAGGACGAGGAGGCCTTATTAGGATTTGATGACGAAGAAATTAGCAGTATAAGAGACAAAGCTGCATGGATCCGAGACAAACAAAAGAGAATGATAGCCGAAGCGAGAAATAGAAAATCATTGAAAAACAAGGCAATCATGCCACGCTCTAAAATTGTTAAGTCATTTAGTCAAATGGATAGGCACATGGCTTCCTTGGGTCACGATATGACTATACTGCAAGACAAACACAAGGTATCGGCTGCCAAGAACAGACGCGCAGAAACGGGTCTGGATGTTGTATTTGGCGAGCAAGAGCTCAAGGATACTGTTTCAACTTCAGGCGGTAAACTAAAGCAGTCGGACAGATTGACTGATGGTGTTGTAGATGGCTCTCTCAGATCTAAGGCTGACAGAATGACCAAACTGGGCAGAAGAGAAAGAAATAGAGAAGCTAGAGCTGGTGAAGCTGACAGACACGCTACAGCTTCTTTGCCAAAGCATTTATTCAGTGGCAAGCGTGGTATTGGTAAGAGTGACTTCCGTTAAACATTCATCCTCTACGACCAGACGACCCATTTGCACCAGAGCATATTTTCCTATAATCAAAACACTGCATTACTCGCTGGTAGGTTGTAAAGCAGACTTTACTCATTATATTCAAAACGAACGTCTCTACATATTTTTGGGCATTACGTGGAAATTAGGTTTTCATTACTGTCATTTCTGTAGGATAAATTTATTCTGTATATTAAATTAATTACACTATTAGATTTAACACACGCCGAGTTATCGACAACTCAGCCCAGTGCATCTGCGTGATTGCTATTGGTGCAGGACTTGTACTTTCTTCTCAAAATCATGTTTGTGTTTGTGTATGTACAACAAAAATATTGCTACAAATGACAACAATCCTCAATTGGCGAAGCTAAAATAATGAATGCCAAAAAATGCCACTGATAACGACCACCTAGCTAATTCAATTGTATTTGATCGGTGAGAGCATGCCCAATCAACGAACAGGCACACAACCACTTGCTAATGAATCAATGAATTGCATGGAGAAAGACAATAAACTACAAGCGAAGAGTTCAGAAGACGTGCAGGAGAATTACGAACAGCTCAATTCTGAAGAAAAGCTGCAAAAAGAAGGAACAGTAATATATCCAGAATTTTTTCCATATTCTTGTTTCACTAGTAATCAAAAGTATGTTATCTTTGGTGTCATAATCTTTATCGGATTTTTGGGTCCGATGTCAGGAAATATTTATATTCCTGCTCTACCGATTCTTCAACGCGAATTTGGTGTAAGCGAAACCACAATCAATGCTACAGTTTCCGTATTTATGGCTGTTTTTTCCGTGGGCCCTTTATTCTGGGGACTCTTTGCAGATGTTGGCGGTAGAAAAATACTATATTTGATTTCACTAACATTTATGGTCATCATCAATTTATTACTTGCTGTGGTTCCGTCCAATATTGGTGCTCTATATGTATTGAGGATTGCACAGGCATTTGCTTCTAGCTCTGTTATGGCACTTGGAGCAGGGACAGTTACCGATCTGGTGGAACCGAAACATAGAGGGAAAGCCATCGGGTATTTCATGCTTGGCCCCAACTTGGGTCCAATACTAGCACCTATCATTACTGGGTTGATACTGTTGCACGGCAATTATTGGCGATGGTTATTCGGATTTACTACTATAATGTCTGCTGCTGGTGTTTTAACAATTATCATATTACTTCCCGAAACACTTCGCTGCATAGTTGGCAATGCAGACCCTAGATGGAAGGATCCCCTACTTTTCAATGATGTCTGTGATAAGGACACCGATAGCGAGGTCCACTCCGCTGAAAGTGATTACATATGCCACCCAAGATGGAAGTTTTGCGGAGATATTGGATTCCTCAAACCTGTTTGTAATAATGCCAAATTCAAGGAACTTTATCCACACCCACCGAAGGCTGGCATCAGAAACTACTGGAATATGGTCAAGTTGATGCCTGTTCTCTTAACATCATTGAGTACTGCTGTATTGTTTGCTGGTTATTACGCGTTTAGCGTTACGTTTTCACATTTTTTGACCAAGGATTATGGATTTTCATTATTTCACGTCGGTTTGGCCTATATCTGTCCTGGCGTGTTTCTGATGCTTGGGTCTCAAATTGGTGGCCATTTATCGGACTTTATGCGAACCAGATGGATGAAACAGCATGACGGTCAAAAATTTCCGCTGGAATTTCGGTTGGTACTGAACGTCATCGGTGTTTTCATTCATGTCACAGGCATCATAGGTTACGGCTGGTCCATCCAAAAGCACTATCACTTAGTGGTAGTATTCGTCTTTTCGGCATTCACTGCATTCGGAATGACATGGTGCAGTAATACCACTATGACTTATTTGACAGAGCTAATGTCCAGAAGAGCTGCAGGTACGGTAGCGGTAAGTAGTTTTTTCAGAAACATTGCAGCTGCTATTAGTTCTGCTATAATTATTAAACTGTGCGATGCAATGGGTATCGGTTGGTGCTTTACAGGATTAGGTCTTGTGATCTCAAGTTCTGCAATTTTCATAATCTATTTGATCAAATTCAATGGAAAATGGCAGAACATAGTGCATTGACTTGAAAGCCATTTAACTGTTTTAGCTAATGAAGCAGGTATTAACCATGAAAATGTGTTTATTGTAATCTTTTAACACGATGAACGGTATCAACGCCATTTGAGAACATACCGAGCCAACTTGCGTCGTACAAGTTTCGACACTTTTTATAAAAGATCTTACTGCTTGATGACATATATATAATATGAAAGTGACAATTATACTGAGAAAGTAGTAATACACTCTTGCTAATAATATTTCAAAATTTAGAGTAGGTTTTATTGTATCCAAGTGCTGCGGATGGGAAGTAAGCAAGCTCACTAAAGAGATGTTGAAAGACTCTAAAGATCGATCTGATACCGATTATGATAATGTCTTATATTCCATCTTATGGGCTTACTTTATTATTTATAACAACTAAAGAAAACGACGTCAACATACCGAAAACCGATGGGAGCACACGATGCCCGATCCATCAATCTAATATGCGAACTTAAGCCTTCAAAGAAGAGGCTCTTCTCTTTCTGATTTGAGCCTTCTCAGCCTTTCTCTCAGACAATCTCTTGGCCAAGAGTTGAGCGTATTCAGCAGCGGCCTCTCTTTGAGCTTGAGCGTTCTTGACCTTGAGAGCTCTTTGTTGTCTCTTTCTCTGCAATCTTTGTGGAGTGACCAATCTTTGGATCTTTGGGGCCTTAGTGTAAGTCTTCTCGCCCTTGGTGACCTCTCTTCTGACGACAAAGTCACGAACATCGTCCTCCTTGGACAAACCAAAGAACTTTCTGATGTGGTTAGCTCTCTTTGGACCCAATCTCTTGGCGACGGTGTCGTTGGTGACACCCTCTAGTTCCTGGTCGCCCTTCTTGACGATGACCAAAGACAAGACAGCCAAATCTGGACCAACAATGGCACCTCTGACGGACTTTCTCTTTCTCTCACCAGTTCTTCTTGGTCTGTAACAGGAGTGGCCCTTGGCTAGCAACAACTTGACTCTGGTTGGAAGCAAGACACCCTGCTTCATGGGGAAACCCTGTTTGTCGTTACCACCGGTGATCTTGAAGACGTAGCCCTTGAACTCATCGCCGATGACTTCACCTTCGATCTCCTGGCCGATTCTCTTCTCGTAGAAGTTTCTGATGCGGTGCTCTTCGTCGAGCTCCACGCACTTTTGGGTACCGTTGACTGGGTAGGCAATGTTTAGCTTCATGATCGATCACTGGGGGGTCTTGACACTGCTATCTAAACAAACAAATCACGGCTCAAACTATTAAATGAATGGTAACGCAACGATAACTACCAAATCTTTACTTCACTCAACCAGATCCAAGAAAAATGTTGCTATTCAGAACTCAATCTTACTGCTAGCTCGGTGATGCCTCTAGATTGCCAAAATTTGCTATTAGGACCTTGATGAAATTTCAGACTTTCGACAGACTTACCGTGGCCTGTGTAGCTGGGCTGCTGAAAGGAAAATGTTAGAGGGAGATCCTGCCTAGACGCATCTGTCATTAGGCTGAAAGATACTTTGCCTCAGCCTAGCACGCAGAATTGGCAGCCTATGCTAGGGAGGAGACTTGTGTGTGTGCGTGGATTGGCTCCCCAATGTGCGTCTCTATAATGGTTCTTGGGGGAAGGCCCCGGGAAAAACGTGACTGCAACGTGACGCAGTTTCCAAACTGATATGATTTTAGTTTGGGTGGAAAATATGTTTAGTTAGGCTCCAGGGTGTTTGGGTGCACGATCAGCGCAGTCCCTGATTTTTTTTACATTCCGAAATATCCGTGGAATTTCCATGAGTTTAAGATCTGCATACCACGTGACAATGGGAACCAAGTTACAATTCAAACTCACGAAATGAAATGGATGACAGTAAATACGCAAATATTAATGAGTAATCTGATTGCATTATATGCCAATGCCTTTACGTGCCAGTCCTAATACTACTGCAAGGCGCAAGTGTGCCAGATATTTTAGGGCAAAGTATCTAATTATACATTAAGTTATAGTAGCATATACATACAAAGGACATGTAGATGATCATGAGGGTGATGAGAATATTTCATTACAGATCGTTGCGATAGTTGGGTCCAAGACCGGTAGGGTTGCACTGCAGTATCGGGGAGGAAGAGCAGGCACTAGGGGTTATTTGAGCCAACACGGTTTGGCTTTGTATCGTCGCCATCGGTGCTAAAGTTGAAGAACTTGTTGACAAACGGTGTCTGAAGCATGGGCATGTAGGGACTCAAAGCAAAGCCCGTGTCGGCGGATGCTGCCAGATGTGGTGCTCCAGCAGTGTGCCCTAGCGGATTTTCAGGTATGGGCAGAGCATTGGAAAGGCCATTGACCATCGATGTCGCAGAGTGCAGCCCCGGGTTCCAATCCGGAAACGTGTTTGTGGAGGCATTTGAGATGTGAGAGGTTGCAGGCTGCTCAATCTTGGGTCGCAATGGGGCTGCACTGTTCGGAGAAAAATCTGGTGCGCTGGCGTCCATTAGACTCGGGGTCCCTATATTTCTTCCTTGCTCATTAAATCGCAATGAGCTGCTGGGCCTTGGGTAGCCCATTGGGTTGCCCATTGAGTTGACCATCCCGATGCCTATGGGGTTGCCCATTGGGTTTGCGGGCCTTGTTTTGAACGGTAAACTCCCTCCCGTTAGGCCACTTATGTTGCCATGAGCACCGCTATGAGCTTGGAAAGGTGTCGCCAAATACTGCTGTTGCGCCATCGGCGACACTGGAAATGTTGAAGAGTTCGGTCCGCTGAACGACTGGAACCAATTTCCGTTGTGGCCGGGCGCTTCGGGTCTCTCTTGGGGTCCAACTGCGGAGTAACCAGGGCCCGATCGGAGAGCGTTCGGGGAGCCCAAGTAAGTGCTTTTGGCGGCATTTGTGGTGTCCATTGTATTTGGGATCTTTAATCTCAGTACAGGCTTCGATCGTTGCTCGAAGCATTGGCCTGGATTTTTCCGGGCAGGGCTCTTGTCGTGCGGTAAGTTTATCACCAGTTTAGGCTTCTTGGAAGCTCGCGATAAGTCTGTCGAGGAGCTGCAGTTGTGGGAAGATTTGCCATTCTTTTCATATTCGATTGTGGAGGCACTCGATGTCGTTGTTGCGGCTGGCGAGGGCTTGTAAAGACTGGAAACGTCCCAGGCAGACGAAACCGGTCTCGTGCTAGCTCCCGGGGTGCGCGATAGCGGCGCGGGCGTCGGGCGGTCGCCGGAAGGCACCGCGTCTAGGGTCGAAGCGCTGGCAGCCCGCTTGTGCGTACGCACCACTTGTGCGTTGCTGGTGCCGTCGGCCGCCGGCACGCGGGCAGACGCGCGGGCGCCGCCGCCGCCGCGGCGCCTCGCCGCCGGCGCCCTTCCGCCCGCATGCAGCCGCACAGCACCGCGTTTCCCAAAGTCCCCAAAGCTCGAGGGCTCCGTAACGTGGTGCGGCAGGTCCGCGTCGTCCATGTAGTATCGCAGCAGCTCGCCCATGTCCACCGACGAAAACTCGTAGAAGGTGTTGTTGCGCCCCAATATTATCAGCCCCACGTCCACATCGCACAGCACCGACAACTCGTGCGCCTTCTTGAACAGCCCGGCCTTGCGCTTGATAAACGTCACCGTCCTACTCCTGTCGTCCAGAATCGGCTCGATCTCGATCTTCCTTCTTCCCATTTCCCGTTCCCTATACACAATCTATATATATCTTGCTAAATACGTACCTCACTGACCCGATTATAGCCAGCCAGAGCTTCTTGCTGAGTGTAGCTTACCTTGTCCAGTTGTCGCGTTTCTATTTCCTGTACTGCAGCCAAGTCATCGATTGGTACCTTATATTTAAATAGCCCAATTTTTCGGTAATTCCATACAATATATTCCGTCAAGCTTTCCCCGCCATATTTCTTTCATTGTAATATGACATCAGAACGAACATTGTTCTCAGTTTCTAAATATGGCATAGCGGGTGTTTACCTAGAGAGGAAATAAGCCGATCTCTGAATTTGATAGCACCGATTCTAATAAGGGATACCGGAGTTGTGGGCTCCCTAATACGACACATCAGTCTTTCTTCATTCTCGAGATGTCTATCAAGCATCTAGATATATATAAATAAACACTTATGGGAAGTACATAAGAGGCAGTTGAATAGGCAAATAGCGAGATTTGAGATTTGGTTGGCAAAAGACAACACTTCAGAGCACGAAGAGACAGGAGTAGAGAAATCAGAGCAGGCCAGAGAGAGGCTGTGTGTGTACTAGATAGATAGATATACTGTATAGTGAAAATGGGCGAGTCGCTTCTGCGGTGGCCGTACCCGGCGGAGGCGCGTGCGGGCTATTGGGGCCCTGTGAGCGCAACCATCGACTGGTGCGAGGAGAACTACGTTGTGAGCTCGCATGTGGCGGAGTTTGCGAACACGATGACGAACCTGGCGTTTGCGGGGCTCGGCGTGGCGGCGCTGCGCGCCGTGCGGCGCAACGGGCTCGAGCGGCGCTTCGTGGTGATGGCGCTCGGCTACACGCTGGTCGGCGTCGGGTCGTTTTGGTTCCACATGACGCTGCAGTACCGGTGGCAGCTGATGGACGAGCTGCCCATGATTCTGGCCATCTGCGTGCCGTTCTGGTCGCTCGTGTGCGAGACATGCGAGTGCTGGCTGGGCCGCGCGCTGCGGCCTGCTGAGCAGGCCGCCCTTGCGTTTCCACAGGCCGCGGCCGTCGCGGCAGTGGTTTACGTCTACCTAGCCATGCGCAACGCCACCATCCACCAATTTCTGTTCGGATTCCTTTTGGTCTCTGTCGCGCTCATGGCCGGCCTCCTGGCTCACACCCGCGTGCACGACGAGGCCCACAGCCGCAACCTGCGCGACCCCATGCGAATCGGCGTCGTGTCCTTCGTTCTTGGATTCTTCTTCTGGCAGCTCGACATCCACTTTTGCTCTCTGTGGATCTGGACTCGGCGCTCTATCCTACAATTGCCCCTCGGATTACTGTGGGAAATGCATAGCTGGTGGCACTTGCTCACTGGCGTTGGGATCTACTATTTCTTCATGTTCTTCACGTATTTGAGGATTATCACCACCGGCAGAAGCGACGAATTTGTTTTCATATGGAAATGGAGGCTGTGGCCTGCCATTGAACTCCGGCAAAATATGAAGTATGTCAAGTCCAGCTACTCGCTTTTCTACAAGGGCAAGTACGAAAAAGTTGGCATCGAATAACCGTGTTCTTCTTCTCTAAGAAGATAATATTACAGCACCCGCTCTGCCTGTTCTCTCCAACTAGTTTCGAATTAACTTGTTTATACTATTTAGAAACGGTTATGTAATTTGAGTCTTCGTGATTAAAACCGGAGACTTATTAACATTTGCACTCTTCTGCACATTACAACATCTTCGACATATATGGCCCATCCAATTCATATCCCAACTTTGCATAATAATTTCTGACACCAACGCCTGAGATCACAGAGATCTTTTTAGATCCATGTTCCTCACGTGCAATTCTTTCCGCCTCTTCCATTAGTAACGTCCCAAAACCTTGATGCTGAAATTTACGAGGGTCTCTCGAATGCAATGGTACCACCGAGCCGTACACGTGGAGCTCTCTCACGATAGATGTCGGTTGCGCTGTAAACTCCTCTCTGTACGTATATTTGTCAGATGCCTTTCTAAGTCGTAGAAGACCTACCAAAATATCCTGTTGAGGATCCTCGTACGACAAAAACGTCTCCCACCCACCATTAGCAACATAATCCCTTCTGATAAGCTCTACTTGATCTGGCTGAACCTTGTGATGCACTTCTTGTATACCGACTTCTCTTGTACGAATATCTCTACACTTGGTACCGAAATCCTTCATTCTTGCTAATGCCAATTCTCTAAGGTTACCATTATCGACACCTGAGGTTACCAAAGGCATCGGAATATCTCTTTGAACACGATATATTCTAGTCCATGGTGGCACCATAGCCATAATTCTTGCAACGAGATCCACCAATGCATTTGCATTATAAGACTTGTACCTACCAGTTTTCCAAAGCTCATATAAGCCTGTACCACGTATAACCAACGTTGGATAGATTTTCAGACCGTCTGTTCTGAATGCTGGGTTCTCAAAGTATTCCTTAAATTGCTCAATATCCCTCTCCATACCAACATTGGGCAAATCAGGCATCATATGTGACACTACTTTGTAACCGGCATCTTTAGCAACGGCAAATGTTTCGCACACAGCTTTGACTGTGTGTCCTCGATTAGTATCACGAGCCACATCCTCATACAGTGATTGGACACCAATTTCTAATCTGGTGCATCCATATCTAAGCATATCGTCTAAATGCGATTGTGTACAATAATCTGGCCTCGTTTCAATGGTAATACCAACACACTTGGTCAAACTTTGTTGTGAGAACTTGATGGCTTCGTCCAAATCGCTGCCAGTGAACCCTGATAAGGCATTATGCAGCTTTACGATGAAATCCTCCCGATAGTCTTTGGGAAGTGACATAAATGTACCGCCCATCAGGACATATTCAACCTTATCAATCGAGTGACCCAACTGTTTCAACTGCTCTACTCTACCACGAGCTTGTTCATATGGGTCGTATCTTGCTCTGATGGCACGCATTGATGTGGGCTCATAACCTGTATATGACTGAGTAGAATACTCAAAATCCGAATCTGGACCACCAGGGCAATACACGCAGATGTTACCCGTATATGCAATATGAGGACAGCGATGTGGTTTACACATTACTGCAACCACCGCAATACCGGAAGCTGTCCGCACAGGCTTGGCTTTCAACTTTGGAAGTAGATACTTCTTATGTTGATCAGGAATCGAGTTAATGATATCTGTAAGCCGCGGTTGCTGCTTCAATTTGTACTTCTTGGAATATTTTGTTATGAGACCATTCAGATTGATGTCCTTAGTAGTTCCTGATACTAGTGAGTTCGTCAGCTCTAATGTAATATCCGAACAGCATTGTATGAACCTTTCCTTTTCAGGTGCCAGCTTGCGCTGGTTTGTCTTTGGACCTTTACCTCGGCGACCCATACTGTGTGAGATCTCAGAGCGGCAAATTATGCGAAAGTAGGCCACTAAAACCTTTGTCTAGCTGGGCTCGCAATCTTAACCTCGACTGATAATCTAAATAATCAGTTACCTCATCGCCAATATTTTGAGGTCGAAAATTCGTTTTTTCCTGATAATATATTCAAGAAGGAGCCCATAGTAAAACTGAAATCCGCTTAATCTATATACAAGTATTTATGTCGTCTTTTGTTGTGAACTACAAACCCTCAGGAGCAACTCTATATATATCACCGTTCAATTTCATATTTTTCAAGGCTTCCTGCTCATTATCCTCGTAATTGGCTGGCAATGTGTCACCAGGCTTGCTTTCAAAGACCGAACCCATCAAAATCAACTCATTGGTCGCAGCATTACATAAATAAACCATATAGTCAACAACGTCTCTATCGATTTTTTCTAACTTGTCGGTCTTTTTGTCAAGCTTGATGAGCCTTTGTTTCGTATTAAACCTGTAAGTAAGCTGCAAATGCTCGAGCGGCTGTCCAGGTAACATGATTGGTTGAACAGATACTAATTTGGGCACATTGTTAAATTTCATGAGCTGCCATTCAAGACGGATGTGTTCTGGAAGTTGCTTTATTCTCTTGTCGACCGCGTCCTCTACCCACAAGGAAACCTGCGATCGTACGGGTTTTAGGTCTCTTTTTGCAAATGCAGTATTCACTGAAATATAAGTTTCAATCGCCTCATTTTTCCAGACCAGGAATTGAGGCTTGAGCTTCGACTGGAACCTGAATATTGCGATCTGCAACGTGTTTTGACCGAATTGCAAGATTCTTCTCAACAAGACATGGAAATACAGACGCGGCGACCCAAATAGAGCTGGTGATCTGGAACCCGAGGGAGGTATATATAAACGAGCACCAACACCAATATGTCTTGGGTTCAGGGTTTTCATTGCATCGCTTTTCTGTTTCTCAGTTTGGGCCTTCAGCGCAAAGTGTGAGCACGAAAACGGCCTGCTAATGCCCAAGTCGGCACCACGCATCAATGCACTACGCTGTAGTGCGGTGTGCGTCAGAGTTCCACGAATCAGAGACATCTTAAAGTCTTTGTAATATCAGAGCAAATCTGTGGAGCCTTAGACTATATATCTATATTATTCAATGTGGAATCCTTCGTGTATGGAAAGCCCCAATAGGTTGAACAAATCACAGTTCTAACAACTCCAATAAATCTGTAAGTCAGCAACAATTCCAGTCTTTTTGCCGAGCTAGTTCTCCCTGTGAACGTGATCAATGGTTATCTCACCGTGTTGAGGCTCTACAGTGAAGTTTGCTATTTCAAATCAAGAATTATCGAACCAAACGGCGCTATCATAATACATATACAATTTACAATGTAAACAAATCACATGGTCTCAGCGGTTAAATCTTAGGGGTTATATACCATCTGTCCAATATATAAATACAACAAAAGCTCAAACAATGAATCGTTTACCTCACATCATACTTCTCTCGCGTTGATCGGAACCGAGCATTCCCAGGGAAATCAGGCAGGTTTAGGCAAACTTTGGCGAGCATTAGGAGAGATGTCCTGCTGCATGGTCGATGTTCACTTGAAAAGTGCGCCATTGCACATTGCTAGAAAGGCAATCAGTTCTGCTGATAACACTAGAAAAGACGAAGAGAGGTGGCATATGTTTTTACAAGCTTTACGCGACTGTGTGCTGGATAGGACGCAGAAGATAGTTCCCACAGCGGGGCAGCGTGGGCCCTGCGACGTGATTGGCGGCAAACAGCTCATACGGGATGGAGGAGGAGGCCTTGAGATCCACGATCCTCCAACTCCGGCACAGGAACAGTTGATACGTAATCTTGTCAAAGTTGTTGTTCATCAGATGAGTCGAAAATTGAGTGCCGTGCCGGACAAGAGCACGGATTTCTATATCAATCAAAATCTTTTGATCTCTTTGTTCATAAATCGTGTCACCGTCGAGCACGTACCTTATGTAGAGCACGAGCTCGCATCTACAACGAACTTACATCAAGACGTAGCATTGATTCTTGATGCACAATTAGAGCTGAAACAATCTGCAAAGCCCGAAATCCAATCCAAACCTCCAGCAAATGTGCATTTCGAAATCAGCCTTTATTGTACCACTGAAGATATAAACAGCTTACCGAGCGAAGCAACAAAAACTATCATGGTCTCTGAAGAATTCGACAAGATAGATTTAAACGATCATGAGTATTCGAACGAGAGTTCAGATGAAGCCGAGGGTTCAACTTTGTTATCCATTAATTCCTCTATAGCAGCCTTGCCAGTTTCGAAGCAAACATTATCTCAATGTAATATAACACTGCTCCCTTCGAACAATTTTGAGAACTATTGGGAGACATTGTTTTTTGATGACGACATTAAGCAAAAGATGTATAGCTATGCTACCGTAGCACTAAAGATCTCCCAATTTACCTCAGGAAAAGGTTGCAATGGAACTTTCAATGACTGCAATGCCATTTCGAACACAAACAACAAATTATTGCTTGTGCACGGTCCTCCAGGTACAGGCAAAACCACCGTATGTAAAGGTTTATGTGAAAAACTCTCCATTCGAAAAGAGTTCAGCAATGAAAACGATCCATTAGATTTGAATAATAAAGGCATCTTGGTCGAAGTGAACTGTTCAAGAATATTTTCAAGATGGTTTGGGGAGTCATCGAAAAATTTGACCTCAATCTTCCATGACGTTGAGAGACTTTTGCAATTGAACCAAGAATCGAATAGTTTTGTATGTTTACTGATTGATGAGGTTGAAGCCATCGCATCATCGCGCACTGACCTGCTAAATAAAAATGAATCGTCGGATGGTGTTCGTGTTGTCAACACGCTACTAACGCAGTTGGATAAGCTCAAAAACTATAGCAATTTCTTAGTGGTAGCAACATCCAACCTACTGGATGCTTTGGACCCGGCATTTATTGATAGAGCAGATGGTGTGTTCTATATAGGTAACCCATCCTTGAATGGAATATCACATATATTATCAAGTTCAATACAGGAGTTTTTGAATATGGGAATCGTAGTTTGTTCCAATGATCCTGACACAATTTTAGAGTCTCAAGACTATAGGAATGTGATGAAAATCATCGCAGAGAAATGCAAGGTATGTGTGAGGAATTATTAGCCATGAAAAAGTGACCATTTGGCATCGTGGAGACAATATGTGATCAATTTACTAACAACATGTGAATATTCAAAGTCATTAAATACAAGTGGCCGAATTTTGCGGAAATTGCCCATGGTGTCGCTTTCTGAGAATTTTCGAGTTCTACCAGTTCCAATAAACACCTTCTTGAAGGGTTTGGCTCGAAGTGTTAGAAATATAGCCACTGAGTTGAAAGATGAAAATACATAATACTATGAAATTCCTGATTATCAATCATTTGTTCTGTTGAAATTTCATTTTCAGCGCTACGTTATCTCTTTGCGTTATAATATCGTTCAAAAATAGATAAACTGTAATCCTATGCTCTAGGTAATGAATGATTAAGATACACCCATTTTTGTGGATTGATTTCGAACCATGGTCTCTAGCAGCATAGACAGTCTTTCTGCGACCTATTTCAACCTTCACAGCTGCACTCTGTGGTTCCGCGTTGTTTATTTGTTTAAAATCTCATAAGCTTCACCTTGAGTCGTCATGTTGAAGGAAGATACACGTGTTGAATAAAATGGAAAAACTGAATATATCAAAGTTGGCGGATAAGACGAAGATCGCATATTACAGCGCGTCATACATTGTAAACCGCATACCATACCATACAATGTCGTCAAGTACCAATGGTATTGGGCAGTCGGATACCAGCACCTCTGGAACCACACATTGGGGTTCAATGTTCATGTCTATCGCCATGATTGGCATATCTGAGATTGGTGATAAGACATTTTTAATAGCTGCGCTTATGGCAATGCGTCACCCTCGACTGTTGGTATTTTCTGCAGCCGCTACATCCTTAGGAATCATGACAATCTTGTCCGGAGTCCTTGGTCACACTTTTGTACACCTCATGCCAGAGAGCTTAACTAATTTCCTGGCCGGCATGCTATTCCTGGTATTCGGATACAAACTGACCCTTGAGGGCCTCGAAATGTCGAAGGATGCAGGTGTGGAAGAAGAACTCGTTGAAGTGGAACAAGAGTTGGCAATCAGCGACATAAACCATTCGGGGCTCTCAGCCGAAAATGGCGGAGAGAAGGTTGCCCGTAAATCTTACTTGCCGGGCAAGTCCCTCCAGAAGGTGAACGGTCTTTTGCAACGCCTGATATCGCCAGTGTGGATTCAGACATTCATGATGGTTTTCCTTGGCGAGTTAGGCGATAGATCGCAGATCAGTATTATTGCGCTGGCAACCGACAGCGATTATTGGTACGTCATAAGCGGTGCAGTACTTGGGCACTGCATTTGCACAGGCATGGCAGTCATGGGTGGCAAGCTGCTGGCAACCAAAATCAGCATGCGAACCATCACCCTCTCCGGGGCCTTCCTGTTTGCACTCTTTGCTATCATGTACCTGTACAGCGCCTTTACAGCCTGAAGGGCCCCCACATGTAAACATTACCCCACCATCTTGAAGCGCCCCTGCCAGACATGCGAGCCAAATTGATAAACTGTTCTAGAGCTATATGTACACACCTTTTCGATTACATGTTATGACCCTCGTCTCCTGCGACGAGCTTTTCCCTCAGCAACCTCTCCACTGCCTTGTCTGCCAAACTATTCATCTGTTCCCTTTCCTTGGCGAGTTTCCTCTTCAACTCTTCTCGGAGACTGCAATCATCAGACTGCATCAGAATATCAAGACTGCTTTCCACCAAGGCATTAAGCTCTTCTTTATTCTCCTGACATCGCGATCCCTGCGTGCTTATATCTGTGACATCCACAATCCTCTCAAACTCAGGTAGCATATTCCATCGTTCTGCTAATTCATAGGCCATTTCCCAGATACTAACGTTAATTGGCCTCCCTCCGATCCTTGCTTATCGACCAGAATGATTCATCTCATCTCATCTCCAATGGCATTATGGGTCTGATGGAAGAATCAATAATGTTGTCAAATTAGAAATCACCGAAGACTGCTACCGCTTTACACCAGTACACCCTGTCTAAACTCTAATCTTTTTTTCTTCAGAATTTACTGATCTGTTTCCCACTTTTTGATGGGGAAAAATACCATTTTGACCGTCAGAGACGCAAAATACTTTGGTGAAACTTTCGACAAGCGTTTTGCATGGCATCAATGAGCCAATTGCAAAATTGTGACAACGTAGAGTTCATATATCAAAAGAAAGTGTTTAGAGAAGAGAGTTACATCTTGAGGAGAAACCTGCCAACGAGTACCAAGGAAACATGCCAAGTACGTATAAAAATACTGCACAAGTGTGCTTGCGGCTGAGAACAACGGATAATGTTGCATAGAAGATATGCACTCGTGGAATTTGAAATCTACTCGGAGGCCCTGCTAGGGTCTTCGAGGACAGAGGTTTTCTGGGGTCCTCTCTTTTATAGATTCTACTGGATGGAACAACGGTACTGAGTTTTGTTCTGAACCCCCGACACTTCAGAACAAAAGAACTGCAATCGAATTTTGATTAGCGAGTTGAATCAGTGCCGCATGCCAGATGAATCGCAAGCACGTTCGCCGGTTTCGGCGTATTTTTGCGTGGCTGCTGAAAGAGTAGGGATTAGTCGTAGAATGCCGATGTCCATTGTTGTTTTTCTCTCTTCCGAGACCAACATATGTCCGTCTTGTCTCTTTGTTGCTCACACGTCTTCGATTTCGGGACATTTTGACTAACAATTTTTTTCTTTCAATGTAGGAGCTCCAAGAACTTATTCCAAGACATACTCTACTCCAAAGAGACCTTACGAGTCCTCTCGTTTGGATGCCGAGTTGAAGTTGGCCGGTGAGTACGGTTTGAAAAACAAGAGAGAAATTTACAGAATTTCTTTCCAGTTGTCTAAGATTCGTCGTGCTGCCAGAGATCTTTTGACCCGTGACGAGAAGGACCAGAAGAGACTTTTCGAGGGTAATGCCTTGATCAGAAGATTGGTCAGAATCGGTGTCTTGTCCGAGGACAAGAAGAAGCTGGATTATGTATTGGCTTTGAAGATTGAGGACTTCTTGGAGAGACGTTTGCAAACTCAGGTTTACAAGCTTGGTTTGGCCAAATCTGTCCACCATGCCAGAGTCTTGATCTCTCAGAGACACATCTCGGTCGGTAAGCAGATCGTTAACATCCCATCGTTCATGGTCAGATTGGAGTCTGAGAAGCACATCGACTTTGCCCCTAACTCTCCATTTGGCGGTGGCAGACCAGGTAGAGTTGCCAGAAAGCGTGCTGGTAACTCTGCTGAGGGTGCTGAGGAGGCCGAGGCCGAGGACGAAGAGTAAATTCCAGTCTTAAGCGCATAATAAATCTGTAGAATTATATACTTAAGAAGTTTTATTCATCTAAATAGAGGGACACTGGGTGTTCTCCTACTCCCATACACGTAAGGCGTTTTGACCCGAGCCTGCTGGAATAATGTGCATTGAAAAGACCCGCTCCAAAGTGTTGGAAACGTTTGCGGTTACTTTTTGCAATGCACATTGCTCCTCTTTTGTACAGGTCATCTTAGTCGCTAAATGCCTTGCTCGTCGGTAAAATCATATATTGCATGCGAGAGTTGGCACAACTCCCATTGCGACACGTCTGATATCGCTTTGGCTTTTGTGGACTTGTCTCCAGAAATGATTCAAGCCAGCAAATGCTATATTATATACTAACCTACCCACACATGCACGGCAAAGGCACACCGTAAAAATAAGGGCCAAATGTTAAACCTTCCTATTATGGCATCTCCGAGATCCAGGCCGCCTATTTGTATCCCTTTATTTTATGTTCGGGTAACTTTACTGTCGACGACTGCCATCCGTACATCCATTCCCGCCACACCAAACCCTTGAAATATTTTTGAGTTCTGAAAAGGAAAAATATCTCAAAATTTTGGGCGTCCGAAAAACAGAATTCAACCGACGCAAAATTGTTCTTTTCCGTCTCTTGTGAAATTTCAATTTCGAGTGGAAAATCACGGGAGAGATGAGCTGTAAGATCGATGAGCAAGAGGTTGGCAAACCAGAGATTATAGGTGAAGTTGTTGGTTGAAGATTGAAAAGAGGGTTTAGAGCAAGGATTGAAGCCTTCGAGACCACCTAGTTGAGGCCAAAAATAACAGTAAGGAAAGATGGGTAAGTCGCACGGTTACAGATCTCGTACTAGGTACATGTTCCAGAGGGACTTCCGTAAGCACGGAACGATCCCTCTATCGACGTACTTGAAGGTTTACAGAGTTGGCGACATTGTGGACATCAAGGCCAATGGTTCGATCCAGAAGGGTATGCCCCACAAGTTCTACCAGGGTAAGACCGGTGTTGTGTACAACGTCACCAAGTCGTCTGTCGGAGTCATTGTGAACAAGATGGTGGGCAACCGCTACTTGGAGAAGCGTTTGAACCTGCGTGTCGAGCACATCAAGCACTCCAAGTGCAGACAGGAGTTCTTGGACAGAGTCAAGTCCAACGCCGCCAAGCGTGAGGAGGCCAAGAAGCAAGGTGTTGCTGTTCAGTTGAAGAGACAGCCTGCCCAGCCTCGTGAGTCTCGTATCGTCTCCACTGAAGGTAACGTCCCACAGACATTGGCTCCAGTCGCCTACGAAACCTACATTTAGGCTATATCTTATACATTTATCAATATCTGTTGTATACCTAAATCACATCTCTCTCTATATAGAGTTCCTGCTTGTTCAAGGTCAAGTCTAATCTCTTTTGCTAACTCATCGCCACTAGTTGGAAACTCAGTACCGCAAGAGGTCCTTGCCCATGACTAACTCGCTCAGCGATGAGGCCCGTGAGGCTCTCCCGTATTTGGCCAGTGATGAGCGCACTGCCAACTATAAGAAGGCTCCGGGGCCTGTTGTACGACCCTGGGTCCATTTCGTTGCAGGTGGCATAGGTGGCATGGCAGGCGCTATAGTTACTTGTCCTTTTGATCTAGTCAAGACAAGGTTGCAAAGTGATTTATATGTCACCAAGCTGGGAGTCCTCCCAGGTGCGTTACGAAAGTCAAATAACTCCATCATTACAAGCTCTTCTGTAGCGAAAATTCATATACACCGCTGGTTGCAGCATCCAATTGAAACCATGGCTATTTTGAGTACTGTACGCCGACAAGAAGGTTTTAAAGCTTTATTCCGTGGTCTGGGACCGAATTTGGTTGGCGTAATTCCAGCACGGAGCATCAACTTCTTCACATATGGCACCACGAAGGATCTCTACTCAAAAAATCTCAACAACGGTCAAGAGGCACCTTGGATACACCTACTGAGTGCCGCTACCGCAGGCTGGGCTACATCTACTGCCACGAATCCAATTTGGCTGATAAAAACTAGAGTACAATTGGCAAAAGCATCCTCTGACTCTAAATCGGCCGCTACAAGTTCATGGCGTTGTTTGAAACAAGTTCTTAATCAGGAAGGTATTCGTGGGCTATATCGTGGTCTGAGTGCCTCATATTTGGGGTCAATAGAAGGTATTCTCCAATGGGTTCTGTATGAGCAAATGAAACATTTAATTCGTCAAAATGCCATTGAACGTATGCAAGGTTCTCCACAAAGTGCTTATGATAAGACTAAAGAATGGTTTCAACGATCAGGTAGCGCTGGTTTGGCCAAATTCGTCGCTAGCATAGTTACTTATCCTCATGAGGTTGTGCGTACGAGATTAAGACAACCAACAGTTGATGGGAAACTCAAATATACTGGTTTATTGCAAACCTTTCGATTAGTTTGGCATGAGGAAGGATTGGCCTCAATGTATGGTGGGTTGACTCCTCACCTTATGAGAACTGTGCCGAATAGTATCATTATGTTTGGCACTTGGGAAATCGTAATTCATTTGCTGTCCTAGGATAATTTATCGATTTTTCCATAGAAGTGTGTTACAAAATGCCACTTCTTTTGATCCTTGATCTACTCTGCATAATTTGGTATCTTTGGAGTTTGGTTTCGAGTCACAATTGTCTCGTCTTGAAGGGCTGTATACTGGAATTTAGCATTGACTTCAACCAGCTGCAAATACAATAATAATGGTGGCTTCATAATTGATGCACTAATATCTGGTTGGTCGTTAAGCATCGATTACCCTTATCGTCCAATAGATATTTTTGGAACATTGAGTTTACCATAAGCCAATATATCAAGGCTTCGTGGACAAGTTGAACGAGTTCAAAGCGGATTAGTGAAACTAGGAAGCTGGATCGTGACAAATGGCAAATTGGAGGTTTGATAAGAATTATTGTTAAGTTCAGTTGTAAAATACTGGCGTGTAAAATAAATTACTGTATATAAATTGCATAGAGAAAGCGGCTGAAGTCGCTAACATATTTATCGTTTGATTAATGGAACAGGCCTTTCATTTATCATGTCTTATTCATTCGATGATGCAAGAGATATATAGCTACTCATTTTTGTGTGCTCAAATTCACCGTGTGATTGTAACCTAGGTTTAAGTCCACCATAATAGTATATATATTTGAAAAAAAATCATCAATCTGAATACAAGGGCAATAATCTAGTTTAAATGTCTTCGTCTGTATTCGGATTGGTGGCGAATTAACTCATTTTGAGCATGACTAACATCGTTAGCCTCGTCGACACAATATTGATTGAGCCGCACACGATAACGATATCTCCACCGTCCTTAACAGAATCAAGAGATCCCTGAAAAATTCACTTTATCCCTTGGCTAAGTACTGTTATTCTACCTCGAAGCAAAGATAAAAATGTGGCCATATCAATGATCGTAGTGTATAATTATTGGGCTCCATGGGTAATTCATTTTGAAGGACAACCAATGCATTAAATGAACCTAATTGGATTTGTCCCATAATCGGTCTCTTGAAAATACTTAATCAAAACAAGAGAGCGGTGTATTTGATTTAGGCCCGAAATAGAGAACTGCAAGTAATGGTGAGAGTTCATTGATCTCCATATGAAATACTTCAATGTACTATTGGATTGCAGACGTATGCGTGTCGACCGACTATAAAAAAGCAAATCTGATTTACAGATTTTGGACGATCATCCTGATCCTTTGCAGAAAATGCACTTCCTACCAATCAGGGCTTCTGGCCACGATGCATATATGCTAAAACGTTTTCAATCTCAAATGGCGACTCGCGATGCACTCGCTGATTTAATTGCCATGGTATTTCGTCCGGACGTTTTTCGAATTCTTTTGCAAATGTCTCTAATGCCCACTGTGTGACATCGCGGTCTTCACGGATGTTCCGGGCTATTTCCTCTTCCCCCACAAGTTGGGGGTTCAGCCCAGCAGTTTCACGCGCCTCGTTGAACCATGCTTCTACTTCTGGTGTACGCTTTTTTCGCAGCAGTGTGGCAAGCAAGCTTTCATGTGACGTCGTAGGAAAAAGTATAGTTGGATACACGACAGTCGCTCCTAATGTCTCCTCAAAGTGTTGTAATGTGGCTGTAACCGAAGCCAGTTGTGATAGAGTCAGGTTCAACAATGACTGTAATGAATGCCATTGGCCGAGTTCTGACTTGTGCAATTCGTCACGGATTCGTCTGAGAGAATGTGTTAGCTGAGCTAAGCGCATCCGCACAGCCTCTAAAGCTTGAGCTGGAACCCCATTAAAATCGGGCTGAGCATCGACCCTTCGAACGACACTCTCAGTTCCATCGGGTACCACAGCTTTGGACATGGAACCTTGGCTATTAGTCAACTCGGTGATCTCAATTCTCAAATTGTTAGTCGGTAATTAAGTGAAACTTGTTAATTCCTGATCTTTGAAAAACTTAGAATTAAAGTAAACTTCAAGACAAAGACCCAAGTACTTAGCATTCTTTTGGCCGCACGATATTGCTTGCTGGCTTCCAGATCTGTACTGAGTTGTCATTTGCAACGCTACACATCAACCAAGGATCATGCCAATCCCAAGCGATATCTGTGACACCGAGCATATGGCCAGCATGGACAAATATTACTTCACCTGAAGCTACATCCCAAAGTTTAACAATTCCATCGTCCTGGCTTGCAGTAGCAATAATAGTGCCCATTGCAGGATTCCATTCAATAGTAGAAATGGATGACCCGTGGTTCAGCGTTCTTATTGGATTCGCATCTAGTTTTCGTATATCCCATAAGTTGAGTTGGCCCTGCGAGTCTGCAGAAGCCAAAAGTAGTGATTGATTGTTATGAAATCTGCAGGCGTTAATACCGCCCGTATGAGTGTCCATGTGCGATTGCAATACTTGTTCTCGAGTTCGTAGATCCCATAACGCCACAATATTGCTTTCTCCGCAAGTTGCGAGAACGGAATCGTGCGTTGGAAGCCATGATACGTCATTCGAGCCTAAAGCATCGAAATCGGCAGACCATACTGGCTGGTCAACTTTGGAAGTGTTTTTATTGTACGCTTTGATATCCCAAACTCTAAGTTGACCTCCAGAATAGCACGAACTCAGTATCCCTTCATCTTGCCAATTCCAGGCCAACGAAGTAGTTTCGTTGGCCTCATTATTTGGAGAGCTGAATTGGATCTCATATGTCTTGTCTTGCTCGGTTTTGCGTAACGATCCGTGTTTAGTTTTGTTGAATAAGTACACTGAACTATCTGAAGAGGCACATGCAATGAGATCTGGATTATGCGGCATATATCTAGCACGATTGCAATCTCCAGAGGGAAACCTAATGCTTATTTCGGTAGTCAGGTTTTTAGACGGAAGCTTCATAGCATTATTGGGTTTGAACTCCATCTCATCCATATCGAAATTGTTCAAGCTTGCCCAATTTAAATGGTTGAGAGTAGATATCTTGGAAATGTACAACGATTCATCCTCCACTAGTTGTGAGGATGTAAATGCCGACAGGAGTATCCGGTGAGTATCGGTTGTAGAGTCTATATCAGGGAAAAACTGGCACGTTAAGGAAGGCCATTTAGTAGAATTAGTGTTCAAGTACTCGTACAAAAGCTTTGCATTCTTCTTCCAATGTGTATAACGCTCCTGTGCTGTTATTGTAATGGCTGAAGAACCTTCAGAAGTGTCATCTATTGGTATGGTCTCAACTAATGCCGGATTTTCTGTCTGAAATGAACCCATAGCATTCATAGTAATCTCATTTGACGTAAATGTACTGCCTCTTAGAGTCAGGGTATCAACCAGTAGTATTCAGTTTGTTAAATAGCTCTACAAGCTAGAAATATCGAGCCTATGGATACTCTACATGATTTTAAGATAATGCAGGATAATGGAGTTATAATCCTGTCATTTGAAAATAAATATATATTTGGTAGAATTATACATGAAGAGATAGTTAAAGAAACGTTATATGGAGCGATTACGTGCTATGCCGGTTTAGATACTTATTTTTTCTCTAATAGTGTGTAAATTAAGTATGCAAACTAAACCCAGCCCCGGTGTAATACCAGGTTAAATGAACCTGTAATATTTGCATGATGTGTTATCATCTGTATAGAATGAAGCCGGCATTGCCAATTTGAATTAAAAGTTTCCTGTATCAGGTTACTGGAGGTTAAACATGATAGCGTCGTTGGCAAATAAAATAATGTTCGGCTAATACCTATAATCGTGCAGGCCGAAGAGAAATTAAGAACTGTGAATAAAAAAAAACTGAGTGCGATGGTATCTTTCTATGAGCATTTGACTAATAATACAGGTTTTTGCCCTGGAATTTGCATTTTTAATAACCTTAAAGAACCTCAAATGGCTCATCAGTATCGATCTAATTTGCTCCGTATCTAGCGTTTTTCCATTCGAGTTCGAAATAGACGCACTGAAAGACTTAGGTTTTGGGATGATCCCGGTTTCCAATGAACTATGCCAAAAAGTTGTAAGGTATCACTGATTTCAATAATTATTATATTGAAGTTTCACACTACGTTTCATCCTTTATCTGGTATAGAATGCTCTCAAGTTTTTCAACATATTTCTGTTCATTTGCAACATCGTCAGTGCCGTTATTATCTTCTGGGAGCTCAAAATAAGCTGTAAGCATTGGCAGTTCACCCTTATCATGACTTTCTCGATCAGCTAGCATATCTTGTGGTTCTATAGTATTACCTGCTTGTCTATTTCTTGTATACTGAGGTAGTTGTTTTTTGGCTAAAGCTGCATTTCTGTCCTTCATCAACGACAGAAGCTGTGCATGGCCAACCCTCATCTTGACAATTTTATCCTCAAACCCTGCTGGGAAACCGTCTTTTACTATCTCTTGATCTGCCAACTTCTTTACGTCATCTAGAGTATCGATATCAGACCACAAGCGTATGTTTACATCTGGATCATCAATACCAACGTTGAGTGCACTAGTATCAGCAGTGCTAGGGTTATTCTCAGCACTTGACTCATTGAGATTGAAATCATAGTGACTGGTATTGAAAAGCTTTTCGTGGTTGTCTGTATCATTGGCATCGTTACGATCCAGGCTTTCTTTTGAGTTATTTGTAGTCCCGATTTCGTTGTTGTCTTTTTTATTAATTGAGCGACTCTTAGCTGGCTTACGGCCCTTGATTTCCTTCCTACCGTTGGCTACTTTAATGCTCGAATCAACGGATTTTGAAGATGTTTTACTTTTCCCAAGGGGATCAGGCTCATCCTTTTGATTGATTTCTCTGATAAATCTTGGTTGTTCTCGCAGTTTGGGGTTCAATTGAACGAATGCATTTTTACTAAAATCAGCAACCAACTTCTCTATATCCTTGATGTTGGGATTTTCTGAGTACTTCAATTCACCGAGTGAGCTGGCTTGGCTCCTTTGCGACTGAACCTTACTTCTTGCATCATCGTTGCGATTTGAGTGGCTGTCGTGTGAGCTTGTGTCCATCCTGTGAACAAAACTCCCCTGGAGAGTTGCGTGTTTTATCTATATTCGAAGTTGTACTCGATAGATGTTGGTTAGAGCGTTAGTTTAGTATGCAACTATCTGTAGATGAGTTTACGATCTGTTTCGACATTGACCACTAAAATATTAACAAAACATGAATATATATATAAATGATATGACAATCATAAAAATAATATTACAAGTATTCATGTAGTATATACTCTAGAAAGTTTCTTATACTTTGTGAAAGAATTTGCTAGTCCTGTTTTATAGAGTTTGCCACCAAATTTCACCATACCCTACTCTCTAAACGGACCTCCACCAATGGCCAAATTGCTCCTCGTAAACTTTACTTTGAAAACAGGCGTCTTCTTTGTGAAAAAAGAAGCAACTAGATCATTCGTCGGTATTACCGTTCTTCTGCGTCCATACTCTTTTATGTCTTGGTTGATAGATGCCGTGACATCACCAATATATCCCGAGAAAGGCTGTTCGGGTTCTGAGCCGGGCTCAGCTGTAGACTTCTTGAGATCCCAAACTCTTATCGATTGATCAGCCCCACCACTAATCAGTGCATTACCCTCTTTATTGTAGCTCAATGAGTAAATGGCGCTCTTTCCATGGCCTCTCATCTGCTTGATTCTCTTACCGGTTCCAATATCCCATAGGTTTATAATACCATCATCACTACCTGTCGAGAGCCAGCGTCCATCCGGAGAAACACATGTGGAAACCACAGGTGCCGTGTGACCTAAGAACAATCTGACAGAGTTTCCCGAAGAGATGTCCCACATACGACAAGTTTTATCACTTGACCCAGTAAAGACGTAACAACCATTAGGATGGAAGGATACGCAATCAACGTCGTTCAAGTGGCCAGCAAAAATTCTCAGAGGATATATATGATCACAAGACCATAATCTTGCTGTTTGGTCATGGGATGCACTAGCAAAATAATGACCCAGGGGAGAAAAACTGACGTCCCAAACTGGATGGTTATGCCCTTTATAGCTCACCAAAGCTGTTTGTGTATCCATTGACCATAGTCTCACCGTTTTATCCTCTGAGCTCGACAATAGATACCTGTTATCAGGGCTGAAACTTGTAGAGTACACGGTTCCGCTGTGCCCAATCAATGTTGAAGAACTCTGATCAGGATATTGCTGATTATAGAAACTTGAATTGTACTTCTCGTTGACTATTGAGGAGCCATCAAGAGACCAAACTTTGATGTAACTATCTCGAAAGCCAACAGCTGCTACCCTGCAATCATCACTAAATTCCAAACACGTAGCGTCGCGATTAGTATTATGAAAAGTGTACATGCATACACTGGGCAAAGCCATTTGCAAATTGTTAAGTTTTATGGCATCACGAGATTCTTTCACCTTTTGGATTTCCAGTTTCACGTCCAGTGCTGTTTTCATAGGGAGAGGCAATACTTCTTTTGCTGGAGGATCCATCAAAGAGAAGGTCTCAACACCTTTTTTGTCTTCCAGTTTAACAGAAGCGGAGGTGTTGGAATTAGTGCCCACTGTACCACTTGCATTACCGTCCACGCCTTTTTTATCTGATAGATTCTGTTCAAAGTCACTCACCGTATCTAAACCTCGGTTATTCATTGATCTATATTCTTGAAGTAGTGTGCGTTGAGAGGAATTCTCTGATCGCACTTGCTCGCTACTCCCCTCCTCATCAACATCCATCTTCGCCTCATTTTCAACTTTAGGTTTCAGTTCCTCATCAGCTGTCTTACCACTTTCATCAAAATCAACCTTTTCAGATTTCGGATCGTTCAAGCTGCTTTTCTCATCAATCTTGTCCTCATTATCAGTGAGACTTCGAGACTGCTTCTTCTCCAAATCGTCGCTCAGCTTTAACTCAGATTCCACCTCTTTCACAAATTCTTCATCTTTAGGGAAGGGACCCAATCTCACTGGCGCTGAGTTGATTTGCTCATTAATGTCTGCATCACCACTGGTTTCGGTCAATACTTTGATACCATCAGCAACCTTATCTTTGGATGTTACGGTATCTTTCACATTGGGATCTAAATGCTGGTTGATTATACTTATTATAAGCGAGCCACCAACTCCCTCATTCTCATTCAAAAAATACAGGAGTAAATTTAAGGTGGTCCTTGATATGGATATCCTGTATCTGTTATTTTGAAATGCACTAGCTACCTCATTTTCTTTTATGTGATCTATGGAATTGACACTGAACAGTCTATTAATCTCGTTACCGTGAAATACCTTGAAATCCTCACTAAATCGATCGAAAAATCTCCTGGCATACAAGGGATCTTTGACCACCAAATCCAGGAACATGTATATGAATATAGGGTACATGATGTAACTCAGTTCAGGCTTATAAATTTCCAAAGATGCGTCAACCCAATTTTTAAACATAAGATAAGCTCTAATGTAACTCTCCGGGGCTGTTGCTAATTCAATCTGCTCTGCCGAGGCGACCACGACACCTTGGTAGTCTCTTTTTGCTGGCAACGAGGCTGTGCTCGCATAATTGCTGACTGGCCTAGCTTGCTTATCACCAGATGGGGCTGCGGTTGATGGCTCAGGCAGAGTTCCTGTCTTTGTATTTGCTGGAGATTGCTTGTTTTCCGGGGTAAGAGTACGTCCGCTCTCAGCTCTCAGCATCGCCTCCGTGCGATGGTAACCTTTTTTGTTCAAGTATTCCAGTACAATACGATTGAGATCAGATGCTGAGAATGGGCCTTGAGGTTTACCTTGTTGTTGCTGTCCCGCGGAAGCACTTCCTGTAGTACTTCCCTTTTGCTGCTGACCGGTACTACCAGAAGTACCACTGCTGCCTTGCCCAGAACCTCCATTTGTACCACTTGCACCTGAACCCGATGTCTGTCTTTGCGAAGCACCGTTCTGCGACATCTCTTAAACTGTGCCAAAGGTAACCGCTCTAAAAATCGTATGCACTTAACCCACCGAATTATTAGTACTTCACAACCTTCTAAAACTCTCCTGGTGGCTCTAAAGCGTCCCTTGTGAGTTGTTTCGCCTCTTTCTACGAATTGGTAATTATGAGCTTGATATTTAGATTTTCATATTTTCAACATATGCCAGAGATTGCTCGTAAGCAATGCAGTATACACAGAACACACTGCACGTGATAAAACACTACCTGAAACAAACTGTTGTACTTCTAACGCACATCGCCCACATAATCTACGGTAATCATTGGCGATTTGCGGATTTCAGCATGTCTTTTTCGGTGTATTAACCAGAAATCTTAAAACTCATTCTAATAATTTTGTCCTGTGAGAATTCACATCATGAAAATGAAAATTCAAGGCCATATGCCACGACTTACCTACAGTATCCGACTAAAGCCTACACATAACTTATAAAACTTCAATTTGCAGCAGATATGGGGCTCTTGATGCATTAGGCTATCGAAATATCGTCTCTGGAACCCCAGTTTTGCCATACATGCAAAATGATATCATATATAATTAACTATTTGATTCATTTCATTTTACATATTGAAAAAGAATCAAACTAGACATCACTAGAGCTAACAAACTAGCACACTTGGGCGGCCAGTCGTGCGCTCAATTGATATTGCTGTGAGAGTAGCATTTACTGTTCCATTTGGAGATATTACATTTTGCTCACTACACTTCTCAATACGCCATTGAGTTATCGAGATCTAATATTTAGGCCACGATGCTTCGCAATCTGTCCAAACTTACCAAACGAGAGAGCGGTAGCGGAAGCCCGAGACAACGCATTACATCTGCGGATATTTCTGCACCGACGAAGGAATCTCCGAATGTTGTGCGGCACATGCGCACGGTTCCATTGCGACAAACCAGTGGCACTGGAGGACATGGAGCTAAGGGACTGAACTCTCCTGACAAAGTCATTAGGGCACTCTATGATTATCACTCTGAGGCCCCCAAGGAGCTTTCTTTTGAGAAAGGCGAGTTTTTTTTCGTGGTGAAGGAGCATGGAGACTGGTATCACGCAAGCAATCCTGCGACAGGAGCCGAGGGTATCGTTCCTCGAGAGTTTTTTGAAACCATAGATAAACGGAAACCCTCCTTAGGAAATTCGACTAGTAGCCCGCCATCGAACACCAGGAAGAATTCGCATAATATACCCACTGGGACTTCGGTAAGCCGCACAAGTACTCCGCTGCAGGACAGCACGACACAAGTGGATGCAGAGGAATACACTAGGATGGGTACATTATATGCTGTTGTACTATACGATTTCAATGCTGAGAAATCTGATGAGTTGACGGCGCACGTAGGTGAGAATTTGTTTATCTGTGCGCATCACAACTTTGAGTGGTTTATTGCGAAACCAATCGGTCGGCTTGGTGGACCTGGACTTGTACCTGTCGGGTTTGTCTCAATTATTGACAGTGCTACAGGCTATGCAACTGGCAACACCGTGAAAGAAGACGTTGAGCTTGTCAACTTACCGACTGTACAAGAGTGGAAGAGTAATATAGCAAAATACAAGGCAAGTAATATTAATCTTGGAAGTGTGGATCACCTAGGTACTAGCCCATATCATGAACCTGTACAAGTCACGAGTACCATCTATCCAGAAGCGGCTACAATCATCAGAGCCTCAGTTGAGAATTTTGGACTAAAGGATGACAAGTATTGGTTCTTGGTGACTTGCACATTAGAATCAGGTAAGAGCAGACGATTACAGAGATATTATCAGAATTTTTACGATCTTCAAGTTCAATTACTTGATGCGTTTCCTGCTGAGTCAGGTAAGCTGAGAGATGTCAATGGACAATGGACAAAGAGAATCATGCCTTACATCCCGGGGCCTGTTACATATGTTGCTGAAGGTATCACAAAGAGACGCAGAGAGGACCTGAATGTCTACGTAGCCGAATTGATAAGATTGCCCGAATATATATCGAGATCTAAAATGGTTCACGACTTATTTTCCCTGAAAGATAACGAAGTCGACCAGGAATTTCCGAATGAAGAGATGATGTTCACTAGCTTAGCATCGTTGGATATGGGTACCAATAGATTAGCCAGAGAAGAGTCGAGATTATCTAGCAAGTTTTCGAGAATGTCCGTGAATCAAAGTTCTACGACACTTAACTCAAGGCCGAACAGTGTACAAAGAAGCCATCGTGCACGAAGTAGCAATCTCAATGGGGGGACAAAACCTATCAAGATAAAAATATATTACAAGGATGATATATTTGCATTAGTTTTGAATGACGAGACCACATATCAAGAGCTCAAGGATCATATTGCTCCGCGAGTCGACACCGAGGACTTTAGAATGGTAGTAAAATTGACTGATGGCGAAGGGGAAGAGGTGACCAACAATGCACAAGTTAGAGAAGTTTTACAAGCGAAGATGAAGATAGCCGTGTACGATATATGACCGCTTCATCGCAGGAACAATCACCACAATCCGCATTTCACTACATCAAAACATCGAATATAAGCCAGAGTACTGCTTGGTATTCTCTTCTATAGGCGGAAATCCGATAAGCCGGTATTATTTCAATCTAGCTGATCCGACGTTTACATTATGATAGATATCATGAAAATAATATATTATATATATTTCAAAAATGACAGAACAGCGTTAGTAAGAAATCGTGAAGTTAAGACTTAAGGCTTATCAAACGCTAAATGCTAGTGGGACATGGATGCTGTGATAGTGAACTTGATCACTGAAGTACCAATAATCACACGACTATGGACGTTGGGATCGTTTGTGCTTTCAGTGGCATCGCGGTTTAGGTTGATCACGCCGGTAGACATCTTCTACAATTATGACCTAGTATTCAAAAGAGGCGAGTACCAGCGACTTTTGCTCTCAATATTTGACTATGGCGAGTTTGAATGGGTTTCGATGATCAACATTTTCATTACTGCCAACCACTTATCTATGCTTGAGAACACATTCGCTTTGCGCAGACAGTACATATGGCTGATTCTGGTACTGCTCATTCAAATCGTTCTGATGACTCTCGTTGAGCAGCCAAAGCTTTCCTTGGGAATACTATTGCATGAGAATCTCGTTTACTATTTTATCAAAAAGAGTGGTAATCAAGTGAACGTGCGCATATTCGGGAACTTCACTCTTTCCCCTATGCTGGTGACTTGGTACATGAACGCCGTCATGTATTTCGTGTACGGCAAGAGTGCTTATGAAATCTCAATGAAGTTTGTTCCTGGCCATCTGCTCTATTATCTCGATGATGTGGTGGGCCGGCTCTACCATGTCGACCTATTGCAAACGCCCTATGACGCCTGGCTTGCCAGAAGAGAGCAGCCAGTTCCTGAAACCCAATGAATTGTATTAGAATATAAATGTATAAACGAAGCAAACTCTACTAAAGCAGCTATGCACTATTCTGTTGTGCGATTCACTAGACAAACGGCGCCAGCACCTGTCTTGCACAATCATTTCTATATTGCCTCCCGCTATACCAATAACGAGTCCTCCGACTTTGCGAGCTTTCATCTAGAAGTTGTGGACACTCTAGTGCAGGCATGACAAAAGGTAGCGTAAGTCCGAGAATGAGGTAAAATCTGGTTGTAATTCCTACTGATTTGATCATGATACCAAATACTGATATGTAATTGAACCTATCCACTCCGAGAGCGCAAAAGTAACCAGCGTCATCACGGTTTGGCCACTTATATATCTGACCGTTTGCCAGTGTATAGGAGTGTCCTTGTATTTGAACTACTTGGCATGACGCGTAACCAAGTACATCAGATGTTGCTTATTATGCTAGTTTCGCGTAATATTGAAATGTAAATAAAGAAGCGAGCGTCATGTAAACAAAAGCGCGAGACCTTCGGGTAGCGCCATACTACAGCGCTCAGTGGACTAACATTAATTTTAGCACCAGCGAGTATTACAATTCAGATATTAGTAACGGGTGCACTCAACAGGAATAGTGTGTGACACGCTCATGATATTATACCTTACCAAAGAATTAATGGCATCAGCATCGTAGACGGGATAAAATACAGCTCCATTGAATATATTGATGTGAGTTCGAATAATCAATCTCCTGGTGCTTCCTTCGTATACTCCTTGAGAATCTACCATTCAAACTCGCCAACGAAGTCATCACATCGGTAGCGAATACGGATGAATCCATTGGAGATGCAAACTATTTTAGAGTACAATACGGGATACAATAATAAAGTTGAAAAGGTTAAGCCAACTGCACATACCGTTAGTTCCTTGACTTAACTCAATTCTACCGAGCAACTTTTGATCTACAAAACAGGTCTTTAATCCTTCAGAGATGAAGCACTGTTTTAGAGGGTCAAATAGAGGACAAAACACAGCACAAAGAAATGCCACTCGTGAACCCAATGCTCGCTGAAGTCATGTTCTCCCACTATTCAAGGACTATTTACAGCATTAATGGTCAACTGCAGGGATGTGCACGTGATGAATCAATTTTGGATACCATATCAAATATAATTGACGAAATATTTATATACCAAATTGATACAACAATCAGTTTGAAGAAACACTGTTTAGTGCATAATTAACTGTCGAACGCTACCAGATTCATCACAAGCAAACACCCTAGCACAGCCATGAGTGCTGCTCTGCCAGCGGTACAACTCAATGTTGATTACCAGGCGCTTTACACACAGATCACGGATTTTTTGAGCCAATACAAGTCTGCATCATCAACTGAAGACGCTGATGGTGATGACACACAGATTGGCACAGGACCAAAGTATCTCGATATTCTTCAACGTGTTGCTAATAGAGAACTTGATGAAGTGACCATCGAACTCGATGACATTTTCGACTACCAGTATTCGTCTGCTGCCGCTTCTCGCGACCTCGTTTCTGTGATTCACAGCAATGCATACCACTTTGTTGAACTATTTGCTCGTGCGATTGATGCAGTGATGCCGCTTCCTACTAAGGAGATAGATTACAGGGATGATGTTTTAGACGTCATATTGAATCAACGTAAGCTCCGCAACGAGCGCATGCTACAGGATCGTGCGCACGAGATCTCCAGTGAATCTATGTTGAATCCTGATGCCACACAACAGTCTTTGATTCGTGAGGCAGCTACAGAGGAGTCTGAATTGTTCCCGCCGCTTTTGACAAGACGTTATAGTCTCTACCTCAAACCTTTGTCAGGACGTTTGGTCAAGCGCTACAACAAGCACAACTTAGCAGCACAAGTGAGACCATTATCTGTAAGACAGGTTAGAGCAGAGTTCTTAGGCCAACTGATTACTATTAGAGGAATTGTTACAAGAGTCAGCGATGTGAAACCCGCTGCTACCGTAATTGCATACACGTGTGACCAATGTGGATATGAGGTTTTCCAAGAAGTCAAGACTAAAACTTTTTCACCTTTGATCGAATGCACTTCTCAACAATGCTCTCAAAATCAAACCAAGGGCCAATTATACATGTCGACCAGGGCTTCAAAATTCAATGCATTTCAAGAGTGTAAAATACAAGAACTTTCCGATCAGGTACCCGTTGGACATATTCCAAGAAGTCTAACCATTCACGTGAATGGAGCTCTGGTGAGAACTTTGGCTCCAGGAAATATTGTAGATGTCTCGGGCGTATTTTTACCCGCTCCTTACACAGGATTTAAAGCATTAAAAGCTGGTCTTTTAACTGAGACTTATTTGGAGGCCACATACGTTCATCAACATAAAAAGAAGTTTGCATCATTTGCTCTGAATGCAGAAGTAGAGAGTCGTGTTTCTGATATTATTGCTGCGGGCGATGTCTACAATCGGCTTGCAAAGTCCATCGCTCCGGAAATCTATGGAAATTTGGACGTTAAAAAAGCTCTTCTGCTACTTTTAGTCGGTGGTGTTGAGAAAACTGTTGGAGATGGTATGAAAATAAGAGGAGATATTAATATTTGCTTAATGGGCGACCCTGGTGTTGCAAAATCTCAATTACTCAAAGCCATTTGTAAAATCACCCCGAGAGGTGTCTATACTACCGGTAAGGGTTCTTCGGGAGTAGGTTTGACTGCTGCAGTCATGAAAGACCCCGTAACAGACGAAATGATATTAGAGGGTGGCGCTCTAGTATTAGCCGACAATGGTATTTGCTGCATCGATGAGTTCGACAAGATGGACGAAAGCGACAGAACCGCAATTCATGAAGTAATGGAACAACAAACAATCTCTATTTCCAAAGCTGGAATCAACACAACACTTAATGCAAGAACTTCTATTTTAGCTGCTGCCAACCCACTTTATGGAAGATACAACCCCAGACTTTCACCATTGGATAATATAAATCTACCTGCAGCCTTGCTTTCTCGTTTTGATATCTTATTCTTATTACTAGACGTGCCAGACAAGGAAAACGATGAGAAGCTTGCAGAACATGTCGCATTCGTCCATATGCATAACAAGCAACCTGATCTCGAATTTGAGCCTATTGATGCATCTAAGATGCGAGACTACATTGCTTACGCGAAAACGAAAAGGCCCGTTATGAGCGAGTCCGTAAACGAGTACATCGTTCAGGCATATATTAGATTAAGACAAGATTCAAAGAGGGAGATGGATTCCAAGTTTTCTTTCGGTCAAGCTACACCTAGAACTTTATTGGGTATAAT
This sequence comes from Oligophagozyma castellii, assembly GCA_030556345.1. Taxonomy (NCBI): domain Eukaryota; kingdom Fungi; phylum Ascomycota; class Saccharomycetes; order Saccharomycetales; family Saccharomycetaceae; genus Oligophagozyma; species Oligophagozyma castellii. The sequence continues at coordinate 361,722 of JAKTPW010000006.1, forward strand.
CAGACTAGCCCAGGCTTTAGCCAAGCTACGTTTGGCCGACACAGTCAGCATTGACGATGTGGAAGAATCTTTACGGCTAATACGAGTCTCCAAAGAATCTCTATACCAGGAAAACCGAAAACAGAAGGAATTCGAGAATCCAACCACTAAAATATTTACCATCATCAAGAAACTGTCACAGGAAAGGCCTGAATATAAATACGCGCTTCCTTACGAAGCAATAGTCAAGACTGTAAGACTGAGGGGTTACACAATGCTGCAACTCAAAAACTGTATTGATGAATATTCCTATCTGAACGTCTGGCATTTGATACACGAGGGAAATACCCTTAAATTTGTAGATGACGATGCTATGGACTCTGAAGATCTTGAACTTTCTGCTAATGCTGATTGAAACTGAAAGCACTGCCCTCTATTCGAATTTATGTTCCATCTCTATACCATAGAAAGGCTCATCAATATTTGGCGAGTTCAACTAAACTATATAACGTTTTGTAGGACTATTTATTTCATATAGACTCAGTTCCTAGTATGTGTAATATTAAAGGTCAGTACGATTTAAAATGCGACACACAATGCGATCCCTAGTCATCTCAACACATAATCTACTCGCTTTCGGGTTTTCCCTCGGATTTTCCATCTGATCCTCTTAGTATCGGGACGACCTATTGAAGTAACTTTTTTACTTCTTCAGATCTTGTATTGTGTCTTAAATTAAATAAGGAAACAAATACATACCACTTTAATACCGAAATTTCCCTAAGGCAAAGATCACAGCATACCGAAAGACAGTCGTATATATACAAAGAATTGAAAAGAGCAATGCCAAACAATTTGATGATTCTTCATTCCGTTCTCGAGATATGTCGTTACAGGCTGCATAACTGTTCACCTTTTATAAAGCTTCAATTAGAGAAGTAAGCCAATCTACGTCGGCGAATAAAGATATTCAACAGTGCTTGATAATAAACTATCGTAATTAGTCGGATTAACTGCTAGCAAATGGCTGGTTACAATTACCAGAAAGTTAACATCGTTGGTGACAATTACTCACGTTACGGTATCTCAGTGTATGATCAGCTCTACAATAGAAGTGGACAAAACGGTAAAGCAAGCAAGACCAAAGCAGGACACTCTTCGGATTATGCACGAAATGCTAGGACATCTAGGTCAGGTAATACAAAAGTCAATGATGACAAAGCTCAAAGCACGGATAGCTTCATGTCCGACAGTGCTACAATAACGACTAACGGCTCAAGGACATCAAAAATCAAAAACCGATACAAATCTTTATTGACAAAATCATCTAAAAAGATAATAAACAAATTATATGATAGTTACGGCAACAGCGACAACTTTTCGGTATTGTCACTGAAGACTACACATAGCAAGCATGGGCATGAAATAAAAAATTCACCAACGTTCAATGACCTGCCATACGAAGTTCTCATAAGAATACTATCGCATATACAAGACGATCAGAGAACCTTGGTTTATTGCTTATACGTCTCGAAGAGGATGTATAGAGCGTCTAAAGTTATACTTTACTACAACCCATACTTTACATCCACTTATCGAGTTGCTCAATTTGTCACATCACTGCGATCCAACCCTAGAAACGCCAAATTGGTGAAGCACTTGAATTTGTCACATCTGAAAAACGGTACAATCGAAAAGAGCGATAATCAATCGACCCAGCCATTAACTTCGAATCAAACATCCAGCCATACAATGGAAAATCATGAGAGATCAGCAACTTCTGAATTCAACGAACCCCTGAGCGTGACAAGAGCAGTTTCAGAGAAGCTTAGAATGGATATATCGCGTGTCGACCTTGCATGGGCTAGTTGGCGAGATTGGGCTCACAGAAACGAGCCACCTTATTATTTGGGAAATATAAAGTCTCCATTGACGAGAACAAATTCGATAAGCTCATCGATTCACTCTTGGAGTTCCACATCACCATCAACTTTAAGAGGTCTCGTTAATCCCAAGCGAAAGCGTGCGAACAGCTCAGTTAATTCCATGACATCCAGTGCATTATTCACTTTACAGGACGGGTCCCATCTATCTTTGAACTCATCAATTTCACACCAACCAAAACAATCAACACCGGCGACTAGTAACACTTCAATACGAGAGATCATAGACGGCGAAACGATATCCGTATCGCCGTCCACATTACCTGATTCATCGCCTATTAAACCTCGCGAACAATTGAGCCTCCATAGTGATGATCGCAACCATTCGCGAAGACCTTTGAGCTATTCAAAATGGTTCAAGACTAAAATCCCAACTCGAAGAGTAAAAGGCAAGGCTCACAGCTCATCTGCAACTAAGTTAACAACTATATCCAGCACCTCTGAGGTGGAAATCACGTATTGCGGTAAAAATGAAGAGATAAATCACCGTGAAGGTCCTTTCAGTAGTAAACATCCCTATGCTAGCAGATTTTTTGTCAAGTACTCGTTGCATGCTGATCTACCTGTTGGATATATACTTCGTATGCTGACTCTTTGCTCAAATTTGATTACTGTGGACCTTTCTAATGTGATGCTGAGCCCAGACTACCATATATTTGATAAAAGTGAAGAGATGCAGGGCAACGAAAATAAGACGTTTTCGAAGATGGTGTCATGCGAGATGCTAACCCAACGTTTACCGGAAGTGATTTTTGTCTCAGATTCAGGAAAATGCTACAATACGTTATATGATAAATCTACATCACGTAGTAGATCTAGCTCTCTTATACCCAGTAATATCTCTTCGTGGCTAGGAAATGTACCTCACAGTGACTCATCAGCCATTCATAGCTTGATAGATGTGAACTCAAGAAACGACCAGGACAAGGACGAGAACAGGTATGAACTTCAAAAAGTATCAGCTACCGAAATATTTGAGGCGCTGTCTTCGTTACCCGTTACAATACTGCGAGTAGTAAAGCTTAATCAGACGACTTGGTGTCGACAAAGCATGGTAAAATCCTTAATATTCAGCAAATTGAAGAAACTACTGGACAATGATTATGAACTTTGCGATTTCAACTGGAATTTATATGAATATGAATTTTTTGGTGCAGGAATGGACCGCAATTTTCCATGGGCGTGCACTGGCAATTTGAAAGAACAAACGGCACTCATTGTTATCGATGAAGTTATCAAATATGATGACTTAATTTTAGAGGAGATATTCAATATTCATTCAGGATCCATATGTCCTGCTTTTGAGTCTGATGACATATTAGAATATAGCAATGAGTTCCATATCGAATTCATGTATTCCATGAACGAACTCGAAAGCCTCAATTTCCAGCTAGTAATCATCCAAGGTTGCGAACCACGAACTTCTTTGAACATATCCAAGATATCTTCAAACTGTGTCATGATGGAGATAATTTTAGCTGAGGAAGATTTATCAAATATTTACGGTTTTGCATTGAAACGCGACTCTGAATCGATGGCACGCTTGAAGAATTCGTGTATCATAATATTGAATAAGTTAAGGATCCTGAGGGATGCAGAGCTCCAACGAAATGTAGGAGAAAACTACTCGTAACAAATCGTATTGGACTGTCATCATCATATTGTGATTTCCAAAATGTATAAATGCAACTTCTGAATGACTGTTTTGTAGGATATTTAGTACTATAAAAATGATACGTATTCATAAATGAAAAGCTTTGATCTTCCAAAACACATTACATATCTTGAGATCTACCCCAAGGCACGATTACAGGAAAGACTATTCGATTTCATAATTGTGCGATATAGAAATAAATATTTAATATTCATGATTTGAAAGTTATTGCATTGACATCATCAAGAAGCCCAGTTTAGTGAAGGAAATATATAATCAAGACTCCGTTGGACTCGTAATCTCGAGGGTAAACAATCTAAATCGAAGCAAGCGATACTCAAGAGACATCAATTTCACGATGGATTTGAGTAGCCCATCGCCACCACCATTTCGCAAGAAACTGATGCCAAAATCAGCATTGCTCGTTCGAAGATATCAAAGAGAGATCAGAATTGGTTTCTATGGATTGTTAGCCATACTAACTACCCTTTTCTTGCTACGCGGCAACTTATCAGAAACCGAAAATTCCAAGTCCACCTCTAATGTTGCCAATAGCCTCAAACCAGGAACCTCCCCCATTAAGAACGCTAATTACTTTATACCAAGTAGCGACAAATCCCAAGGCGCCGTACATCCACCCGATGACGGAATTCGTGAGAAGGGTGTTTACGTTACATTAGCCCGTAACGAAGACCTGTACAGTCTAACACGTACGATCCAGACAGTAGAAGATCGCCATAATAATAGATACCACTACGATTGGGTATTTCTCAATGATGTTCCCTTCACTGATGAGTTTATTCGAGTAACTTCTGCTCTCGCATCGGGCACAACAAAGTATGGCTTAATCCCCAAGGAACACTGGTCAGTGCCAGATTGGATTGATAAAGATAAACTTACTAGCGCTTTGGCTGAAATGACAGAGAGAAAGATCATCTACGGTGGCTCAACGACTTACCGCCACATGTGTCGGTTCAATTCAGGTTTTTTTTGGCAGCATCCCTTACTTGATGAATACGATTGGTACTGGCGGGTGGATACTGATATCACACTGTTTTGCGATATTCCCTATGATATATTCAAATTCATGCGTGTTAATGATGTACAATATGGATGGGCAATTACATTGACAGAGTATGGAGATACAATTCCAACATTGTGGTCCACTGTTCGTGAATTCATGAAGTTACACCCAGAATATATACAGGAGGATAATCTAATGGATTTTATATCTGATGATGAGGGCTCTGGTTTCAACGGTTGCCATTTCTGGTCTAATTTTGAAGCAGGTTCATTGAACTTTTACAGATCCAAGGCTTTTAGAGACTTCTTTAATTACTTAGATCAAAAGGGTGGATTCTTCTATGAAAGATGGGGTGATGCCCCAGTGCATTCAATTGCCGCTGCGTTGATGCTAAATAAGAAACAAGTACACTTCTTTGATGGAATAGGTTACCATCATCCTGATTTTCTGTCATGCCCTCCAGAGGAAAAGATAAGACTGCAAAATAGGTGTTCCTGCGACCCGAAGAAGAGTGTTCTATTTCACCCCGCAGATTACTATTTCTGCACCAAAAAATACTTCAAGGTACGCGGTCTGCCTCTACCGCCAGGAATTTAAGCATAGGTGGCCAAGGGCATGAGAATATTCTTATGATCTATGATTAACTTAGTTTCTATAAGCATATTTACTATTAGCTAAGATGGATATCTTCCATCATCGAATTTGAGGTTGGAACTGAGTATAAATCATCGTGCATACTGACAAAAAAATTTAGGGTCTCAGGCCAGTGACTGTTTAAAATACTAAGGTGACCAGCAATTTCCATTGTTGTTTCTTCATGCCTTGCGAAGCTCATAAGTATGTGATTTTTTGTAGTTGTTCATGCATTTTATATTCATGGTGCAACAAAGTTACCTGGAGATTTACAATTAGCGCCAAGAAATCATTTTATCGAGATAAAGTGTAATTATGCATAAATAAGAATAACTCACAATTCGCCTAAGTTATATTGATAACATATGAATGAATCCTTAAACCTTCATTGCGCAATAGAGTCTAGCATATACTCGACTAACCACATGGGATCTGTACTTGAACCTATAGACAAAAGTGAGTAATTCTCCTTATAATATACCTAAGAGACAGATAGATTACCATAATCTAAACAACTAAGCCTCGTCACACCGAGAAATTTATATCAGCTACATGATCAAGTGTCATAAATATTTCCTCAATCTCTCGTTCAAAATCTCTCGCGCTCATAAAAGTAAGGCTTGAGGTATGACCGCAATTTCCTGATTCAAGGTTTCCATCAAGTTTTTCCAAATATAAAACATACGATTCTGTGAGAAATTGCTTTATAGCCTCGAGCAACGAATTGCCAACCTCACCATTCCCAAGATATTTTTCAACATGCCCTCTAATTATTGGCAGAGTGTTTTGCATATGAGACATAAGCTCATTACCTGTTTCTGATGGGGAATTAGATATTATGTTAGCACAATTTTTTAAAATCTCACTCGAGACCTGCTCGGTAAATCTTTTAATCGAGTTCCGTAGCTCCTTGATCAACTCCGCTCGGGCATCAACCATATTATTGACAACTTTTGGAACAAGGTCCTTTGCCAAAGACAATATAGAATCACTCTCATGTTTGATTACCTTCTGGCTTTTATCCTTGACAAAAGAAAAAAATAACTCTAATCCAGAGAAATCCAAATAAGTTTCATTATAATTGTATTGAATATTGAAGTTCTGCAATTGATCTTTGAATAGTATCAAATTTCTCATGTATACCAATTCCGTATCTAAGAGATCCAGAGGGACACTCTTTGATATAGCCAATGAATGACAATATGCCCTTTTCAATGATATGAGTGTTTCATGAACGATTTGATGAGCCAAATCATCAAAAACAATTGAATTCACCATTTCGTATACCCTGGATAATAATGCTAAAGCCACAATTAACGGCGGATAATAAGTCTTGAGATCTGTATGCCCACTTTCGTGTACGCCGTTGGATTGATGATCTGTTATGTATGATTTCACTAATAACTCCTGAAACACCGGTATTTTCGATATCAGAGCATAATTCACGCCATCTTTTAACAAGTCGAAGGGCGTGAAGCTTGGCTTGTAACCTATTATATTGGAATCAATATATTGCTGAATTCTAAAAATCAATCTGGCTTCTATAGTATGAGATATCGGTTCAAAAAGTTTGTCGAACTGAACATCTTTGAATCGCCTATTATATTCCTCAGAACCTTCTTCAAATTCATATAATTGTGCAAATACAGCCATAGAGTCACATAGTACTGGGATAGAAGTTTCTCTTAATAATCTTGTTCGAATTTGCTCATACAATGGCTCACAAAATTGAAACAAATACTCATTGGCCCTGACCCTAGATTGTTTTCCAGGAAAGAACTCCAAGAATACTCTGTTCTCCTGTATACATAATTGTTGAAACTGAGATTTGCAATATTGAATGTACAAAACTAGTTGTTCTTTGTTTTTACTAGTATCAGCATTCTCCAGAATTTCCGCAGTGACACTATCCATAAATTTGAGGCGAATTTGTGCATAAAACTCATAACATTCTTCTGTTACAGAGATCAGCTCATTGTGATATCTTATTAATGCAGGATTATCAATTCTTTTCATCAACTCTACCATAGGTTCACGAGCCATGATGGCTACAGCTTCAAATTTACTATAAAGTAAAGCATCACGGGTGCTTGAAGAGCTGCTTGAATTACCTTTTAGTTTTTCGAGTTTTTCCTGGATCTCTGTTGCCACTCGTTTAATAACTCCTTGGAAATGTTGGGCGATCAAGGTACAAGCTCTGATCAAACACCTCTTGAATTTTATTCTGTATGACTCGGCATCGTGAAAGTCTGGATGCTTCTCCAAGAAAAGTAACGAAGAATCGATGGTATCAAGAATTTTTTTGAATGAGTCCTTTCTTACAACCGAAGGAGACATTGAGTGGTTTAGTCTCCTTAACACCGGGTCTAGAGCATCAAAATGAGCTACATTAGAAGCAATTTTTTCAGCATTTTGACGTAACTGTGATCTATGATCATACAATTGACGCGTACTTTCATTGAAATTGCGACTCATCACCGCGATTCGGTGAAGATTTGCGGTGCTGAGGTCAGCGGAGTTATTCAATTCTCCAGCCCGCATAATTACCTCTTTGTACTCCGTCATCTTGCCATCCAATTGATCCAGATAATCTTGCAAAGCCCCAATGATCTCTGATTGAACATGATTATCCTCATGATTCTCTTCAAAACTTGTTTTAACGGATTCTTTAGTTATTGGTGAAGGCTCTATAAGTGCTCCCAGGCGCTCAATTTCCCCCTTCAAAAAGTTGTCATATACAACTCCATCCATGATGGCTATATTAACCAGGATAAGAAGAGCCCGAAGATCGCGTTTTGACCCTCCTTCTAGTCAAGATTTTATTGAAATACTGTCGTTATGCTATCTTTTCGTTTGAATATAATTTAACTGGACGCTCAAATTTTCAGACGTTCGATTTCATCAGCAACGGCGATGACTTCCGCTGTTAAAAAAGCCAAACTAGTACACTCGATGACCAAACGTATTTGCACTCACTCAGGGCCATTCCATGCTGACGAAGCATTGGCCGTTTTTATGTTGAAGGTTCTACCCGAATGGGCTGACGCCGAGGTTATCCGTTCCAGAGATCCTACTGATTGGGATGCGAGTGACATCGTAGTCGATGTAGGTGCTCGCTACGACGGCAAGAAGTTTTTTGATCACCACCAACGTGGATTCGAAGAGGTCTTCGATGGAAACCATAAGACCAAGTTGTCTAGTGCTGGCTTAGTTTACAAACACTTTGGATCACAGATCATCAGACAGTTACTAGAACGTGAGATAACAGAAAGCGATCTCGAGCTTCTTCGTTTGCGTGTGTACGACCACTTTGTGGAATCATTGGATGCCAATGATAACGGTATCAACAAGTATGATAACGAATCGGAATTGCGCAGCAGGTTCAAGGACAAGGCCATCACGATACCGGGCATTGTATCAGGCATGAATCCCGACTGGAATGGAGACGTCTCGTCCGACAATTTTGACCGTTGCTTCCAGCGTGCCTCCAAGTTTGTGGGCGAAGCATTTCAAGATCTTGTTCAAGGCTACGGCAACTCCTGGCTACCTGCTAAAAGCATCGTGTTGCAAGCCGTCAAGGCCCGCCATGACGTGGATGCGTCGGGCAAGATTGTCAAGCTGCCTCAGTTCTGCCCATGGAAGGAGCACGTCTTCGATATCGAGAACGAGTTGGGCATCAAGGGCGAAATTGAGTTTGTGCTTTTTGCGGACAGCACTGGTACATGGCGCATTTCAACTGTTCCATTGACACCGGGTTCCTTTGAATTTAGACGCGGTTTGCCCGAGTCCCTCCGCGGCCTACGTGATGAGGAACTCTCCCAAAAAAGCGGAGTCCCGGGCTGTGTTTTCATACATGCTGCTGGGTTCATCGGCGGTGCCAAGTCCTACGACAGCGTTTTCAAGTTAGCCAAACTCTCTTACGAATAAGGCTCAGTTGGCAAGCTTACCAGAAAAACAAATCAAAAAGCATCGATATTTAATGCACTCATGGGCACCAAAGCCCACATTCTACAATCTCCAGCATTTTGTGCAATACACTTTTGGGGTCTATTCAATATGTATATTAGCTCTTACACTAAGATTTCAAGCTCTCAAAAACAGCAGTGAAGAAGACGCCTAAAACTACGACCAGATCAAAGTAGCTTGCAGACCTCACAACGCTCAAAGGAGGCTCTTGAATCCGTCTCGTCGTCGAGTGTAGGTTGCATTTATGGCGTTATTGCCGGGTAAGATCAAAACTTTATCTTTGATTTACTTTCATACAAGATCTGAAGTTTGTGCAACTTAGAATATAATACTAAATTTAGTAATTAAGATCCAAATATCAGCAACTGTCACGAAACGATAGCAAAAACAAGAGAATTCAGGCCAAGATCTTCGAAGGATTCCAAAATTTGTGGGTTTTATTTGAAATTGTGTGGTAGGCCATTTTCTTCATAGAAAAGTCATTCACTTTCTGCTCGGTACAGCCCGCAAAATAGGCCGATACGTTTGCAATTGTATGGTAGCATCCGCATCAGTAAATTGCTATAGCAGTTGTTTGTGGCACTGAGAACGCCGACGAGGCCGTTAATAACAGCTGTGTTCTTTGATAGAACAATTGAGAGGTAGTGGCTATAAGTCTCGAGTCCTTGCGATGAGAGGCCTTCTGTGGTCTTCCAAAAATCACAAATCTACCGATGAACAAGAGGCCCCCAAGAAGAGCGAATCGTCCCGGCGTTCAGTAGGTGGCTTCTTCTCGCATTCAACATCTTCAACGTCTCTTAGACATTCGACCAGTGGCCTGCTGCACTCAAAAAGCTCTCAGTCGAACCTGAAATCGGGTGCCAGTAAGAGAAGCGAAGCTAGATCTCAGGCATCCAAGAGACAGAGTACAGTTAACCCGAGCCGAAAGAAGTTGCCTGATAGCAGCAATCATACAAACCTGGCTAGCTATATTTCATCGAACAACAGAAATTCGAGATCGAACCTGGTAGACGAATCACCGTCTGCCGCGACAGAGATTGATACAGCCCATCCATACATATCGAAAACCCATGTCCTTTCTAGAGACTCGATAACATCGATTCAATCTGCTAGAATTCAGGATTTCGGCTCGACATCACAGTCTTCTTTCACACCTCACGCATACAGCTCTGATAAAAGTAGAATCAGCGTTTCAACATGTGACAAACGCGATGACGCGAATAAGTCATCCAATGCGCCCTATAGAATAGGTCTTGAGTTCAGCCCTGAAGATTACGATAACACGATCTTCATGGTTGGTTGGATCAATAGATCTCATGGCCAGGTTTTGAACAATTCTCCGACCTCTAAAGCAGAAGCTCAAAGAGGTCAGAAAACCAAGGATGGTAAATCACACATGAATGAGAGATCATCTGTCAATCAGGATTATTCAGGCGACAGTGTCGGATCGACAGATGATACAGTTAGTAATATAGAGCATAATTATCCAAGCACCGTTCCCGACTATCGTCTATATAAAGCTCAACTGCGAGGCGGAATACTTTCACTTTACAAAAGTGGGATGAATAACGCCGTCAAGTTCTTTGACCATTCCCTCACAGTAACAGCGTCATCTTCTACCCTTCAAACAGCCTCTTCTTCCAAGTTGCTAGCCAATTCGACCAACTCATCATTCCACTCGAATACAAGCCGAGAAAATATTGCCCATAATCAGAAAGAAATTGAACTCCGTTATATGCATGTTGAAACTCCCCACCCAGATTTGATTTTTAATGAAGACAAGAAAATTGTTCAGAGCTCTGTCGAGGGACTCTGCCACACTATATTATTCACCACCAGCGAAGATGCCAACATAGTAACGAATGAAACTGAAAAATCATTGGATCCAACAACAGCCACTGACCGTTACGTCATTAACTTATTACTAATGGCTCCTATGCTGGATCACTACGTTTTATTTTTGAAGATATTCAATAGGTATGGGTCCAATGCTCATCAGATATCGAGCAAAGTAAAAAATAAATCGACGATTACCAATTCCAATGTTATATCTCAAGTAGAGAACCTCTTAACAGAAAGACTAGCTTTGGTTGTCAAGACGACTTTAGACGTTTTTCCTGGGTTTCTACTCGATGAAGAGATTCTTCAAGCATTGATCTCAATACTCGATACATTATCATTGCATGATGACAAAATCTCGTCGAAATTGAAAGTCACATTAGCAAACACGCACAGCGAATTCAGTAAGCTAGTGCTTTTTTCGCGTCCTCAACCATTATCAAATACAACAACTTCTAATCAGTACATCCTGCAAGAGGTCACCGATCCTGAAAAATTTCTTTTAATTGACGTGGACAAGTTCACCGATGAACAACATAACATCAACCTGAAATTTGACAACTTATGGTCGCCAAAGTTGGACTATTCCTTACTCTATAATTCCAAGTACTTGAATACGAAATTGTTCGGTTTGAATCCATTAGTGTTTGATAATAATCATAATCTACATATGTTGGGACGCTTGTTTGTCTCGCACATATTTCCGAACGATTCCACCAAGATTCATACAAGCCCACAGTTAAGAGCTAAAATAATATCGAAATGGGTAGAGACAGGATGCAAATTCGAAAAACTTGGAGATATGATATCGTGGCTAGCTATCGCGACTGTTATGTGCTCAATACCGATCTTGCGACTAAACTTGACCTGGCAGTTTGTTCCTGAAGTAACTTTGAAAATCATTTTCAGAGATTGGATACCTACCATAATACAATTGAATAGGAGACAAATATCCGCAAAACCGAGCAATAGCGTTTTTATTTTAGCTCCTCCAGATCTCGATGATGAATTTATAAGAAACAACGTCATATCATACTTCGGGGACTTGATTATACATGCCGATGAACTACCGCAAGATAGCAAATTGAAATTTCTGGAAAAGAAGATCAACAGGACCAAGAATGCCTTTCATAAATGGCAACTCCGTCTTGAAGGTTCAGATTCGAGACCTGCTATGAAGCGAGAGTATAAGGAAATTGCTCCTGACAAGAGTGTGATATATCAATATTGGAAACACTATTTGGATATTCCACCAATGAACTTGGACTCTCTAATGAAGTTGAGCTTGAAATACGAGGAACCCAGTATCGACCAATCGGTGTATTCCAAGATCGGTACCCATAGAACCCCTCTTTTGACAGGTAGTTATTTACCTATTCTGTTCAACGATCTTTTAGCTAATTATGCTGTTTTCCCCAAAGATTCGTTAATTGGTGCAGCTGGAGTATCATCAGCAATCACATTTACCAAGCCCATAAAAAGTCTACCGAATTCAATTTCCATTCATGGACCATCTATGATGGATTCAGGTGATATTTTGTCGAACATGACAAGTACACATGAAAACAGTGATATCACAGGAATTGAGAAGATTGATGGAAAAATTGTTAAAGATCTATCAGCTAGGCAATCCAATAAACAATTATTGCTTACCACCATACGAGACATCTTCAATATTGACACGGACCTATTTCACATCTCCAACAAATTGATATTCAAATCCATAAACGAAGATGATACTGAATCTAGACCTGGAAGCTTGGTGCTGGAGACCCCTAAACGATTTTCACTAAGATCCAGTGTAATAATGTCCGGTGAGGCAATTCCATTTCAAGAAGGACGAGTTGCAAATGATAATTCTGGTAAATTATTTGATAATATGGATCTTTTCAGCTCAATGTCCAAATCTGAAGGTATCAAAGAAATGCAAATACCTGTTGTATTGAAGTCTGCTACATTAGACAGCTTATTTGATTTGTTAGTTCTAACAGCGAACATATTTTCAAGATTTATTGACCCTACACAGGTTGAAATGTATTACAAGAATAAACAAACAAAGTTGCGCAAATCCGAAATGACAAACACTTCTTCAATGGGGCTATTGGACTACGCAATTATCAGATTACAAATGGATGCGGATACTTTCACAGCTACCTTTTTCAATACATACAAGAGTTTCACGACCGTAAATACTGTCCTCAACAATCTAGCAATGAGGTTCATAGGTGCACCAAGCTGCGCACATTCAATTTGTTCCGTTCTAGAAACTCTGAAAGAGGGTAATAACAAAGATAGTAAAAGTGCGCTTGTTGAAGATCAAAGCTTTCCTCAGTGGGATTTGAAGATTCAAGATGAGGTGAAGGTTGATTATATCACAATAGTCAAAATACAAATTGGTGCCACTGAAGCTTTAGCATACCTTGTTAAAAATAACTATAATGACTTTGCAGATGATTTGAGCTGCAATTCTTTGATCTTAGACATCTTGAAAATCATGGAGCAGGAGTGTACTGTCGAATGGGCTCGTCGTTTAGAAAAAGCCTCATCGAAATTTGACAAGACAGAACTTCTGGATTTGGAAGCTCAGGTAGATAAGCTCAAATCCTTGTATTCAGCTGTACGCGACTCTTACCAAAAACAGCTATATAAACCTATCGGTCTGACAAATGCACAGAGGAAAGTAGCCGAGGTTTATCAGTCAATGCATCGAATCTCTACCACAGAATATCGCGATTTCCTTGAGAAGTATGCGTTCGATGACAAACTTATATGCAATTTTAGAGAGCTAGAATTCAATAGTTATGAAGCCATTGTTCAATGGGTTGGCGAACTTGATGGCATGATCTCGTACTTTTTCAACCTTGTGTCCAAAAAAGAGTGGTTCACGTTTTATCAACAATTGGAATTGCTGTCAATGAGCTCCCTCACATCATTTTTCAATTATGGTCCTCAAGGAAGGACATCAAATCAAATCAATTCAGGCTCACCACAGCTTCAGGAACTTGAAATCACAAACGTATTCACATGGCTGATCAATCTACGATACCAAGAAAGTGAAATGCCTGAGGGATCTATCTTTGCCAGATTACCGAAATCGATCCAATTACTTATGAGATTACATACATCTTTGACAACATTCTTCACTGTCGAGATAGCTTCAGCTAAAAACCACGAGAACAGAAAACGGACTTGCCAAACCATTTTGCAAATCTTAAATTATGCCAGATGGAAGAATTCAAGCTTAGATTTGTTTGATAATGATGCAGGAAACCATGAGGAAACAATATCTCCACATATCCCATCATTTTTGGAGACTTCAATTACAATTGCAATATCTGCTCCATCTTCCAGATGTTTTGAATTATCCTGGAAAAAAGCTCACAGCACATTGTCTTCAAGAACTAAAGTGCTTGAATCAATAGGTAACATTTTGGAGGACATTGACGTTAATCACATAAGAAATTTTCTCGAGATTGACAACATCTATGTGACAAAGTGTAAAAACATCACGCCTTGCCCGGGCTGGTTTACATGTCGTCTATTGGAAATATCTCAATTTGTACCGAATATGAGTACTACTAATACAAAGCTGATCAATTTTGATAAAAGAAGGTTTACTAACAATCTCATTCATAATGTATTGGATTTAGTACCACCCTCGACTAAGGATCATAATTGGGTTGCGTTTGGGAAACCATTGCTTTTTATTGTTGATGATTCATCAAAGGCCTTTTTGAAGACTTCAAGAAACATTGCTTTGAACGAATGTAAGCTTGAAAAATATCAGGAAACAGGGCTATTCAATGCCTTTCTTGCCAGTGAAGTCGAGAAAATAAAAAATGAGCACAAAAAACTGGAAGGTTTGTCTTCATATCAAAAAGAGATCGAACATTTAGCTAGTCAACAAATTCCAATTCAAAAAAGAGAGTCAATCACAATACCACCTGCTACTGAGCAAGAGCAGGAGTATAATCAGATGCCAAGTACGTCCATCAACAACTTGAAGACCAAACGAAGTTCCGTGGCCTTGGCTACAACGAAAGGTTCTCACACTGGGGTTGGTAGGAGAATTGGTGGGTTTTTAAGAAGGCCGTTTTCAATCGCAGGCTTCAATACTTCTAGTTCAAACTATTCATTGAATAGTGTCTTGGCTTTGGATAGTAACAATTCAAAGGCTGTACCCCCTTCAGCATTGCCACAATTAAGCTTGAACGACATCCCAGATGGAAAACCAATATTAGGTATCAAAACATTTGAAATAAAAAATATTCTAGAGGTAATCAACCACAAGAATTGTCCTCAACTAATGTATTCATTCAAATTGTTTATGCAAGACGGTAGCGAATACTTGATGCAAACACGGAGTTCCTCCGAGCTGATGAATTGGATAAGAATGATCAAGGCCTCCAAAAGATATTCATACCATTCCAAGAAATTCAAAGGGCAAACGCATAATAAAGTATTTGGCGTTCCATTAGAAGATGTATGCGAAAGAGAGGGAACGGTGATTCCCTCAATAGTTGTCAAACTATTAGAGGAGCTGGAGTTGCGGGGACTCGACGAGATTGGACTTTACAGAATCCCAGGATCCGTGGGTAGCATAAATGCCTTGAAGAAAGCTTTCGATGAAGAGGGAGCATTAAATAATACATTTACATTGGAGGACGATAGGTGGTTTGAAATTAACGCTATTGCTGGTTGTTTCAAGATGTATCTTAGAGAGTTACCCAACTCTCTCTTCACAAATGAGAAACTCAACGATTTTACAGAAATTACTCGCCAATTGATGACCGGAGCCATCGACCAGCATTCTTTTGAACAGGAGATTTCGTCGTTGTTGAGAACATTACCTGCTTGCTATTTTGAAACGATGAAACGCATTGTAATTCATCTGCATAAAGTACATCAGAATGTCTCCAAGAATCGCATGGATGCCTCTAATTTAGCGATAGTGTTTTCAATGAGTTTCATAGATCAAGATAACCTTGTGAGCAGCATGGGGCCTACACTAGGAGCAGTTCAGACAATACTGCAACAATTTATAAAAAGACCTGAATTATTTTTCAATTGATCTAGCATTTGATAGACTCTCTATTATAATCCAGTGAAGCTTCACTTCAGAATCACACTGATTACGAAATATCACCAAAATTACATTAGATCACAACGCAACACATCACATCAGGTCAACACTCCACTCACTATCTGTATTACAATGACACTTACGTACTAATAATATACAACGCTTAATAATGACATTTAATTCCCATTTCAAATACTTGACCATTGATATCAATGAGCCTGTACTGAAACTTGAATAACAGAGGAAACAACAGCAATAACAATGAATCTCAATATTACCTAGCTACCTGAGCAAATATCGCACAACCTGAGTTTTTCATATGTCAGATGATGAGATTTTTTTATGCGAGCTGATTTCATTCAAAATTCACGGATTTACATGAAAAGTATGAATTCATAAGATCACCACCAGTTTAGCTGAAAAAGTGTGTCTATTCGCTGGCTAGCTGATTTACCATAAATTTGACGAGAACAATCAGATCCACCTACAGACTGTGCGAGTACTACATCCTGTGGTTTTATTTGGAGTGAGCTGCATCTCTATGAATCAGAGTGCATATAACAGCGATGTTGTCAAAAATGGCTTAGATGGTCAAGCCAAATGCCGCCGACCCAAGGCGAATCTCGAACTGAGAAATATTCTAAAAGAGGCAAACTTCTATAACCCACGGCACCTGAATGATGATATGCCAGTGAGTTACACTAGGGTGCGAACGAAACCATCAAGCACATCAAGTTTGGAAAAGAGTCACCAAGAAATTATTTCGACTAAAAATGCCAAACACGATAAGAGGATACTGAAAAGTTCAGGCAAAGACGTTCACAAAACTCCAAACTCGTTAAGTATACTCTTACCTCATAAACGGAAATACCAAAAAAGGTCGAATACCACTCCAACGCTGCAGAAGAAAAGCCTAAAAATCAATCAACCCTCAGTGAAACGCAAACGTGGAAGACCTAGGAAATATATGGAGCCTGATAAGGGGTTTGTAAATTGGATTGGGCCACGATTTACATCCAACGATAAAATATTTGCTTCAAACAATGATCTGATACATGACGAGGCATGGTTAGAAAATATCACACCTGCTTCAACCATAAAGCATAAGACACGGAAGAATAATGATATGAAACATATTATCGTTCAACTTAAAACACCATTATCAACGAAGTTCAGTGAAAAATACTGGATTAGTTTTGATATTGACGAATATAGGTTTAATCCTATGTCAGAAATAGGCAAGCTTATTGAGTACTTCTCCCTGATATATTTACCCACGCGATATGCTAATGCCCTAAAATTGAATGTCATACCCAAGTTGAATGAATCATTCGCTAATGGCGATGCCAAAAGTTTCGTTGATGCTGTTGAAGCCTATAATATGATCATTGATGAGATTCCTCACAAAGAGATAGCTTCAAAAATTTCTCGAACTAATACAGTTCCGCTATCCTTTTTTCACGATATACTCCAAATCGCGTACTCTAGGTCAATATATCCTAGGGCGAGAGCTTTGAAGAAATATAAGGCTTTTAGCAGTTTTGTTTACGGAGAGTTATTACCCAAGTTCCTTTCAGAAGTTTACAAGAAGTGCAGCATGAACAAAGGTACAATTTTCATGGATCTAGGCTCGGGAGTTGGGAATTGCGTGCTTCAAGCAGCCTTAGAATATAAATGTAAATTAAGTTTTGGTTGCGAGATAATGGATGATGCTAGCGAACTAGCTGAATTACAGTATAGAGAGTTGGTAGCGCGTTGCAAATTATATGGATTAGAATTAGGAACCGTAGAATACTCACTACGGAGAAGCTTTGTTAACAATCCCCGTGTTGACCAGTTGTTGAAAGAGTGTGATATTTTACTTGTCAACAACTTTTTGTTCGATAGTACTCTAGATATTGAAGTGTCAAAAATACTCCAAAATGCTAAAGCAGGATGCCAAATTATTACTTTGAAGGACTTGAGGAGTCCAGGGTACAAGCTGAATACGATCGATTTGGATCATATCTTTAATAGACTGCACGTTCAAAAATATGATCTTGAACCAGAAAGCGTTTCGTGGACAAGTTCTGGTGGCGTTTATTATATATCTACAGTGCTTGATCACATCAATGAGAATTTACTTATCAACAATGGAAAATGTAGTCGGACGGGTACCAAAATCGGCAGGTATACTCGTTAATTCACACAGAAATATACTCTTACAACGGAGGTACTTTATAGTAAGGATAAACCTGAAATGAACTTCCATACCTAGTTGTGAACGATCACCTTAGCTTCACTGGATTTACCGAATATTGTTATAGATAGGGTCTTAACATGTTCAAGTTTTGGCTTAATTAAACTTAATATCACACCAATTCTACAACTCTGCTACCGTCTCTTTCAACTAGCTAGTTTGCTGCAGCCATTTTTTAAGCACTCAGCACAGTGCCTTCAACAATAATTGAATTGAATACAGCCCCTAGCTCGCCACGCCACGAGTGCCTAAAAAATAATTTCCAGTTTGATCTTCAGTAAATTTTCCGCTATTTCTTCAGCGTATGCAGTTCGATTTTGTTCCTAGAATGCTATAATCAGTACCTTGCAATGATAAGGACTTCTGAATATCGGTTTTATATCATCGTATATAGCAACGTAGAAGGATAGCCCCAACATTTTAATTTCATTTTCTTAGAATCGTCTTTGATGTTATCTGGTATCCCAAGATTCATTACTGACACATACTGAAATATCTGTAGTCAATAATTAATGATTTTGATATGTTAAAAATATCCTTCGACATTATATATAAACGGCTAAGGAGGAGAAGGTGTAGTTCATAATTAACTCAAGAAAGCTCTTATAATTAATGATGTCTCAGTAATTGTCAGCCCACTTTGTATTAACCTTCACGGTGACCCTATAGATTGCCAATTCTCGGGTGACCGCGGTAAACCATGATATAAATGCATCCCACTAAAATTATCAAACCTATTTGCTGTACAAACTACGTGAATATATCAACCTCCCTCATCAATCTTCAGGTGAGTTAAACTTCTCATCATTTTTTTAACGGCTAAAATATGCCAGGGCACATGTCCATTTTCTCCATTAGATACTCCAAACCAAACGTTGAGAGCCGCTAGATTCCTGAATTCCTGAAGTATGTTCTCCAGTAGATTTTTGCTATCTGAATGCGGACAATTCAATAGATTTACTTCAAACTTGTCTATCACGGTAGATTTATTTTCGTTCGAAAACTTGATCAAGGCGCCACTTTTTATGGCGCATCTATGTTGTGAACTAACCAAGGGAAGTGGAAATTCAAACACTATAGCATAAATATCCTGTGATATATCTCTAATTTCGTAATCATTCATCCGAAACTTGTCGAGCTTTCTTTCGTCAACACCATCTAAAGTCTTGAAATTTGGGAATGTATTGTCCGTATCATGAAGTGCAATCTTCGTATTATCGTCAACACAAACAACAGCCAGGTGTACGTTTCTACCTGAAAGTACTCGCCAATTCATGAGTTCGTCATCTGGCAAAATTCCATTCAGACGTGTCAAGATCAAACATATCTTCCCATGCTTTTTACTGGCTGAAGATAAAGCTAGTGACCAAATTTGACCACATGCCTCATCAAATTTATCCTTTGATGAACCAACATACCATGATTTTATCATTGTCTCTGAGCCTGAACTATCAGAAAGAGCTGCAAATATCCACTTCTTATCTGCAGTCCTTGAATAAGCCAAATGGATATACGAGTCGTAATATACCATTGGAGAACCACTCTTAGTTGTCAGTGTTCGAAATTTGACTTCATCTGACAGGGAGTCCGCTAACTGAGTAAACTTTATATTCTTAGGGGGCAGCATATTGTATATTCCCATGCAAAAACCATTATAAACACTGAGCGATGTTAACTGACTTTTGACGAGGTCCATTGGTATTAATTTGAGATAGAGCTCAATCTCCGGCATTTTGTTCTTGACCTCAAGGGATATCAATTGGAATTTGCTTATCTTCTCTACAACTTCATGAAGAGTTTTGGAATGTAACGGAAGACCTAGCATAATCGATACCTCTTTTCGAGACATTTTATTAGTTGAACAGTATGTAACAATCTGAGCTGACAAGAGCAGTAGTTTATTATCGTCATGAAGATCCACGTGGATCAGCCCACTTGAATCACCATCAGTTAACTTAAGCAGTTCACAAAAGCCAAATTCATGGCCAATGTAAGACTGAGAAAGGTTTGAGACAAAATCTACACAATCTTCTTTCGATGAGTCCGTAAGCATGAGAAATTTGAAATTTTTAATGCCATTTGGTGGTCTCAAGTTCAGATATCTTGCAAAGAGTGTCGAATCGGATTTTATTTTGATGAGCTCATGATCCTTCTTGCTAAGAACATAAGGTTGGCGAAGCTCATACATATCAGCTATGATATCATTTCCACGGAGTTGCTCTAATTTACCAAAAAGACCTTTAGCCATCCTTTTAATCAACCCATCATGACAAGATATAGCTCCTTGAAACATAATTTCAGGTATTTCAAGTCCTTCAAGATAATCATTGTCCATTACCAACTGTTCTGATATCAAATCCAAAATATAATTTGAGGCATTTGCAAGCACAGGATTATTCTGTAAAAAAATGCTAGGTATGGAGGCAATAGGTATGTGTCTCAAAAGAAAGGGTATGTTATTGATAAAATCCTTAGGAAAAATGTTTTGCTCAAGTTGTTCATCATTTCCGGAAATATCATTGTAACCTGTCTCAATAATAGAGTTTTGTCTCGTATTATTAGTTTCTGTATTCTCCTGTCTAGATCCAAAATCTACAGTCGAGACATCATGCCCTGAAATCTGCATTGAATCCTCAGATACGGGAATATCGTGTTGGGGAATCTTCCAGATGGAGTTCAACCCATCTTTAGGGATATTTTCTGCAGTATTGATTAAATTCCCGGATACAATTTCCTGTCGAATCAAACCTGTGGGAACACTCTGATTTGAAACCCCATTCAAAGGCGGATAGAAACTAGACTCATTCGCGGCAGAATCCAGATATCTGTATTCAGTTTGAGCATTGTATGAATGGATATCGTCGCTCGAATCGCTTTCCTCTTCTTCAGAGCTTGAAACCTCATTCATCGAGACGTCAAAATTTAATGCCTCTTCCTTTTCGCCCTTTATCGAAAACTTACCACCATTTTTATATTTACTATCAACATTGCTTTCAATTATCGGATTAAAGTTTAGTGGAGCAAACACACTCTTTTTTCTATCCTTAGGTGTTTCTATCGGCAGTGGTGCGCCAGGATCTGTATAGAGTGGACTGTTGGATAGGGTCATTTCATCAATTGGAATATCAAGATATTTCCTCTTTCTACTGAATTTGTCACCTATGCTGTTAGGCTTACCTGGATCTGAGAATATGATACCCGCAATATTATCGTTGCCATTCTTATCATCATCATCTGACATACCAAACATGTCTTCTGTAATTTCATCTGTCTTCAATTTGTAGATATTTTTACTTGACTCACTTGTAGAACTCTCGTTACCATCACCGAAAAGATCATCATCATCATCATCATCACCGAATAGATCACCATTCGTCACTTGATTTATGCTACTTTTTATGTTCAAAGTGATCTCTTCATTTTTCAATGGGCTGGAGATTTTACGAACTTGCTCCTTCTTTGTGAGATCTTCTTTCAGAGGAGTTCTGGTTTTGGTTAGATATCCTGTTGCTGCATCTCTTAGAGATTTAACTGGACTGATTGAGTTTTCCCCGTTAGGTGCTCTTCTATCAGTAAAGAGTTCATTCCCCGTACCCGTTGGAGTGCTCAGAAATTCTGGTGTATATCTTTCCTCGCTACCCATTATTAATTTGCTTATACTGGAATATATTGGTGAGTATTCGTTAGGAGGATATCTTACATTTTCTTGGTTAGTAGTGCTGTTGCTACATGGATTATTCGCATTACTGACAGAGTTATTCTTGTAATGCTGTATTTGTTCTGTATATCCACCCTCTGAACTCAATGGGTTGGATGCAACGGCAAAAGAACTTCCAGGCGTTCTATAAGCCGAGGTCTGTTTTAGTTGTATGAAATCGTCAATGACATCGAAAGCATCATATAAATCAAAACTTGTGTCAGAAAGATAAGCGTCTTTATCAATATTCTTCGACGATTGTGCAAAACACAACTCCAATGGCCATATAATCTTCTTAGAGTCTTCCGGAGAATCCAAGTATGAAGCAATGCTAGAGGTATGCGCATTAAGATGATTCAAGTGTGGAATCAAAGTAACCCAGGTAAGGTCATTCTTATTTCCTAAATTAATCCCATGAGAGCTGATTAACGTCGATATCAATAAATCAGCTTCCTTTGGAGGCCCCATTACTTGTGTACCTGCACTAGTAGTCAGACCACTCAAATGCACTCGAATACCAGATGGTGCTTGATATATAGCATGGCAGCGAATGAACTTAGGATCGTCGATTAACGCTCGGCTTACAGGTATCAACCCTAGATTTTTTATACTTATTGAAACACACAATTGATTATTCCCAAACAAATGTGGTTCAAGTTGCATGAGAGGACCCTTTGTACCTAGTTCCCTGGTCAAAACCAACACTGCATTTCCGAATGGAATTAACTGGCCGTTGGAGTCCTTCGAGAGATTTAAATAAATTGCCCGCCGAAGAGCCTTCAAAAATACAGCATAATGTGGAGGAAGATTAGGCTTTGAGTAATCTGACTTAAAAGTCCCCGACTTCCTTGTTGCAGCAATCTCATAATCTGTGGGGACTGGGACTGGATCATCATTTAGACTGAAACACCAAAGCTCGTTAGCCAATAGCGCGACCAGATTATGCGGATTAGCCTGCCTTAGAGAAAGCTCTTCACGGACAGACCACTGATCATCAGCGCGCTTTGGGATGTAATGTTCATAATTGACCTTCGATATATTTGCCACATTGAACAAACTCGTTTCCATATGTTGAAGTTGATATCCAATGGACATCTTAAAGTGTTTATTGGTAATATTTCAAACTGACGTGTTGATTGCTTTGAACCAAGCTTTTGCAGAAATAGGATATCGGCCAATGAGGCCTATCAGTCAACCGACAGAGGCGCAAAATTCCTTTTTCTGCTTTAACAGACTGCTTTCTTCATTAACGATGATTGATAGATTTCTTGATAATTATCATTTAAATGCTGGATCAAAAGACAGTGAGGATAGTTCATCGTATGGATATCTGATATTCATGAGGGTAGCGTTGCTCCCTACAATATGCCGGGACAGCTAATATTTTCAGAGCGAAGGAAGACTCGAGTTGGAGAATTTTGGAGGTTTCACGTACGAGTCGACCGTAAGACTTTCCGATCGCAAAATTTTGACGGTAATGCTATTTACATGAGAATACGCAATGAAATGCCAGTTGCACTACGACCAATCTACTTGATGGGGCCATACTCGTTTTATGTAGATGTCAGGCCTTATAATTACGACGAGGATGAAGAATTTACTGATGCTTATCCACCTAAGTTTGTTGCTGATCTTAAGCCTGGAAATAACTTTATCACAAAACTAGTGATGGATTCCGGATCTTTGATCGATGACAGCATATATGCATGGACAATTGATGTGGTGTGCCAGCTTGCTGTCATGACAGTGGCAACACTGAAGTTTGAGATACGTATGGCGACATCAAGAAATTCTCTGAAATCAAAAAGAATAGAGGAACTAAGAGGTATTACAATCGTGCCCATCGATACCGAGACATTTTGGGAAACACCACCGAAGTTTCCAGACCGACCCGTGCATCTAGTAGTCCTCACCCATGGCATATTTTCAACCATTGGTTGTGATATGTTATACCTGAAGGATCGTATTGAGAAAGTAGCGAATGATGTTGATGAGTCAGTTAACCAGAATGTTGTGGTCCGTGGTTGTATCACTAATGTGGGAAAATCAGGGCATGGTATACATTATTTGGGAAGGCGAGTTGCATTAATGGTTTACGAAGAGGTTGAAAAGCTGCGTAAAAAATACGTGGTTGACAAAATAACATTCATAGGACATTCCTTGGGAGGGCCTACTCAAGCAATGGCAATTCATTACCTAACAGTCAAGCATCCTGAATTTTTTGGCACACAGTTTGGATTACAACCTATAAATTTCATAGCCTTGGCGAGTCCTATGCTCGGCATTATTGGCGATTATCCAATGTATATCACACTACCTCTGGATTTTGGTGCTTTGGGACTTACTGGCAGGGATCTGAATTTGGATCATACTCCACTAGCCTCACTAAAAGGAATGGCTGTGGAAGAAGTGGAAAATGTTAATAACGGCCCTTTTAGATCGAAAATAATACTAGAAATAATCCCTCAAGCGCCAGCAAAGCACATTTTTGAGCAATTCGTTAATAGAACTGTTTACTCAAACGTTATAAATGATGGAATTGTCCCTCTCAGGACATCATCGTTAATGTACTTGGATTGGGGTGGATTGGCACAAGCTAGCAAAACACAGAAGGACACGAGTACCAAAAGAAACAAGACAAGTGAGAAATCAAAACACGGAGTTTCTGAGGTTGCATCTGAGACACCCAAAATCAAAGAGCTCTTGCAATGGTCTTTACCTCAAGCTCTAATGCATAGATCCAAAGTGAATAAGTTCAGACGAGGGCAAATCGTTAGTGCAGAACCACAGTCCGCGGGTAGTAAAGATGTGGATTCGATAAAAAAAGAATTTCATAAAGATGACGACGATTTTGATGCACCATCTGAGGCCTCTGCAGTACTTTCAGCACTTTCTATTTTGGTCTCAGATTTACCTGACGAGGATTATATAAGGTATCCATCAATAAGAAAAGATAGTGTGGTTCATGATAGATTATACACACCAGACGAACTACCACCATCACATTATGCGGATAGATCACCCTTGAAGAAATTGATTTATCCCCATGAAACGGTCTATAAAATTCAAGAAAATATTGCTCGAGCATGGCAAGAGACAATGAGTTGGCGTAAGGTTTTAGTCAAAATTCAAGCCGATGCACACAACAACATCATAGTACGAAGGAGGTTCATCAATTTTTATGGTAATGTCGCAGTAGCGCATATGGTAAAGGAACACTTTGGTCAAGAAGCTTCTGAGAAGATAGCCTCTCACCTGAATCAAAAGCGATAGATTAAGATATCAACCCATAAGAGACCCTACTTTGCCTTACCTGTACATAGTTATTCAATGTATCCTCCAATTAACTGAGTAAAAATCATCTCAAATTATACAATTTCAAGCACTATGCTAATGTTCGTCATCGAGAGCTGAAACATAACTTAGTGGTGGTGTTATTTGTTTTCCGCTCCGCGGGCTAACAAAACATCCAAACTAGGCACTTCATCAACTGCATCAACAAATTCGTCTCTAATACTGCCCGCAGTATTAGAATCCGATTTTTTGATATTCAAGTGCCTCAATAATGGTTCAAGATCATGTTCTGAACCTTTGAAAAGCTCAAGTCTCTCAGTGATGACATCTGGCATTCCTGGTATTTCGAACTTGTCATTCAGTGCTATAAATTCTTGATGAAGCCATTCAAAGAGAACCTGCTGTTGCCTTACTAGGTTTATTGATGGCATTCTCAAAGGATCTTCTTTATTCATTTCATGAATGTAACTCGAATATTCAGTTAAAGGATTGGGCAACGGTAATATAGTAGGGTTTGCTTTCGAAACATCAATGGACTCAAAATAATACTCGTCCTTGATACAAGAGGTGTCATCCATACTATGCGACTCGACGAACATAGACATCAAGTCATCTACAAGCATAGCAGAATCATTATCGGATTCATCTCGAGCGGAATTGCTAGTGTTTTGTCCCAGCTTAGGGAAAGCGCTATATCGTTCATCTTCCTTGAAAGGCAGTCTGTTCAATATAAGAGAGCGGCTTGGTTCCTCGGCATCTGGATTGCGAACTAATACAGGTACTAACGCACATATCTGAACTTCGCTATCCCTTTTCGCCACGTACCTAGCAATAGCTATCATTTCTCGGTCTTTCATCGCGTCCACTAAAGCACAAAATGCCTTATAATCTGCCATAGAACCGTTTCTTGTATCTGCAATAATATATATGGACTCTGAGCTCAGAAACGAACGTCGTAGACTCGATAATTTCGAGAATGAAATAATACCCAGGCCAGCAAACGTCTCATAGACAGAATAGTCACTCAACGTTGGTGGCAGCACAATATAATCCATGCCGTACCTATAGGCCTTGGTAATTGAGCTTTTGGATACCGTTATTCTACTGGGGTCAGTATCATCCTGTTTCTCTTCTGCAATTTCGTAATCTACCACGGATTTCAAGGTTCCAAATTCTACGGAGTCCTGAATTTTAGCGTCTTCTGTTGGCTTATGCATGAGCTTCCTGCTGAGGCTTGATACCGGTTTGGTAGCGGGGAACCCTTCAACCTTGATATTCAGGCTATATGGATCATTCAAAGTATGTTGCAAAGTATTATCCGATGTTACGGCATCCAACGTGGCACCAAGCGAGAGCACACCATCAAATACACGTACTGGCTTGACTATCGCGGGCTGTGGTTCTGTAATATGGCGGATCAGGCTATCTATCGGAAATACTAAAGAATTATCCAGGGATTCAATCAGTTTGTGCCATTTTGACCCTGCATATGACAAGCCATCTTTACTGCAATCCACAAGTATGATGCGGAATGTAAGTTCATTCTTCAGAACCTCGATCTCATCCTCGGTGAGATCAAGCGTATTCATGTCATTTGTAAAGATGACGGCCTGCTTCAATAGCTTGCGCTTGTTGAACTCTTCCTTGAAATCCAAAGCTGCCACAAGCAAGCACGATACCATCGTGTCGAGCTCTGCAGTCGCATTCTTGGTCTCCCTCAGACTCTCCAGGGTCCGTATGATTCGAACAGACTCCGCCACGGTCACGGGTGCCAGAAACCCAGAGCCTGCAGACACACCGTCCGAGTCCGAGTCCGCGGCCGAAAGATTCCAAATATTTGCCACGTTCTTAGAGTTAAGCGTACGCTCGTGGTTGCACACATAACAGCTCACATAATCGGTCTTGCGACCCCTTTTGCTCTTATCGAAGAGTGCATATTCGATATATGCAATGCTTTTTGCAAGGCCATCTCCGCTGGCCATAGACTCGCGTGCATCCACGATAAATGTTGTGGCTTCACTGCTCATATTAACATTACACCAAGCTTATCACAAGAGTGTTGGGGATCTACCTGTTATTGGCCTGACCCTTTATTGGAGATAGTCTAGAGTTTTTGTATGGTAATGTCTTTAGTAAATTGTTATGTATGTATGGGGTTTTTGACATATTTCAGGTGGAGATTAATGCAGATGACAATAGAACCGAATCCCCGCGCCAAACAAGCAGTAAACCTCATATCGCAACACCGTAATCGCTGGCTTTGGGGTTCTGTGAGACAAATAATAAATGCTCGGAAAGTGTGACCTGATAATAACAATTCTGAGAAAGTGTCAGGTATATAAAGCAGGCAATGCACAACCAGCATATCGAATCGTGTACGATAATGTGTGTCTAGCAGCTTAAACTGAGCAAAAATCAATTCCTAACACACTATGTCTTCATTCTGGAATTCGTTCGAGATTTACAACAAAGATAAGCATGCCAAGTTCGGAGGCTACGGCCACGGAAACGTGCGCCCCGGCCAGAGCAACTTATACTACTCGCAGGAGTATCGTGGGCCCGCGAAAGAGCTCGACAATAGCGATGATCAAGTGGCTATGCTTGAGGGAACCACAGTCGATGTGTCAAACATGTCGCAGGCCGAGCTGAAGAAGCTCGTGGACGGCATGCGCAAGGGCGAGCCCAACAATATGGTCAACTTCTAAAACAAAAATCTAATTTGCAGAGTTCCGCAACGCAGGCCGTTATCCGAATTCACTCGCATTAGAGATAGCGTGTATGTACCCCATGCATGCATATATATATATGTATAGAGAGCCAACTATAGTAAGTTTTTGTCTGTTCAGATAACCTCCTGTCAGCGTCTACAACACACACATTGTGTCATCAGGGGCACACAGCTTGCCCTTACTATCTCAAGTTCAAGTCTGCGTGTCTGTTCGTCTGCCTGACGACCGGCTTGGCAGTAGATCTATTACATAGTGGCTTTATATGTAAATCGATTAGTTAATCAGTGATTTAAAAGTTAACGCAAATCCCATGCGTCAAGTGGAAATCTCGGTCAGTCGGACATTCGCAGTTTGATTGTGGACCTCAAATAGCCCGCAATTAACGGTTTATGTTGTTTAGAATTAGCTGTGGCGGCCGCAGGTTGCTTGCCCTGGGAACAGCATGGCACGCTAGAACTGCGAGATCAAGCTTTGCAACCTCCAGGATCTCGCTGGAGAGCAGACCAAAGCCTGCGCCAAGCTTTGATGTCCGTTCAGAGAGCAAAATTCCAGGCTCAAACAAGTCGCGAATGGATAGTTCGTTTATAGGGATGACTGGTGGTGAGATCTTCAATGAAATGATGGCTCGTCACCAAGTGGATACAGTCTTTGGATACCCCGGCGGTGCAATCCTACCTGTCTACGATGCGATCCATAACAGCAAAAATTTTAGATTTGTTTTGCCCAAGCATGAGCAAGGTGCTGGGCACATGGCAGAGGGCTATGCTAAAGCTTCAGGAAAGCCAGGTGTTGTACTAGTAACATCAGGCCCTGGAGCTACCAATGTAGTCACCCCAATGGCTGACGCTTTGATGGACGGAATTCCGATGGTCGTTTTTACAGGCCAAGTTCCCACTACAGCAATTGGAACAGATGCATTCCAGGAAGCTGACGTTATTGGTATATCCCGGTCTTGTACAAAATGGAATGTCATGGTGAGAAGTGTCGCCGAACTGCCGCTACGAATCAATGAAGCTTTCCAGATTGCAACTTCGGGGAGGCCCGGTCCTGTTCTCGTTGATTTGCCGAAAGATATTACCGCAGCTGTGCTAAAGCACGCTATTCCTACAAAGGCAATGCTGCCCACCCTTCCCTTGGATGATGCCCATTTAATGGATAAAATCTTACAGAGAAGCATCGAAAGGACTGCCACTTTGATCAATATGTCCCAAAAACCAGTAATGTACGTTGGAGGGGGGATTCTAAATCATGCTGATGGTCCTCGTTTGATCAAAGAACTAAGCAATAGGTCACAAATACCTGTCACCACTTCATTGCAAGGATTGGGAGCTTTCGACCAGGATGATCCTAAATCGTTAGATATGTTAGGTATGCATGGAAACGCTGCTGCGAATATGGCAATTCAAAATGCGGATCTCATAGTCGCTATTGGCTCAAGATTTGATGACCGTGTAACAGGTAATATCAGAAAGTTTGCTCCAGTGGCTCGAAAAGCAGCCCTGGAAAATAGAGGTGGTATTGTTCATTTTGAAATCAGTGCAAAGAATATCAATAAAGTGGTACAAACTGATGTAGCTGTAGAGGGCGATGCTTGTACCAATTTGGAGAGATTACTTCCATTGGTGTACCCCGTAAAGGAAAGAGTTGAATGGTTTGAGCAAATCAACGGTTGGAAGAAACAATACCCATACCGTTATATGCTAGAAACTGAGGGCTCCAAAATCAAGCCTCAAAGTGTGATATCGAAATTATCCTCAATTGCCCAGGCAACAGGAAAAGAGGTGATTGTTACCACTGGTGTGGGTCAACATCAGATGTGGGCAGCTCAATACTGGAACTGGAAAAGACCGCGTACTTTTATCACATCAGGAGGATTAGGTACTATGGGATATGGCTTACCTGCTGCTATTGGTGCCCAGGTAGCAAAGCCAAATGCTTTAGTTATTGACATCGATGGCGACGCGTCATTCAATATGACTTTGGCAGAACTGAGCTCTGCTGTTCAAGCTGGAACTCCAATAAAAATTCTGATACTGAATAACGAGGAGCAGGGCATGGTCACACAGTGGCAATCACTATTTTACGAGCATAGGTACTCTCACACCCATCAATTAAATCCAGATTTTGTCATGTTAGCTGACGCTATGGGATTGAAAGGCATGAGAGTTAAGAAGCAGAACGAGTTGGAGAATGCTCTCACCGAATTCGTGAACACACCTGGGCCTGTGCTACTAGAAGTCGAGGTCGAGAAGAAGGTCCCCGTTTTGCCCATGGTCCCGGCAGGTAAAGGTCTGCATGAGTTTATTGATTTTGACCCAGAAGTCGAAAGAAAACAGATCGAACTACGTTCTATAAGAACTCGCGGGAAACATTGAGCATGAAGAGCAAAGAGAATCCACTTTGTAGAAGACCTCGGTGCCATTGATACCCTCAACAAAACGAAAACCCTAAATCTGAGCTGCATCCTACCTCAGTATCTTGTACTGTTGAAATATAGAGTTATATTAATAATTATTCTTGAAGCTTGGATGGCAATGGTTAAAAGAAAATGTGCAGATCTTGTGTAGAGCATGATGGCTATATGTGCTCTTGTCTATCCCATCTTAATCAACTACTAAATCTGTATGTTCATCTGATGTTATGTGAGCATTATGGTATAATGCTCACGTGAACTCGGTTGATGGATCCAGGTATTTCTAAAACATTTTAGATATTACTAAACCCAATGCTCAAGTCTAACAAGACATTTGAAGCGATTAGTCAAACATTGAAAGGTCGTATTATAGAGTTTTGACAGAGCTGCAGCCGATCTTTTGCTTGAGATAACCGTACCAGGATTCATTTTGAATTGCTCAGCTTGTGGCTCACCATTAGTGTAGAATATCGAAAATGGGGCTGATCAAAAGGACGGCTAGAAATAAGACATCCCAGGAACCAGCTAAGAGAAGCACGCATATCAAAAAGGCCACATTTGACTCTTCTAAGAAGAAAGAAGTAGGTGTATCGGATTTGACATTGTTGTCTACCATCTCAGACGAATCGATCAATGACAACCTGAAGAAGAGATTTCAAAATGGAACTATTTATACCTACATTGGCCATGTGCTAATCAGTGTCAATCCTTTTAGAGACCTCGGTATCTATACCGATGCAGTGATGCAAAGCTATCAGGGTCGCAATCGGCTAGAGGTTCCACCACATGTTTTTGCGATTGCTGAGTCTATGTACTACAATATGAAAGCCTACAACGAAAACCAGTGTGTCATAATTTCTGGTGAGTCAGGCGCAGGAAAGACAGAAGCAGCTAAGCAGATTATGCAGTACATTGCAGCATCCTCCACCTCATCCAACTCCGAGTCAATAGGTAAAATCAAGGATATGGTTTTGGCCACGAACCCGCTGCTTGAATCATTTGGTTGTGCAAAAACATTGAGGAACAATAATTCTTCAAGACATGGTAAATACCTGGAAATAAAATTCAATGCTCAGTTTGAACCCTGTGCAGGTAATATCACAAATTATCTTCTGGAGAAACAAAGAGTAGTAAGCCAAATCAAGAATGAAAGAAACTTTCATATCTTTTATCAACTAACGAAAGGCGCCTCAGATAACTATAGGCAAATATTCGGGATTCAACAACCCGAACAATATATCTATACAGCTGCGTCTCAATGCACTACTGTTGATACCATAGATGATATCAAGGATTGGGAGGGTACGTTGAAAGCGGCAAGAACAATCGGCCTCTCTCAAGAGGAACAGGATCAGATTTTTAGGCAACTGGCTGCGATCTTGTGGATCGGAAATCTAACCTTTGTGGAGAATGAAGAAGGCAATGCTCAAGTTAGAGACACGTCAGTTTCTGATTTTATAGCATATCTTCTTCAAGTAGAATCGGAACTACTTATTAAATGTATCGTAGAAAGAACAGTTGAAACTAACCACGGCATGAAAAGAGGGTCAGTATATCATGTGCCATTGAATATTGTGCAAGCGAATGCTGTAAGGGATGCACTCGCAAAAGCCATTTACAATAATCTTTTTGATTGGATTGTTGATAGAGTAAATATTTCATTGCAGGCGTTTTCTGGAGCTGAAAAATCCATCGGGATCTTGGACATTTACGGTTTTGAGATTTTTGAGCACAACTCGTTCGAACAAATTTGTATTAATTACGTTAACGAGAAGTTACAGCAGATCTTCATCCAGCTAACGTTAAAATCAGAACAAGAGACTTATGAACGCGAAAAAATAGAATGGACTCCCATCAAATTCTTTGATAACAAAGTTGTATGTGAATTGATTGAAGCTAGACGGCCACCAGGGATTTTTGCTGCGATGAATGATTCAGTGGCTACTGCTCATGCGGATTCGAACGCAGCTGATCAAGCGTTTGCCCAACGCTTGAACTTGTTTTCTTCCAATCCACATTTTGAACTAAGGCAAAATAAATTTGTGATTAAGCATTACGCAGGAGATGTGACTTATGATATCAATGGCATCACAGACAAAAATAAAGATCAGCTGCAGAAGGATCTGGTGGAACTCATCAACACCAGCTCTAATACATTTTTGACTGCATTATTTCCCGAAGAGATTGATAAGACTTCAAAAAGGAGACCTCCTAGTGCTGGAGACCGAATGATTCAAAGTGCCAACGATTTGGTGGATACGCTTGCTAAGGCTCAGCCGTCGTATATTCGTACTATAAAGCCAAATCAAACTAAATCGCCAAATGACTATGATGACAAGCAGGTTCTTCATCAAGTCAAATATTTAGGACTGCAGGAAAACGTTCGTATCAGAAGAGCAGGATTTGCTTATAGACAAATATACGAAAAATTTGTGGAACGCTTTTATCTATTATCCCCGAGGTGCTCTTATGCAGGTGAATACACTTGGCAAGGTGAAACTCTTGCCGCTGTTAAGTACATTCTCGAGGATGCTCGTATACCTCAAAAAGAGTTTCAACTTGGAGTTACTAGCGTATTCATCAAAACTCCAGAGACATTATTTGCCTTAGAGGGCATGAGGGATAAATTCTGGCATAATATGGCGGCTAGGATCCAACGTGCTTGGAGAAGGTTTTTATTAAGGAGGGTTGATGCGGCCATAAAAATACAACGAACTATAAAAGAGAGAAAAATTGGGAATAAATACGAACAACTACGTGATTACGGTACAAAATTACTTGGCGGTCGTAAAGAAAGGAGGTCTATGTCCTTACTTGGATATCGTGCTTTCATGGGTGATTATTTGTCTTGCAATGAATCAAAATCCAAGGGGAGTTATATAAAAAAAAAAGTCGGTATAGAAGGGAGGGTAGTATTCTCCATACATGGTGAAGCATTACATTCCAAGTTCGGAAGATCCGCTATGAGGCTCAAAAAGACTTTCATTCTTACACCGACCACATTTTATATTGTAGGCCAGGCCAAGGTTCAAAATTCACTCCAGTATACTGTTGATTATTCAATAAGCGTTGAATCGATCAAACAAGTGAGTTTAACAAGCATGCAGGACGATTGGATTGGTATTGTACTGAGTAATTCAACTTTACCTGATCCTTTCATCAACACATATTTCAAAACTGAGTTGATAACGCATCTCAAGCAATTGAACCCAAAAATTCAAGTGCAAGTTGGGCCAACAATACAATATCAAAAAAAACCAAGAAAGTTCCATGCGGTAAAAACACAAATCAGCGATACAGCTCCCAAATATGGAGATGTTTATAAATCGAGTACAATTTACGTTCGTCGTGGACACCCGGGAAACTCAAAATCAAACAAAAAACCTAGATCTCGGACCTCGTTTGTTGCTACAACAAATGGTGTGGGCCATATTGGCTCTACGCAAACCACACCTGTGGCAAATCTATCATCTCGCAAGCCAGCTCCACCGGTAGCACCGAAAACAAAGAAACCAGTTCCCCCAGCACCTCCAAAGCATTCAAAGCCCATATCTAGCACTACCAAAAAATCGGCACCACCTCCGCCAGGTTCGAGCCAAAAACCAAACACTCCAATCCCAGCTGCTCAACCTATTGGTCAATCAAGTTTTTCTTCAAACTCTCAAAACAATGTTGAAAGAAAACAAAATTCTCCACCTCCACCGCCTCCTCCCCAAGCTTCAAATACGGACCCTAAATACCAAGCAGCATATGATTTTGTGGGAACAGGGAGTCCCTCAGAGCTTCCAGTCAAGAAAGGTGATGTTGTTTACATAACTAGGCAAGAGCCAAGTGGTTGGGGCCTGGCAAGGTCTTTAGATGGTACTGCTACTGGTTGGGTGCCTGTTGCATATATGGTCGAGTTTAAAGAAGGAAGCACACCAACAGCCACAAACTCAAATACAACTCCAGGTTTAGTTGATCAGATGAAACAACAACAAACTCAGCAAAACGTAGTTTCTGATACTTCAAACAACCTAAATTCGGGTGTAGGTGCAACACCTAATTTTAGTGATGGTTTGGCCTCGGCGTTAGCGGCAAGAGCCAACAAAATGAGAAATGAAAGTGACGATGATGTGCCTGAGAACGGCGATGATGATGAAGATTGGTAATAAATCTTAGTGCTAGTACATAAGCATATATAATAACTTGAAGGGATGACAATTTCTCGGCTGTAATACATACTAGATAACCTTTTCGAGGAAACCAAAGTAAGCTGGTCTTTGCTATTGACAAGAAATGTTGATTTGCGAATAACAATCGCATGTAATTCAAACGATATTTGGAACTAGTTACTGAAAGATTGAGCAGCAACACCTAGTAAAGCAACTAAAGTTCCTACCGTTAGATAAACTTTGAGAGACCAATTATCGTTACCATTTCGATCAAACCATGGCTTTCTTGTAGTTGCAAGTTTCAATAATTTAGTCTTACGCTCTGTAAATGGAGCATATCTCATCTTCAACAAAAAGTCAATCCAATAAGGTTGTTTTAACACCGTTCTCTCATGGGAAAATGCATTATAAGCCCAGTTTCCTCCGTAGTTACCATACCCAGATTGTCCGATACCGCCAAATGGCGCATCAGCTAAACCCACATGAATAATTGTATCGCCAATAATCACATCACCTGATCTAACTCTTGTCTTAATATGCTCGATTTCTTGTGCATCGTCGGAGAAAATGTACTGCACTAAAGGTGTATCGTGATTTTTAATGACTTGATATATAACTTCATCCAGATCATCATACTTCAATATTGGCAGAATTGGTGCAAAATTTTCTTCTTCCATCAAAGAGTCATCCCAGCTCACGTTCGAAACTAAACTAGGGGGGAAAGCTCTGTTGCCAAGCTTATCAATTTCGGATTTTTTAACGACGGTAAACAAAGATCCTTTGGATGCCTTCAGTTTCTGCATATTCTTATCAAAGGCAGCATCATGTATCATATGAGTAAATTCAGTATCCTTAGTAAAGTCTGGAAACATTTCTTCAAGAATCTCCTTACATTGATCGACCACTTCATCATATATGGATGCATGAACAAGCAGATAATCGGGTGCAACACATATTTGGCCCGCATTACCAAATTTCCCAAAAAATATTCTACGTATGGCTGTCTTCCAGTGCGAACGATTGAGTTTTTGTGTAAAGAATACAGGTGACTTGCCGCCCAACTCTAAGACACAGGGAACAAGATTCTTTGCAGCTTCTTGAGCCACAATTGATCCAACCTTGGGGGAACCCGTATAAAATATCATATCCAACTTTGGCGACTTAAACAGTCTCTGATTTTGTTGAGCTGCACCTTGTACTATTTGTAACAGTCCTTTAGGTAAGGTGACTTCTTCAAATATCTTTGCAATTAGCATGGCAGTTCTTGGGGTTTGTTCACTAGGTTTCAAGATCACGGCGTTTCCAGCTGCTAGAGCTGCAGTGACAGGATTCATTCCTAGCAGTAAAGGAAAATTGAATGGTGATATAACAAGCACTGTTCCGCGTGAGATTCTCTCCACATATTTGTTTGCAAAAAGGAAAGGTGGAGAGTTATCCTTCAATTTCTGAGGGCGACTCCACTGATGAATGCTCTCAATGGCATGCAGCACATCATTGAGGAGCTTGTAAACTTCGTAACCCGTAGATTCTTGGATAGCACGATGAAAGTCATCGTGGAGAGCCCTAATGAGATCTTCTGCGTTATCTGAAAGAGCATAATAAAGCTTTTTTAACCATTGTTCACGTTCTGCGATATCCACCTTCAATGGATTACGCTCGTTAGCAAGCCTCAATTGCCTCTCGTGGTAAAACTTGTTTGCATCATTGATAATACGGTCAATATCCTGGTCGCTTGTATACTGAAGCATCCTTACTTAATCTAAGGATTGGAGTTCTAAGAATTGAATCTTCTAAAACTATTTTATCATATATATAGTGGCTTCCAAGTTAAGATAATACAGAAACGAACAGTACATCTGACAAATGGTTGGCGTTCCAGCTTTCATCATGGTATAGGAGTTCTATTGAGCAGTAGATGATTTCTCAAAGGCAACCCTGTGTGTTGTAATGTCAAAGAATAGTCCATAATGCTATCTTCCTTTTTAGAAAGGTATGTGTAAAGTTGTGCCAGCGAAAGCCTGCAATGGAAACCTCTGTAGTTGTTATTGCCTAGTCTTATATTTTCTATGACACGGATTGAGTCGCGACGAGATATACCCTGAGGTAAGTGGTATCTTACCGGATTTGAATGAATATCATTTATTCGGTTGATGATGCACATTCTCTTTGCAAACATTGTGCGTTCTTTTGACGTTCGTCTCCAACTGGCACCAAATCTTCTTTCCAGAGCCAGAATAGAAGGTTTGCCGGGCAAGCCTTCGTAGTATTCTCGGGCAAGTTCAACAACTGTATGAATACTACGGCTCATTCTGTACGTACGGCCTTGTTCCTCGTACCACTCTATTTCTCGCACGCGAGAAGATTCATTATTTTCTGGTGGAATCTGAGGAGGTTGATGTTCGTCGACTCCAAGCCATTGCGCCATAGCTGTTTCTTCATTTTTCACTCTTGTCGTAGTAATTTGTGAAGCATCTGGATCTTCTACCGACGATTCTTCAGCGTTGGCATTGAAGGCTTCCACATGTTCATCATCAGATCTTACAGTAGACAGCCTTACTCTATCGCCAGTCAGAATCCCCATGATTTCTTTGAATACCTCTTTCATTGAAGCTAATTCATCCAAACACCTTCTCATGCCTTGAAATCCACTTTCAAGCTTTCGTTGAGTGGATATGTAATACTCCTCTTGTTCTTGTTGAAGTTGTCTTACTTTCTCCATCAAATCAGCTTGCTGGTCTTGCAACAGCGATACCTTTCTTACCAACTCCGAAGATTCATCTGTATTTCTTGTCACAGTATGCATAACTGCTTATCGATGGCTTTACTTTGCTCCACTGACTGGCATACACCTTGATATCAATTGAAATCCATTACCACTGCTATCATCGATTGATTTGAGGATCTTCAATTTATGGTGACAAGCAGTCTTTATGTTCAACGATATCATATGATGATAACTTAAATTTAACGATGCTCTTGCATATAGATTTTAATGAGCTCGAATGAGTACTTATGACTCTCCTGCCGATAAAACGGCCGTTGTGTGTCAATTAAAACTGCAAATTGATATCTGATAATGGTTACCGCTTCCAGGTGCGGAAGGGTTCAATAGTCTTGTAATATTTCAGCATTCATGCGACCTAGTCCCACTTGTTCATGCTTTCATTGCAAACAAAGTCAATTGGAGAAAAATCTGAAATACACAAGATAAGTTATAACATTGAGTGTACATTTTTGATTACTTTTATCCCAAGTTTAACTTATTCGATGTTGCTTCAATTATTTCTCAGAGTCTTGAACATGAGATCAGAAGCACTAAAGAATGTATATAATAAAAAGATACTCAAAACTACTCTGATTCACCATAATTGATATTGAGGATGAAATCTGAAATAATGGGTTATTTTGTTCCTCGCGGCACAGCGAACGAAGTGCACACCGGATTTAGTGTGTCGGTACTCTGGAGGTCACTATTCAAAAAGCTTGCGGAATCTTCTACTTAAGGTAGTAGAATGAACAAAATACCTTACAGCATTGAATCTAGTCAAACAACCGTTACTATGTCGTCTTAGTCTCTTAGTCTGTCAATTTTGTTTCTGTATACCTGTGAACTACTTTCGTTGAAGCTTTGAAGGGGCACATATATTAATGCCCAGATAAGCACATGAAATCAGACAAGCTGGGGGTTTTATATTGGGAAACTATAAACATTGAAAGCAACAAAACCGAATTTTATATCAAATTAGTGGAATTGAGTCTTTCAAAACTGATCACATATGTCAACCTGATTCATAAACCCCATAGCAATGGCATCATATAGCTAGCATATTGTACAATAATAGCAGTCGTAAGATTGATATTATCCAAGGAATATATCACTCCCCACTGAAACTTCTTGATACTCAAGGATGGCTTTTCCAACAGGGGCTCATATTTTAACGTGTAAAATATAAGTAGTTGAATTGCCACGAATGTTCTTAGATATGCATTTGATGTCCTTGGTCACCAAATAAATCTAGTGTAATTGATAATTCTTAAGATGTGTTGTTAAGGCTCGGTATTATTGTTCATGGTATTGCGCAAAAGTTCGACTTGCTCTCTCAACTTCTCATCATCCTGGCCTAGATTCTTCTTTCCTATGCTAATCGGAAGTAGTCTAACCCCAACATTCCCTTCTAGCAACTGGATTTCGTTTCTTAGTGCTGAGGTTGATTGATCTAGGTTCTCATAATACTTTGAAACGTGCTGTTGAAACTGCGGACGTAACTGCGTGTTGCCATGCTTTAACTCTGCAAACGTGAACACAACTTGTTGAGCTTCTTGCAAAAGTGCACAAAGTTTTTCATCAATTGATTGAAGGGCTTCTAATCTTTCCTTGACATATTCTGGTTGCATTTTACGCTTGCACTCTGTGAAGGTCAAAGTCTATCGTGTATATGCTATTTTATAGTTGTGTTCTATATAACTTAAAAAGATGCGTACCGTATAATTAAACCTCGTAAGCAAGCCAAGACATATAGAATGTAACTAATTTAATGTCTATAAGATTGGGACTCAGCCGAGTCGAATCTCTTCTTAATTTGGCAAACGGTCCTCAAATTGGATTGAAAGTTTTACATGTTGCAGGAACAAATGGCAAAGGCTCTGTATGTGCCTATCTGTCAGAACTTTTGAAAGGCCCCTCGACGCGAGTTGGACGTTTTACATCACCACATTTATTAACAGTTAGAGACTCGATCACAATTGATAACGTGATTGTAGATAAGTCCCGGTTTCATACGGCTCGAAATGAGCTTTTAAAGTTGAAATCCGTACATAAACTCAATTGCTCTAACTTCGAATTGTTAACATGCACTGCGATTAAATGTTTTCAGGATCATAACTGTGATTGGTGTGTGATCGAGACAGGATTAGGTGGCCGGCTGGATGCCACCAATGCGCTAGCCGGTGTAAATAAAGTCGCATGTGCTATAACAAAAATTGCCTTGGACCATCAGGCTTTCCTTGGTGACAAATATTCTGACATAGCAGCCGAAAAGGCGGGAATAGTGACGCCAGGTGTCCAGTTCACTGTTTGTGACGGTTCGAATAATACCGAAGTGTTGGATACCGTTGCCAAAGCATGCCACGAAATGGAAGTCCCATTGTATATTACTCCAAATCTCCCCATGGACGATTCAGTAGCCCTTAAGAATGATAATAATTCCATGGATTGCACACGAAATTTGCCAGGTAACGAGCTTTTCAAATCTGTTTATACAGAATCTTGGGGAACATTGAAGTTTTCCCGTATACCTCTTAATGGAATATATCAAATGCATAATTTGAGAGTTGCTATCAAAACTATCGATCAATTACAATGCAGGAAGCTGATAAATTTAACTGCTCAGGATATTCTACAGCGTGTCCAGAGAGTTCAGTGGCCAGGACGCTTGCAAGTTTTGAAGCTAAGGTACGATATTTCGAAACCTGAAATATCTGTAATTATAGATGGTGCACATAACGGCGGTGCTGCGACTGAATTGGCGAAATATC
Organism: Oligophagozyma castellii; assembly: GCA_030556345.1. Classification (NCBI taxonomy): domain Eukaryota; kingdom Fungi; phylum Ascomycota; class Saccharomycetes; order Saccharomycetales; family Saccharomycetaceae; genus Oligophagozyma; species Oligophagozyma castellii. The sequence goes on from JAKTPW010000006.1 coordinate 401,904, forward strand.
TTCATCAGCTACACGGTAGAAAAGAACCAATATGCTTTATAACAGGAGTAACGAACGGTAAAGGTCTTAAAGCCTTATTTGATCCGTTGATTACTTCGAAAGATATTGTCATAACCACAGGATTTTCACATGTAGAAGAAATGCCATGGGTCCAAAGTGTAAATTCTACAGAACTTGCTCAGTACTTACAACGATATACACCTAATGTTCATAGCGCTGCAAGCCTTGCAGAAGTTTGGAAACTTATAACACCTTTTATTGCTTCCAACATGCAGGTTGTTATTTTCGGGTCGCTTTATTTGTGTGCAGATATCCTTCGTTTGCAGGAAAAGAATAATGCCATACTTGAATCAATGCAAAACCAACACTTGCAATTGGGTTAAAAATCATACACAAGTATATTCTATTTTTGAGATTTAACACGACTAGATCTAAGCATATCTGTAATATTTCTCTTTCTGGAAACTCTACTTGAGTCACCCTTGTGTTGATGTTTCTCCACAGCAATATTATCCGTATCTTCAACCTTTATCGTTCTTGGTCGTGAATCGTCGTTTTCCTTTTTGATACAGTCTTGACTTTCTTTTACGATATAATTGCGTGAGTTGGAAACTTCAGAATTTGCATTGTTATTGTTCTGTATTTCAGAGTCACTGCCGTTAGAAGTTCTGTCATCTAATTTTACACTGATATCCTCTTCCTCCTTCTTGATGTGATCATTTTCGGGGCTTGCTGGTGTGCTAACTATATCTTGCTTAATTTTGATGTTCTGGTCCTTTTTATATATTGGTTTATTCAAGTGCTCGCCCTTATTCTTGACTTTGGATACATCTTTAGAGACCTGGTAGGAGACCAATATTTCGTCGTTGTAAGTCGGTTTCATGATCTCTTCAAGTTCTTCAACACTCCATTCTTCCTTCGATGTATCCATCCAAGTATTCCAGGATATTGTTCCGGGCTCGATAACTACTGGCATTCGTTGGTGTAGCCATTCCAACTCTTTTGGAGCGCGTCCAGTGACTATAGTATATGTATACAGCTCGTTTTCAGGGTTATTGTCAAACATTCCTGCCAAAAACATTTCCTTGCCATCTCTTCTTGTGACGTAGTAGGGTATTTTATCCTTATTCACAGTTTTCCATTCATAATAACCACTGATAGGAACTGCACATCTGTGTTTGGCCAAGCAATAGCTCCATATTTTACTCGATTTCAACTTGTCCAAACGGGCATTGAATGTGCTATATGACTTAAACTTCTTTGGATCACGCACCCAGTGTGGAATTAATCCCCATTTCATGTAATCCAACTGGTGGGTTTCTGCGCTGTACACGGCGCCGCTATTGGTAGGGCAAACGTTATAAGAGGGACCATATGGAGGGTCGGGATTAGAACTCGGTTGTACTTCGAGATTCCAAGTTTTGGCTAATGCTTTTCTAATAGCTTCGCCATCAAATTCCATGGCATACCTACCACACATTTTCAAGAGGTTGATCGTATAAGAACTCTAAAGCAGCTATCGGCATAGCAGAGAGGTTAAAATATCGAACTTGATAACTCTTTCTATACCATCATTAAGGTCTGTAATACCCTTAATTGTAACACTTAAGATTCATCGAATTATTTTTTTAAGTTTTGTAATGATGTACAAAGCTAATACCATCACAAAAATCTATATTGAAGCATGGGGATATCAGTATGATGGAACTGCGGTTCATCCTCGATAGAAGAAATATCTTTACTATGCTGCAAATGTTAGGAAGCAATCTTAACTCATTCGGATGCTGGTTGTCACGCGATATATATGTCAGTCATATCTTTGCCACAATATAGGTGTTTATGATATGGTAGACTACTGCGACAGAATCATTAGTTCGATTATGAATCCATCATATACTGTACCAATATAGATTTAATACTGGCATTTGATATAAGGTTCATTCTATTATGTGGACTATGGATCTTGGTCAACTAATAAGCCCTTTCTTGTTTTTGCAAAACTGTTTACTTACTGACATATAAAATTATGTAACTCATAGAAACCTAGGCAAAGAAGGAAAGAGCTCTTAATACTGCAAAGATAGTAGTAGGTGCCAATGATTCGCGCAAAGTTGGGTAAGGCTAATTTGCATGCAATACCAGCTCTTAAAAACATACTCCGAAGGACGCATATCTTTACTTTGCCATCTGGGAAACGATGGGGGTCATGGTGGACACTAAGGAACTCAACATTGTCCCCGTCACACGATTCAAAGCTCAACATCCGGAAACGAATAGTTACGTTAGCTGGTATCGCTGGGATAGTGGCGGCAGCATATTTTTACTTGGATAAGTCTCGAGATAATGTGCCCATTGCTGTTAAAGAACTAACTAAAGCAGCATTATGGCAAGAGAGCAACAAAGAAAGCTTCAATTTACGCCAAGCCTTGATTTTTTACTCGAAGGCTATAGAAGTTTATGATGAAATTTTGGGTTCTGAAGCTCCAACATGCATTGACGACTCTTATACTCGCTTGGAACTCAAAATCGCCGAAATGTATGAAAAATTGAACATGCCTGAAGAATCGAAGGCATGTTACATGCATATCCTTGATAAGTTTTATGATGCACTGCTGGCAACTGACCGTGTACCAATTGAAGATAGAGCTGAGTTGATTAAGAAAGACCTTAGAGTTTTGATAAAATCATTAGAGATCAATAAAGACCTAGAAAGTGGAAAGAAAAATCTACTCAAGCACCTAATGTTAGCTCAAGAGGAAGTGCTGGTTCGTTCTCCTGATCTGAAAAAGTTTTTTGAAGAACGCCAGAATCGGTTACAGCAACTGATGAAAAATCGAAAACTATTTGATGCAGCGCAATTCAAAACCTACATCGATGAGGACAATATCAAATTTGACCATGAAGGCTATATGATTTTGAATCTCGAAAAGGATAGCAGTGCTTGGGAGCCCTTTAAAGAGGAGCTCTTCACAGCAAGAGACCTTTATACAGCTTATTGCCTCTCATCTAAAGATACGCTATCGGCACTCAGTTGTAAAATGACAAGTGTGGAGTGGATGGTAATGGCAGACATGCCTCCTGGCCAGATATTTCTCTCTGAAGCAAACTTGGGATCTTTATTCTATCTACAAGCGGAGAAATTCGAACAAGAGATAGACTCTTTGAACAAAAAACGTAAAATGCTGAGTGATAATCAAGAAGCGGAAGATAAGAACCACGATGATGCTGAATCATTAATCAAGGCATTACGCCATCTCAATACCAACAAAGATACTTGCCTGAAGATGGCAGATAAATGCTATCAAAGTATCTTAAAATTTGCACAAAAGAACAACAAGTTAAGGTTCCACTACCAAGATCAACTAGATCCTTCAGTTGTTCAAGGAATCGCTCTAGCAACATATGGCATGGGTGTGTTACATCTACATAAAGGTGGATACATGAAAGCAGAGAAGCTTTTTAAGGATGCTATCAACATTGCAAAGGACATAGATTTCAAGGAATTGATCAATGAGGCCGAGAAAGAACTTGAAAAAGTACTATTAATAAAATCTGATAATTTGGAGTCTACTGTGTCAAGCTAAAACACTGCAGCAATCATCTAAATAAATACGTTTCAATACTATATTTAAATCACGTTAACGTTTTTATCGCATATACACGATAGTTAATATACAAAATAATTCTAATGATAACTAGATATAGGATCAATAGCACTAAAATCAAGTCCATAAGCTGTGGATCGTCCATTAATTAAAGATGTAATATACAAAAGTTTGGTAATTCCTATCTATCATTAGAGATCCCTGCAATGGGCAGCAAACCCAAAAAAGTCGATGTTCAAAAAAGGAATCACCATAAACCGTTGCATATTTCTTAATGGGCGGTCATAACCTGCCAAACTCTGATGACATTGTCGGTGTAACCTGCAAACAAAGTTTGACCGTCGGCAGACCAAGCCAAAGAGACAGCATGAGGGTCAGCAGCCTTGTTGTAACCGGCAAACTCTGGTCTCAAGTCATCGATCATGTGAGGCTCAGCCAAGTCGAACATCTTGATACCAGAGGCAGTAGCAACGGCTAGCCAGTATCTGTTTGGAGAGAAGGCCAAAGCAAAGACCTCCTCTTGGACGTTCAAAGTGTACATGGCTTGCTTAGTGGCCAAGTTCCACATCATAACCTCACCGTCCTTAGAACCAGAAGCAATCAAAGTTCCATCTGGAGAAGCAACAATGGTGTTGACGTTAGATTTGTGGCCAATGAAGTCAGCCTCGATTTGGAATTCGTTCAAGTCCCAAGCCTTAATTTATATGTTAGTAACCTATCGGATAATGCGCATTAGGGTGGTTGATAACAGAATCTCATCGAATAGAAGCAAACAATGATCAGAGATCTTGGTGATATATTATAATGTCTCATGCAGGAAACGTCCCAGGGGGGAAATTTCCCATCTGAAGTAGCAAATATGTTGAACATCATATCATGTATGCATCGTATTGACAATGAGCCCATTATCTGAACCAGACCTTTGTGGATATTCTCAAAATGTGAGTTAGTAAAATAACATACCTTAACGACCTTGTCGTTACCAGCAGAAATAACAGTGACGCTGTCAGAGTCATTTGAAGATGGAGCAACACGAACCTGGGAGACCCAGTCGTTGTGACCAAGCAAAGTAGCTAGACACTCACCGTGAATAGTCCAGACCTTGACGGTTTTGTCACGGGAACCAGAGATGATCATGGTACCACCACGGTTGATGTCGACAGACATGACATCGGATTTGTGGCCGGTGAAAGTTTGGATGATATCACCGGTAGACACTTGCCACAATTTCAAAGTCTTGTCCCAAGAAGAGGAGACGGCATAGGCACCGTCGGCAGTCAAAGTACAGTCCTCAACAATGTGGTTGTGGCCGTGGAAAGAGCGGACTGGGACACCGAATTGTTGGTCCTCACCAGTCAACTTCCAGGAGATCATAGTCTTGTCACGAGAAGCAGAAAGCAACAAGTTTGGCTGACCAGCAGAGGTCGATAGGGATGTGACCCATCCGCGGTGGCCCTCTAGGGTACCTCTCAAGACTAAGACTTCCTCGGAGCTCATAATTACAGTGCTTTGCGTTATAGAACAATCGTGTTAACAAGATAATACCAGGCCAACACAAGAGTCCAATAGCCTCAACCAATTCTACATCTGTGTGATACACCGCCTATATATATTGTATTCTTGTAATTTCACACGCCGTATAAAGCGACTAAAAATTTTTCACTTTTCATCAGCTTTTTGCGTCAACATTAGAGCTTCACCAAGTGTTCTGAGAGATTCGCCTACAGACATGACTCGCTCGGCGAAAACACCAGCACAGGATACATTGATTTATAGAGTCATACCCCATGACTCTCTGTGGAGCAGAGTTGCGCTCGCTGGCTACTAATCATCGCTGTGGTTCCTAGTCGTGGTCCAGTGCAAGTGGTGAGTGAGTATCAACATTCCATGATTGAATGGGACATCAGTTTGTGTATTTACTTTGTTTAATTATCAGAACAGCGTATGCTAGAAGATGCTCCATACAGGGAACCAAGTGCTACTACTTTACATCAAGAGTTGTATTTTAAGCCGTCTTTCTTTCCTTATCATTTCAAGTAAACGGATAATTCTCAGGCATTGATCGCCCTTCGTTTTATACCATTTTTCTGGTATCGATGACGATGCCCTTGATGGCACATTTCGAGGCGAAGGTTCTCGTAGTAGTCACGGTTGGCGAGATAATGCATAGCATTGCGAATGGCAATTGCCAAAATCGAGGCTTCTGTGTAAGGCAATTGTGTACTGGAGCACACAGAATTGAATGAAACCAAGTTTCGGCCATTGCGACCCGACAACGCACTCGCACATATCGAAACGATATACAGCATTGACCATGAATCTCTGCCACAAATGCTGACAAGGAGAACCTTTTGCATCTGGATTGTCGGTCTTGTTACGGTTGCAAGAAAATAGTAGTTCCCTTCTAATGAAACGATTTCGAATGACCTTGTATTCAACTGAGCGAGTACCATTTGGTTGAGAACACTGGTGCGTGCGTTCCCATTGATGCAAACTCGAGGGAAATAAAAACAACAGACTACTATAGAAGCACAACAATACTCAGCCGAAAGATGGTGAAATATAGGTTATTTCCACATGAAAGTTCAGTCATGGAATTTTGCATCACAGTAATTGTTGAGTTCCGCTATATGCGGGTCGCTACCCTCAGCCCCGAAAGATGGTTAACAAAGACATCATCGTCGTGCAAGACTAGTCCAACGCCCGAGGCGCAAATATCATCGCTGGGTGGCGACTCGCATTGCCGTTGTACTCAACGGCCTAGCCTCATGTGGGAAGCATAAGCATTTGCTTAACTACTGATAAAATACGTTTGTCTTTGGAGTAGTAGCAAAGTACTCGGATTTTACCTTGGCCAACTACAGTGGGTGGCCTTTTATACTTCAGCTAGGTACGCGAAAATTTTTTACTTATAGTGATAAAATATTCTATTATACGCGTCACCAGAATCTGGCGCGCTACGCCAGGTTTCGTTAGCAAATTCATCGTCAGCTTGATAAAACTGTCCGGGCCGTATTAGCGTGTACAGAAAGGCCAGTACTCGTCTCCAAATTGGGGACTCCTCCCAAATTGCATTTTGTGGAACGTGCCCCGGAGCTGTCTCGACCAGCGAGATTCCAGCACGCGTTCTGCTCACCGTCACATAAATCAATGCGAACAAGATCATTGCAAGAAATACCGAATACCCAAGGGATCTGACCAACGAGCTAGATTGGGGCTTAGTTTGAGTCTGGTTTCTACTGTTCTCTAGCACTTGAGATGTACCCGCTGCTTGTAAAAGACGATCTCTTAACCTGATGATTAGTTCCTGTTGATGCTGGAGCTTGTACTTTAACTCCGCTATGATTGCATCGTGATCGATCGTTACTTCCGGAGCTTGAGGGTTTTCACGAGACTCAGTAATATGAGTACGTAGTTCCTCATATTTTGCTTGATAATCCGCAAGCAGGTCTTGTACGCGTCGCAACTCCAGAGCCTTCTCCCTAATTAGTCGATCACGTTTGTGCAACTGTTGAGCAAGTCCAGGCGATGCAGATGTTTGCGTTGGCAGTCGTTTTTCGGAGGCTTGTGGAGACACTGGGATTGGAATATTTCGCTCAATTGGCTGAACTTCGGAGGTTCTCTTTATATTTGGGCCAGCACTAGGTACAGGCTTCTCGCATACGACAGGCTCTGGGTGCTTTAAATTATGATATTTGTTCAATTCAGTGATACCGCCAAGACACTCCTCAAGTGTGCGATTGACCAATTTGGTAAACATGTCACTGAAAGTAGATCGATAAACCTTGAAGAATTGAGAATCCTTGGCGAATAGCTTTATAACCTCATTCGCATCATCATCAATCAATTTGTTCCATGACCTCTGATTGTTTTTGCTGGTTTCACTGCATATATCATTTATTATCTGTATAAGTCTGGGGAAGTCTCGAGCGTAAATAAAACCCTGACCATTAACATCAATTTGACTCCAAGCTTGATCAACAAGACTACCACTCATTGCGAACCTGCTAGGTTCACTTCTTCTAAAATCCTCTGTTTCTTAGTTGTTGTTTGTATTTTGAATACACAATATAGACGGACTGTTTTGAGATACATAGATTCAATGAATAACTTACTAGGTATAAGAGAAAAAACCTTAAACCTTTAAAAGCAACCTCAAAACACGGTGTTTGTAGCGATAAGCGGCACGCTTTGCTATTTTGTGTGAGAAGTCTGAACAATTAACTGTCTCTATTGAGATAGAAATCATCGCAACGGTTTCGCTATAATTTCAATTCGTTACCACAGACATTGCACAGGCTGATACGACCAAAACGCGCTTGTAAGAAAGCGATGCCGACCTCTTCAAAGGATAGCCAGATAGACAATCCTTCCCAAGATGTTGATGCCCTGTTTGATAAACCCGACTTTTTTGGTAACTTGGAAGACCTTGGTGAAACTTTGCAGTCTCAAAATGACGATGCTGACAGTTCGCATCAGCCATTGGTCACTCCCACTCTACAAGAAACTACACGAGGTCCCGATGATTTAAAAACATCACCTCATGGATCCACCACAAGTATTGAGACGATCTACAATCCATCGGTACAAAACGAAACACATCGTCGTCCCAACAATCAAGTGGTACGCCGAAGCCAACCTCCCTACAATTACTATCGACACGACCCTGCCTCACATATAAATATTCAATCTGACGACAACAACGCTGTGGGTAGTTCAGACTTGTACTCAGCCAAGATATTACGCGACATGCAGCCAATGAATTCCTCATTGCATAGTCCAGCACCTTTGACCTCAGCAGTCGCAACAGCTCCTCCATATGTCAAAAAACTACCACCATATAAGACCAGGCCAGCCTTTGTCAATAAAATATGGAGCATGATAAACGATAAATCAAATTCGGAACTCATTCAGTGGGCTCCCGATGGCAAATCTTTTGTGGTAATGAATAGAGAAAGATTCGTACATGAAGTGTTGCCTAAGTACTTCAAACACTCGAACTTTGCGAGCTTTGTGAGACAATTAAATATGTATGGGTGGCATAAAGTTCAAGACGTCAAGTCCGGATCAATACAGAATAGCTCAGACGATAAATGGCAGTTTGAGAATGAATATTTCAGACGTGAAAGAGAGGACTTATTGGAGAATATTGTAAGACAAAAGAGCCAACAATCGTCACTGAAAAATATGACCTCTGCATCGGGCTATATTGGCATGGACAACGCAATCAACAATGGAAATCCAGGAAGCGCTAGTCCACCACCTCATAGAACTGCACTACGACTAATGAATGAAAGTTCAATGGGAAACCAAGTAGATCTGTATTCGATACTGAACGAGATTGAACAGATAAAATATAATCAAATGGCGATCTCCAAGGACTTGATACGAATCAACAAAGACAACGAATTATTATGGAAGGAGAACATGATGGCACGCGATCGACATCGTAAACAGCAACAGGTTTTAGAGAAGATTTTTCGGTTTTTGACTTCCTTGGCACCACATATTGATCAAAGAATGATAATGGATTCCATCATGGGCTCGTCGCATGCCGGCAATAACGCTACTAATAGTGCTGCACCTTTGAATCAAAACGACGCATTGTTCAATCTGTCTACTGAGGGGGCTTCGCCGTTACATGGTGGCACTGGACCTGCCGATATCGATGCTACTGAAACGATGATGAATGACCATTTCAATAATATGCTAGACTCAGACCTTGGTGTGGGCCATAACCCTCCAATCGACCCCAAGAGCGCCCTGGGGCACGCGCCCGAGGATGAGCCTTTAGGGCGTCCCAGATATCTACTCAAGAATCGCGCACACTCGACTTCTTCAAGCGATAAGCCCGTGGTATCGCCAAAAAACATAGATCTGCATCAGAGCCTCAGCAGCGGCCGGATCTCAGAGATACCCTTCGAAGACGACGACGAAGCAGACACTAGTGCAAACACACACGAGCCTCGAGCACCCCACATGTTTTTGAACGATTTACAGAGCGATCTGGAACACCAAGACGACCGCATCCAGCACCTGGAAGACCTGGTGAATGTTTTCACACCAACAGAGTCCCCCAATTTCGATCTACGAGATTACCTGGGCTCCGACAAGAGAGACGAACCGCCTGCAAAGCGTCCGCGCACGGAATCCTAACCCATTCGCAAGACCTCAAGCCTACATTTATAAAATATAACGACAGGTATCCATCTATCTCAGTCTCTGGATACCAAAAAATTAGTAACAATTACTACCAAGTCCTTACTACTGTGCCGTTACTGGCGCGATTGACGATTTCCACTGGTTTTCATACGTTATAAGTCCAATGATATACTGTCGTTGAAAGAAAGCATAAGTGCACCTGGTTATGAAAAGAATAGAATATATTTTAGCAGGTCACGAGAGATCTTATTACCCTTTGGTAAAGAGGTTGATAGGAAATGTTGAGCCCAGTCCATAGAAGGATTAGCTTGGTCAATACTAGAAGGTTGGTTGGTACAGTTTGATGGTGATTTGAATACGAGCGGCTAACCAAGTCTATTACATCAAATTCAGTGGTGGATATGGACCGGGAAGAAGGGAACTCGTCTCCCATTAGAATGGACCCCGAGGACGCACAGAACCGGCTGATTCACCTAGACCCGGTACCCGACTTTCGAGATAAAATGGAAATCAAGCCATGGTTGCAGAAGATTTTTTATCCACAGGGCATTGAGATTGTGATCGAGCGCTCGGACAGCCTCAAGGTTGTGTTCAAGTGCAAAGCTGCCCGTCGCGGGCGCAGCGGCCGGCGCGAGCGGCCCAAGAGTGGCCAGCAAGCCAGTTCATCGTCAGAGAGCAGTGCGCAGACAGTTGCTCAGGATGGTTCGCAAGCCAACGGCCTTGATGGTGCCTCCGACAACAAGCAACGAAGAAAACGATGCGTCTCAAGATTCAACGTTTGCCCGTTTCGCGTGCGAGCCACGTATTCCTTGCGTAGGCGCAAGTGGAGTATCGTTTTATTGAACAACAATCATAACCACGAGCTCAGATTTGACCCGAAATCAGAGGATTACAAGAAGTTCAAAGAAAAACTGCGACAGGATAACGATCTTGAAGCTATCAAGAAGTTTGATGAATTGGAGTTTAGAACCTTTGCCAATCTTCCGATTCCAACCTCAATGATCACCTGCGATTGTGGACTCACGAATGAGATAAAGAGTTTTGATGTCGTTCTGCCCAACACCAACGTCAAACTAAATCATGATAATACACACAAGAATAACATTATAAACGTTCTGGAGAATGACTGCCCTGTGGTAAGTACCTCAATGATTGGTTCAAAGCAATCAGTCTCAAAAATGAACTCTTCTAGCGTCAATGTAGCAAGCACCAAGAAGAATGATCTCTTGAAAAAGATAACAATGAAAAACGCTTTGACCCATGCTATTACAGACCCAATGAGGAAACAGTCTTTGAATATCAAAACCAATGAGTTTTCCCTTTCCAATACACCTTTATTGGAACCTGCATTGCACCAAAACCTAAATGCGATACAACCCCCCAAAAAATTGTCATCTACTTCATTTCTTGATGATCCATTTGATCCAAATCGTTATCCGTTGGATCTATTACCGATTGGCGATGATACTCTACCTACGCACACTGATCTGAATGAAATTGATTTCACTGATTTGTTCATAAAACATTCCACTCACCATGCGAAAAAGTCATTGCCCACTTTGAATCGCAAAACATCGCAACGTTTCAATTCTCTGGACGAAACCTCTTCAATCTCCTTTTCGCCCTTTACTCCTCACACGGAAGACTCATTAAAGCCAGAAGACTTGATAGACTTTCAACATCTTTCCGAATTGCAAGTATCTTCAGATATGCCTATAAACAATTCATTATCGGAAGTAAATTCACAATACCACGACACAGACATTAAGAACGAGGAAAATAGTCATAGTTTGCAAATGTCGGAGATACTTGATTCTCAGGATATAATCTCGCAAGGTTTACAAGCAGACACAATGGTAAACCATAACACAGCAAGCGCTATGGATGAGTCTTCGAAGGATATACATACTACACCCCAAACCCATAGAGTGCTTAGTGACTCTAATACCCAAACGTCAATATCAGGGTTTGAGAGCAAGTACACTGCGCAAGGTGAAACGTACTCGCAGAACCTTTACGATCAAAATCCCGACTCGCTAGAATCCCAACTTTGGAATCCAATATTCTCATCAGTGCTCGATAATACTAGCCCACAATGGCATACAGGCATGAACCAATATTAGCATACTACATAATACACGTATAATAGCAATTAGATATCATCAGGCAACAATTACTGTGGTAATCGTTGTTCGCAACATTGGTCACACAAATTGCGTTCGCTTATTCTTCTGATCAGATGTGAAGATATGTGAACAAGCCAAGCAAACGTAGAATAATACCATGGATGTATCTTTGCGTCTCTGTTGGGACTGGAAGAAAACGTTTTCTTTAGAGTGACATTTCGGACATTCTTTGTCCGACCTAGGTAGTGTGGGATCTGAACCGATATCTTGCACAACACCCGCTGTTTCACCTATGTTGGTTATCAGTTCGTGACGATATACTAGAGGGCTTCCCGCCTCTTCTACATATGAACAAGTCCGGCATTCAAATAATAATCTGGCACTCTCTTTGTCTTCACGGGGGTACAGCATATTGTTGCAATCACGGCAAAAGCGAAAGGTGGCCATTGTGCCAAGCTCTGAGAGCAGTTACGAGTATCCTTAGATGCGTTATTGATGCTTCCTCTGTCTAGGTAACGAAAACTTACACTCAGATAATTTAATGTGTAGAGAAGTTGTGAAAACTTCAACATATAGTTGAAGATATTAGATCTTGAGCAGTTACTACAGAAAGTAAATAACAGACTAGAGGCTACTGTGTCGAGGATCTGCAAGCTAATAAGTTATCAATTGGTCATGCTACGCTCTGCTGTTTTGCGCGGAGCTTGTTTGGGGCGTGTTGGCACCCGCAGTTTCCACTATACAGCGATTCAGCGCAGCACAGAAAACCTTACGAAAAACACATCCACTCCTGTGGATCCCAAAATCAGTGCTATAGTCGATAAGATATCTCAGTTGAACTTGCTTGAGACTTCGCAATTAGTGGCAGAGCTCAAGACGAAACTAAATATACCTGACATGACCTTTCCACCCGCAGGCTCTTTCGCTGGTGTAGGCTCTACGGGAGCTAATTCCGCTGATGCAGGTGCCGAAGATGGGGCCAACGCTGCAGATGGTGCTGCTGCAGCAGAAGAAAAGACTGTTTTCAATATCAAACTTGACGCATTTGACACTAAGAGTAAGGCCAAGATTATCAAAGAGGTGAAAGGACTGTTGGGCTTGTCGCTCGTCGAAGCCAAGAAATTTGTTGAAGGTGCACCTAAAGTCCTCAAGGAAAATGTTGCTAAGGACGACGCTGAAAAGATCAAGAGTACTTTAGAAGGGCTTGGCGCCAAGATCTCGCTCGAGTAATTGCTCATTCAAGGACGTCTTGTAAATATATCATAGTACTATGACAACATCTGAGGGACGCTCAAAAGTATTCTTATATAAATCATATGTGTATATCATAACCATATATGCTCACCGTTAGGGTTGGCACCTGCGTTTCCAATCACATTTGGGCTTGTATTTGGATTGACGTTAGAATTTTGCTGCTGCAGGTATTGCTGCTGCTGCTGCTGCTGCTGTTGTTGTTGTTGCTGTTGTTGCTGTGAATCAAATGGTACAGATCCTTGAGGTGGGTAATGTGTCGCCAGTCTTTGTTTGAGTTGGGGAGACGACGATGAAATGCCCATATCTGGTGCTAATATCTGATTAGCCGCTGTAGAAGTATCGGGTACGGGAACGTGTGGCTTCAAGTTCTCTGTAACACGATCGATAGCTTGAATTAGTTCTTGAGGAAGTCCTGCAGCAGCATTTGTATTAGCCTGTGACTGCTGTTTGATCTCTTCTGGAGTGGGATAATGCTTGTCATCTGCTTGGTAATAGTGAAAATGCGTAGGAAATTTTTTCATAGCGAGTAGTTTAATTCTTTGAAAAGAGTCGTTTTTGTCTTCCTTGGCATTCGAGTTAGTCTCTACCGGTATCAAATCTTTTTGTTTCTCTAACATGGCCTTTGTATACCTCAGCATGGTCCAGTCAAAGAGATGGTCATTGTGATAATCAAGTTTAATACTCAAATCTTTGAAAAGTCTAGCTAGGAAGAGATAATCTGGTCTTTCATCGAACTTTAGGTTTCTGCAATATGTCATATACTCTGCAAATTCTGCTGGAAGACCAGCACACAACACTTCCACGCTAATGCATAATTTCTTTTCCAAGATACGATCATATTTTTGTTTCTTTGTAGTAGCTTTCAAACCTTGCCAAGGTAACGAACCCTTGCAGAAATAAACCAACATGTAACCAAGAGACTCCAAATCGTCACGACGACTTTGTTCAATACCTAAATGTGTATTGACTGATGCATAACGAGCTGTACCCGTCAAAGATTTGTTTTCTCTGTAAGGAATATGTCTGTGAGTATTGAAATCACGATACTTCTTCGATAAACCAAAATCAATGACATGTACGGTACTTCCACGACGTCCGACACCCATTAGAAAGTTATCTGGCTTGATGTCTCTATGAATGAAGGAACGGCCATGAATATACTGCACTCGACAAATCATTTGGAGAGCCAGCATTACAACGGTTTTGAAACTGAATCGCCTATGACAGTAATTGAAGAGATCTTCCAGAGAGGGACCTAACAGGTCGATAACCATGGCATTATATTCACCTTCGCGACCGTACCATCGAATAAATGGTATTCCAACACCCCCACTCAAGTACTTATAGACCCGGCTCTCGTAATCCAACTGCGGATGGCGAGACCTAATAGACTCTAGTTTGATCGCCACCTCTTCTCCGCTAACAAGGTTAGTACCATGATAAATATCTCCGAATGAACCGCTTCCAATCTTGCGGCCAATCCGAAACTTGCGTCCCACGCGCAGGTCCATCACTTAAACCACCTAACTATGCCCGAAAGCTCTCTGAATTCAAAGACCTCGCCAAGTGCTCCAACAGCAACACAATTAGCCTATCAAAGCCTTCTTGGATCAACAACTTTCTGTATTCTTTTAGATCAAACGTCAACTGAAACTCGGCGTCCTGCAAAATTTTGTCTTTGTACTAAACCACAAACCGCTAGTCGTCAAGTAAAGAGACGACATCAAGTGAAAATTTTCAAAAACTGCGATAACACGCACTAATAATTGTTGATACTCCCTAAATGAACCAGCATTATGCCATGCTATACATTCTATGAGGCTCTGCTTGTGTAAGACATAAAGACATGTTGACGTTTAATGTATATAGGAATGGAATCTTGAAATGAATGCAACGAGGCCTGGAAGGGCTATGAAGCGTTACAACTATATGTGTTTACAAGAGCTAGATTTACAATCAATGTCTACTGCTATTAGACTATTTTTTGATACCAAACGTTAGGGCAGGACGTTTGAATTTATTTTTCTCTTTGGCATTTGACTTGGAGTAGCTTCCAGGATTACAGTTTACGTGCCACTAAAAATTTTGGAATACTAGTGACGTTAGCGATGAGTTTTCGAAAGTGTCACGGTCAAATGATGGAAACTTGTGTGTGCATTATTTTGACGACTTTGAATTACATTCTGACCCAAAATGACAAAATATATTAACTTGTTAGCAGATGAGCCGGCCAGACACCCAAATCCTACAGCATTTACAATATAAATAAAGTGTCATCTGGTATTTGTTTGAAATATCTGGGTCTGCGCTATACCATGATATATGAAATTGAGCCATAGGCTTAGGATTTGAACTATCGCATATCGCGCCAAGTTTGATAGATC
Organism: Oligophagozyma castellii; assembly: GCA_030556345.1. Classification (NCBI taxonomy): domain Eukaryota; kingdom Fungi; phylum Ascomycota; class Saccharomycetes; order Saccharomycetales; family Saccharomycetaceae; genus Oligophagozyma; species Oligophagozyma castellii. Next base: position 417,435 of record JAKTPW010000006.1, read on the forward strand.
GGCCCAAATGTCTTATCAGCTCATGAATCTCATAAATCGACTCTCGACAATCGTTGCAATCTCTAACTTACAAATGCTCTATCAATGCCTGCCTTACTTGAGTTGAGAAAAACTGCAATACTTGATCGATTTCCAAATGTACTCTAGTTTGCGTATTACTCGATTCTGTGTCAGTAGCTGGTTGGTGTCAGACAGAAATGTCAAAACCCACGTGCAAACAATCTCATGTAAACCCATGTAGCCAGTTCTTCATGATCGAGTAATAGTAGTAATCGCTATTCCTGTTTCATCTAAACTGGCGGCGCTTTGCAATGATAGCTCGGAAATCGGGATTTGGTGCTTCAAAACTTGAAGCTTTCGGATTCCGTTAATTGGCCCTGAAAAGTACGATTCTCATTTGATAATTCAATTTTATATAGCTCATCGGTATTGGAGTATCTGCACGATGATTGACAGCTACCATGACTCATTGCCTGCGCGACCGTTGCCTGACGTTAGACGACCATGCTTGATCGCGGTGAAAACCGTTCACCAGGCATACATTTAAAATGCCAGACTTGAATAACAACAGAGAGAGTCTCATACAATGCTCAATTAAACCCAATTACCATTAGCTAGACGTAATTAACATGAAATATTGAATTCATTGCGGAAATGGCAAAACCATTGACATATGAAACTGCACAGCACTACGAACGGTGATGGTCTCTTTCAAAGGCGATTTATAATTCGAGACTAAAATACTGATGAAGATCTGCAAGCAATATACCCGTGGTTTCGAACGTTCCCACCCAGCGATGCAACTGTGCATAGTACTTAATTGTCAAGACTTTAATTTGACAGTCTCCCAATTGAGAGTTAGCTTAACATCCGCAAATAAGAGACGCAACTCTGCCATCTCAAGCCTTCTTGATGAGAGATTCTTGACGTCTTGGTCAGATTTTCTGTCGTTCTTACGATGTGTGTGGTCTTTAAAGCCATTTTTAATTACAAGAAGGTATAAATATGATGGCCACCCCTTCACAACAACAAACCTGAGCACAGCTCATAGACCCCAATGACGGATTGTAGTGGGTCCGCGCAGCCGATTGCAATAAAATATGGAATAGTTTCACCAGAGGCACCCGGAAGTGGCGTGCAGAACAGTTTTGGTACCGTGGAGTTGAGCAGCAGCGGTGAAGGATTGTTAACAGAATCACATTCTCCAGTCAGTGAGCGAACCATGCCGTCTTTCCATGGCACACATCTTGATACTATTGAGGGTAAGACATATGATAGTATGAAGTCAGATTTGGGTGAGCCAGAGGGCAAAGGCTTGCCCTTGCAGAGCCCGTCGAACGGCAAGGTTACAAAGACTGCACTAGAGGATGGAAAAGACGACGCAAGTCGACGAAATTCCGAGGAATCTCATCTGGACATTGCTAATTATGATACAAGCAAGTTATTGAAGATGCTAACCGCGCTTCTGAATAAAATAGTCAAATCCAACGACGAACTGTCGCGAAATAAAGAACCTGCTAAAAACATCCATACCATAATGAGTTTCAGAGGTAAACAGGTCCCTCAGATATCCCTGGGGCAGTATTTTGAGCGCATACAGAAGTATTGCCCGACTACCAATGATGTGTTTTTATCGCTACTGGTATATTTCGATCGCGTGTTCAAAAACTGCAACAATTGCGATGGTGAGACATTTGTCATGGACTCTTATAGTATACATCGACTCATCATTGCAGGGGTCACTGTTTGCACGAAATTTCTCAGCGACTTTTTCTACAGTAATTCGAGGTACGCCAGAGTTGGCGGTATATCTCTTCAAGAGTTAAATAGTCTGGAGCTGCAGTTCTTGTTTTTATGTGATTTGAAACTGCTAGTTCCAGTTAGTGACTTGCAGCGTTACGCCGATCTTTTATTGAGGTTTTGGGAAACCTCGGAAGAGAATCCCGATAATCAGACCTGAATGTATCACATATCAAGGCTGGAATCCAGCTGATACAAAAAACGTAACAGTACGCTAAAATTTAGGAGCCTAAACCTAGCAATCAAAGGTGCATATTGAAAGATCCCTAATATAATAATACACTGCCGTCCAGTAGTGGGTTCTGTGACTCTTTGACGAGGAGTCCGATTTTGCTTGGCTGTAATATGTAATATCCCGCCAACTAGGATAGTATTTCCTATAACAAACTACTGGTATATGTGGATAACTTTAACCACATACGGCGCGTCAGCTCTAGTTGAGATTGAGTACAGTGGGAGACGTGATATCGGGTAAGGTTACTTCAAATCAAGAAGAAATGAATTCCAGATGCCTTAAGAAAGCATTCGGAGCGTCATTGTTAACAGCCATCAAAAAGCTTGTATGTATCTTTAGCACTTTGATGTATTAGATGGATCTCAGGGCTAATCGATAATAATATCAACCATCTTCTAAACGCTTTACCATTCGGTTCTTTGGGAATGTTTCACGTGAGACCGAGTCAGTGTTGTCAGGTGTATGACTTCTTTAAATTCTGAAATTCGTTATCTCGACCACACTAATTTAAAGGAAAAATTTAATATATCTAAGACGATGAGGTAAGAGTGTATGCCAAAGAACGTTTATTTCTTGTCGCTGCTTTGTGACCCCAAAGCCTAACAGGCAGGATGAGACGATTTGGTAGTGGATCAACTGTTGAAGAAAGTCACGGAGACTTTGAAATGCATGCTGGTGGAACGGAGATCGATAGCAATACTGGATATGATTACAGTAAAGGAAATGAGGATGTGAAGACATCTTCTCTTGCCGCCAATGAATTTGCCTTCGAGATAGATGACGATAATCTCTCTGGCCCTCCTGCTCTAGAGGAAACGAAACTTGGCTGGTTCAACCGACTAGCTGCAACGCTAAACGCAGAAACCAAGGGTGTTGAGCCCGTCACAGACGAAGAGAAGACTGATGATTCGATCATCAATGCTGCTTCGATGTGGTTCTCTGCAAACTTCGTTATAGCATCATATGCTTTGGGAACTTTGGGTCCTTTGGTATTTGGTTTGAATTTTGGGACTTCGGTGCTGGTCATAATTTTCTTCAACGTTTTGGGGTTCGTTAACATTGCATTTTTTTCAGTATTTGGGCCTGAATTTGGGCTACGGCAGATGATCTTATCCCGTTTTCTGCTAGGTAATATCACAGCACGGGTCTTTTCGTTAATTAATGTAATAGCATGCTGTGGTTGGGGTATTGTTAATACTGTGGTATCAGCCCAACTGCTTAACGAGGTCAATGCACCCTCTGGTCATAATTTGCCGCTATGGGCAGGCTGTCTGGTTATAGTTGGAGGCACTGTTGTTGTGACTTTTTTTGGATACAATGTCATTCACGCCTATGAGAGGTGGTCTTGGATCCCAAACTTCGCAGTGTTTCTTGTAATCATCGCAAGATTAAAGATGTCGGGCAACTTCACTAATGGTGTCTGGACTAGTGGTCCAACGACTGCTGGCAGTGTATTATCTTTTGGATCATCAATTTTTGGCTTTGCCGCAGGATATACTACATTTGCAGCAGATTACACTGTTTATATGCCGCGCTCGACCAATAAGCTGAAAATTTTTTCATCTTTAATGGTAGGCTTGGCAATTCCTCTCTTTTTTACGATGATTCTGGGAGCTGCTGCTGCGAGCGCCGCTAAAAATGACCCTGCATGGACCGAATACTACAAGAAGAATTCTGCTGGAGGTCTAACATACGCAATTTTGGTACCAAACTCCTTACACGGCTTTGGTGACTTTTGCTGTGTATTGTTAGCTCTTTCGACTGTCGCCAATAATATCCCAAATATGTATACTGTTGCCCTTTCAGCTCAGTCCATGTGGGAGCCGTTCTCAAGAATTCCTAGAGTCATCTTGACTATGACAGCTAATGCTGCTGTTGCTGGTATATCTATTCCTGCAGCTTATTACTTTGATAGTTTTCTGCAAAACTTCATGGACTCTATTGGCTACTATCTGGCAATTTATATTGGCATATCTCTATCAGAACATTTTATTTGGCGCAAAGGTTTCAAAGGCTATGATATTGATGACTGGAATCGCTGGGATAGGTTGCCTCTAGGTATAGCCGGGTGTACCGCTCTAGTTGTGGGTGCATTTGGTGTAGCATTGGGTATGTCTCAGACGTACTGGACTGGAGAAATCGGTCGCCGGATTGGAGAACACGGAGGAGATATTGGTTGGGAAATGGGGATGGCTTGGGCCGCTATAACTTATAACATTGCCAGGCCTTTAGAGATCAAATACTTTGGTCGCTAAGTATTCTTATCTCAGTTGCATGAACTACAAAGTCCTCGATAAATTTGATATGATGACAAGATATTCAGAGATCATTACTTAGATATAAGACCAGATCACTGATATAATAATTGTGACATTGTTATCATACTTTCATGGTTTAAATCTGAACCATTTGCTATTATTTGTATATTAAATGAATTTTACTTAGCATAAAAACACTTTTAATATTTAAGTTGCTCGATCGAGGTCGCACTAAAGACAAAATTAGCGAGGAATGAGAGTACGTTTCGGTGAATCCGAAAACAAAGTGACAAACATCATAACATAATGTTGGGTCTGGATGATATTCTAATATTGATTTGCCGTTCTGGGTTTATGATCGGATTCTTTTCATTAATTGTTGCAAAACATTCTCTGCCTGAGTTTTTGCGATATGGTAAGACATTGATGCTGAGCCCTAAATCTAAAAAGAATACTTATCCTTCAGAGATATGGTATATGATCAAGAACTTTACCGTTCCAAAGTCTTGGTTTTCCCATTTTTATATACTGTCCGTGATCGAATCGGCAATAACTGTGTACTATTTTCCAAGCTACCCACTGTCATGGATTTTACTAGCACACGGTGCCAGAAGGCTTTACGAGACATTATTCATCATGAATTATAATGGCAAACACTCACGTATGAACTGGTCACATTACCTTGTGGGCCTTTGGTTTTACAGTTCCTTACATGTAATAACATTTATCAAATTGCGTAGTAAACAGATTGACCAACACTTACACTTGTGCGCCGTATTGCTATATTTGTGCGCTAGTTGGGATCAGTATAAAAATCACCAAGAACTTTCGAGACTTCCAAAATATAGTTTACCAGCTGGGCGTCTTTTCCGTTGGATAGCATGCCCACATTATCTTGACGAAACGTTAATATACACTAGTTTTCTGAGTTATCATACGGAATTCATTTGGCCTTTGGCATGGGTTATGGCTAGTCTTGGGGTATCTGCAGTGGAGACAAAGAAATTTTGTCAGCAAACTTTCAAATCTTCTGCACGGTATGCTATGATTCCCGGTTTCCTGTAAATAATACAGAGATATATAACCTTGATGTATGGTGTAAATAATTCTTTGTTGTCCAATGTTGGATTCTTACAAGTTAATTGATAAAAAAATCGACTCCAGGTCCTGCTATTTAAGCATGCCACCGTTTGCCAAAAATCATATTCGAACACGTCAAGCAGTACCTTAAGCCTATTACTTTGTTGCGATGGCTATTTTTTCCTTCTTGTATGATTAACATACTAAGACAATTTAACAAGGTCATACGATTGAATAGATCTTACTCTAAACACCTTTGTCAAAGGTCCATAATCGTTTCAGCACGTAATTTTTGAGGAGAAATAATTACTTGTAAGTAAAGTAAAAGCAGTGCGTGTTCAGAATTCTACAGATATAATCTCACCTGGATTGAATTTACATCATGAGAAATGACATTTTGTTGATTTGTTTATTCTAATTCAACATTGTTTTCAATAACTCTCCATGCAAATGGGAGATCAAACTCTTGATCCCCGTTTTTAATATTATAAACTCATCAATTACGTAATTGCTGCTTTCACAGGACTAATATTAGCCCACTTCCCATATCAACATTTGGATAGTGTTGAGATTAATTTACTTTGGAGTTCTCGATGAATATAACAACTCTATGTATCAATAACTCGAACGAAATGGACAACTTGTTACAGTTCAACGTCTGATAAGACGCGGCAATATGAAAAGAACAGCGCATATTTATTCGTGGAACTTAGTAAAGATAAACTGTAATGGCCCCAGTAACTTCAATCAAATATGAAATGAGAAATTACCTCGTGATTAGCGGAGTAATCTCATTAGTGACATCTGAAGAATCATCGGAATCACTAGCAAACTCCTCATCAGAATCATTATCATTTTCAGTTTCCTTGAGCATTTCAGCAAAAGTCATAATGTAATCCCAATTTGGGAACAGCACATAATAAGCCTCGATAACTCCTATAAGAAGCATAGCAGCACCTATCCCTATCCATAAACCATATAACTTAAGTTCAAATACCCAGCTCAAAAATAACGCTAAAGGAATTCCAAATAGATAGTAGGCCATTAAATTAACTATACCTCCCAAGGATTGCATTCCTTGTCCCCTCAAGCAAGAGCCTGCAACAGCATTCAAAGCATCAAAGTTTTGAACAAGCCCAACCAATGGTAGCAAGTTCCTTATTAGTTCAATAACCTCCTGGTCTCTAGAAAATATTCTTGCTATAAAATCTCGGCCAAAAACCAAAATGCAACAGTTCAGCAAGCCAGCGCCGAATGAGAACACCAAACCTACTTTAGATGAAATTGTTGCTGAATCAATTCTTTTGGCACCAATAAAACTTGCAATTCTAGTGGAAGCTGAAATACCAACCGCGTATGGAATCATATAAAGTAATGCTGCCACAGTGGATACTGCTGACTGAGCAGCCAAATAACTAGTGCCAAAATATGCGCTGAATAAAGTTAATATTTCGTAAGATAACTCCTCGGCTTCCAACATTATTATACCAGAGAGAGCCAAATGACCTAAATCGCCCCAATGCGTGAAGGCCTTTTTTGAGAAACCACCCCAACATTTTCGTCCATTGACGTATATGGTGTAAAGTAGCAACAAAATGAACATCAGCCAAAAATTAAGCACAACAGCAATGGCCGATCCAATGAAACCTACCCCAATGTACCTGTTCCACACTAAAACGTAGCTTACAACCACATTCAATGGAGCACAAATAAATAAAACATATATTCCTGCATCAAATATTCCCTGTGCCTGTAGGTATCTTTTCAGGTTCTCAAAAAGTATGTAGGCAGGAGCTCCTAATATAAGGACTCTAAGAAATTGAGAAGTTAATCCAATAAGTTCTTTCTCAGGTACGACAGCGTACAAGATTGGCTCTGAAAACCACCAAAATAATGCAAATGGGACAAAAATTATCATCGATAGTGCAATACATCTTTGTAAATGAACACCAACACTATGATATCGTCCTGAACCGTAGGCTTGAGGGCACAGTGTATCCAAACTAGTAGCAATACCTTGGAAAATTGCAAGAGTAATATTAGATGTCATGGACGCCAAAGATACGGCTGCTAATTCCGTTTTCCCCAAATGGCCTACCGTCAAAGAACAAACCATAGGAAAAATCTGCTCTAATAGAAATGTGAATATCAAAGGAATGGAATATGACGCCAGAACTAGAGATTCTGATTTGAAACTTATTTCCAGATGAGCAAGATCATCAAGGTATTCTGACTCAGACTCGTCAAGCTCTTGGAAAACCAATGGAACTGAACCTCTGCTATTGACAGATACAATAGATCTTTTTCTTCGTATTTTATTATCTGTCATGTCCTGTCTATGAATTCTATGTGATTCTCTTTGTATCTTCAATTGTCCCATGAATTCATCATAATCCCATTCACGTCCATTATAGTTCGCGACACTTCTGTTAGTTGAGATATCGTCAGTATTGTCTTCTACAGCTTCCAGATCCAAGATAATATTACGCTCTTCTGTATCGTGACCATCTTGTCTTTCTCGTACTGATGAATATCTCCGGCCATGTTCTTGTATTATGTAGTCAATATCGGGATTGGGAAGCATTTCCGGGGTGTCTGATGAAAGAGAGGGCAAAGAGACCGTTCTACTAAGTTCTCCGCCATCACCATAATTCGAAACAAGATCCTGCTCTTCGGCTATTTCCTCTAGATATGGATCTGGTGCATGTACGCTACTCCCAAAATCTTCTATTAATGACTGAAAACTGCGCTGGTCCTCTGCTCGACGTCTGCGACGACGTGCCTTGCGGGCATATTTACAAACCAATGGATTATTCTTGTTGGGTGGGAGGAATCCCAATGATATCCTTCGGTGGGTATTGGCAATGCCCATACCATTGGTACGCAATGTTGGGTGGATTTCAGACAGCTTTTTGAACATCGTTAATATGAATATGTTACCTTGACGTTGATGATATCGATAGATGCTTTAGTATGTCTGCTTATTGTTATGTGAACTCAATTCTGGGTCCTCTCAAACCAAACAATATGAAAGGTTGGGATTGTAGGTCTTTCATGCGATGTAATGTGCATTGTGACCCTTTCATCTTGGTACAAATTTAAATCCCTGAAGAAAGTAAGTATTCTTGAAATTATCAAGTTGATCTAACAACACCATAGGGCAAAACGAGTTTTAAATTCGAGAAAAAGACCTTTCAGGTATTATTAATACTATATAAGTTTTGTTCCTGTACTACCGTTTTGTTGCTGCCTATGAGAACCCAATCGATGTATTTGATTGTAAGTTGTAACGACTAGCCAAATACGTGCAAAATAGAGGCAGATTGTATGAAAAGATACGATCGGATTTCAAGACTATAACACGTCGGGTAGCTTTTCTATGACATAAGAATGAGCTCCCACACTCATCAGCGGTATTCCTGGAACCCGACGAACTCTTTGCTTAAGACCCGCATCATTAGTAGCCACGATGTAGCATTTATGCTGTAAAACACGATTTACAATGCAATCATCAGCATACGTGCCCTTGTGTGTGCATGCGAGCCTCCCAATGCGTGGATCTCGCGCTAGTTTCAGAGCAATTCTGTACCTGGGGCCCAGTTTTTCTAGTTCTGCCATCACACAATCGGTCACGAGAGGATGGCATTTGGCTAGCAAACAATCCATCATACCTCTAACTAAATCCACTTTTTTTTGGATGGAAAAGTTGATGAAATTGGTATCGACAAGGACTTGATATGGCGGCTTTATGGCTGCATTATACTGAAAGAATAGTGCACTAGACACTCTCGGTACGTGGCGCGAAAGTTCAGGATCTTGAACGTCCTTCTTAGGATCTATTTCTTTCTGACGAGCATCCTTCTGAGCATTCCTTGTGCGTTTGACAAGTGCAAACTTCCGTGTTTTTCTAGCACGTCCCATGATAGTTTAAGATTGCACTATAAGGAAGAATTTAACTGGGTTGATCAAAAGCTTAAACCAAATGCTGCAGGAATACGTGCTCTTAATATTCGTGATAATCTACAGAGGATGAGCAGTTATTTCTTATCATCAAATGGCTTGATCTGATATCATATATTAATATAGATGAGCCTATTTCCATAGTTATTAAAGTTTTAAAATTTCACTTCCAGTCACTTTTAACGTTGAGATGATTACATCTTAAGTCGAGAACAATATGTAAGAAAGTACCACCCTTAAACTAGTCTAGTCTTCTTTCTTATTGATACTTATCGTATTGATAATTCGCTTTACTTGCTTTCGCTGACGTTCTCGCATTTTAGCTTCCGTGATCTTGCGTTTGTAGCCAGCATATAAAGCGATATCCGCTATGAGCACTACAATCCCTCCTGTTAAGCATAATAATACACGCAGGTAATCGGGGAATGAGGCAGAGGACCCAGACCAATACCATAAAGCCCAGATTGCTGAAAAAACCGTGACACCAACGTTGAAAACTGCCGATATTTGTTCCTTGATTTCTTTCGCTAGTTGTGATGGTTTTTCTGTATCTTCCGGTGCTGCAACTCGTGGTCCAGATGGTGTAATGATGCCTAAGTGATCAACTTTTCTTATCAGTCCCTGGTATTCTTGTTCTTTTTGAATGAGTTCTAAACGCCTCAGTTCGCTACGGAATTGCGGTGTATAATGTTCTCCAGGTTCGAACCGTTTCCGACCTTTAAATTCTAAAGGAGATAGCAATGATCGAACAGTCAAACCCTTATCTAACCAGTGATCTCTATAAATGTCTCTAAATGCTTTAATTGACATCGTATCATTCTTCAAATAAACAGCTAGCTCTGCAGTAAATTGCGTGTCGCTCTCGAGCGACAGTTTTTGGAGATGTGACCTCAAGGTATCTGTGAATTTAATATCAAGCATCGTTCAATCGAATACTCCTCATCTTGCTAACACTATTCTGATATATAAATTTCCTTATATATATATTTACTTCTGTGAATTCTATGTTCTAGATTTAATACGATAACATCAATATACATTATATATACATTATATATACATTATACGCATATGGCACATGCGGTTATTCACCTAAGTTACATTCAAGGTTGGCTATTGAAGCAATTAAAGCGAATTCACATTCTTTCAACGGGAGTCAACCCCAGTAAGGTCATACCATTATACAACACTTGTCTTGCAGCTGCATACAATGCCATACGAGCTATAGCGAGATCCTCTTTTTGTCCGGCAACCCATAGGACATCGTAGCAGGACGAAACTTGATGAGTTAGCTTGAACAAATAAGTAACAATGGTAGAGGGTTCGTGTGTTTTCATTGCATTTCTCAATACATCAGGGTAATGAGAAAGAATTCTAACAAGGTTACCCGCCGCGGGTTCAGTAATCAATGAGAAATCCGCATTTATCATTTGGTCTTGAGTTATCTTAGCGTTTCTCTCCATGGATTTCAATCTTGAGTGTGCATATTGAAGATATGGTCCAGTATCACCTTCAAAAGAGAACATTCTTTCCCATTTGAATTCGTAGTTATTGATACGCTTGGATTGCATATCCTGGATCATGATTGCAGTGATACCTACCAAGTCAGCTACTTCTTCTGGATTGTCAATCTGTGAATACTTCACCTCATTCTTTTTCATGACTTCATGCATTTTGTCTTTCGTTTCTTCGAGGATAGTATCCAAGAAGACGACATTACCTTTTCTGGTAGACATACCACTGACCATACCAAAGTTGATGTGAAGCAAGTTTTTAGCCCAGTCATATCCCATTTGCTTTAAAATCTCGTACAGTTGAGCATTGTGAAGATCCTGCTGCGCCGCAACTACGTATATCATTTTGTCAAACTTGTATTTCCGGTAACGGTCGATAGCAGCTCCAATATCCCTGGTCATGTACAAACTAGCACCATCCGACTTCTGAATCAATACTTTGCCAAGCTTTTTGTTGTATTGTGTCATATCAATCAAAGTTGCACCTCTGTCCTCGTATGTCATATTCTTATCACGGATGCTTTTCAAAGCTTCATCAATAATATCTTTAGGAACCTGAGACTCACCTGAGTAGACATCGTACTTGATATTCAAGCGAGCGTATGTATCAACGTACTTGTTAATTGAAAGTTCACGAAATCTTCTCCATATGCTAACAGCTTTTTCGTCACCATCTTCCATTTTTTTGAAATATTCACGAGCTTTGCCGTTGGTGGATTCCTCCATTGGCAATGAATCACCTTCCATTTCTATATCCTTGTTTATACGAACATAAACATCAAACAGATGATTAATGGGGTCTTCTGCCAATGATTTCTCATTACCGTATCTCTCAAAACCTATAGCGAGTAAACCAAATTGTTTACCCCAATCACCCAAGTAATTGAGTCTGGTTACCTTCCAACCCAACTTCTCATATAAATTTGAAATGAAACCTCCAATAATGGTGGATCTTAAGTGCCCTGCATGGAAAGGTTTGGCAATATTAGGTGAGGAGAAGTCAATGACGAGTCTTCTGCCGTTGCCTAGGTCACAGGCACCGTATTCTGTTGTTCTCGTCAATATGTCAGAAACAACAGTTTTCAATAGAAATTGAGTTTTGAAGAAGAATTGCATGAATGGGCCATTTGCCTCCACTCTGTCAAGAAATTCGCCACAAGGAAATTTCTCTGCCCATTCGGTTGCCAGATCCTTAGGATTGGCACCTTTAATTCTCAATCTTGGAACTGGAATAAGCAAGTCACCTCTTTCTAAAGTGTTTGTCCATTCCAAAGCTTCATATATCAGTTCGGGTTTTATATCGGCAATTTTGGATAGTTCCTGAGAGATATAATTTCTGAAAAGGTCCACCACGTTAACATCGGGAAACGAACCCTCGATTCTAGCAGGTTGTTGTATAGACATATCTTTTAGATACTTTGTGAGGCTAGTAACGCTCATCCTGTCTTCAGATCGATGGATTAATTGTGATATTTTTAACAATCAACTCTAAAAACTTTATGCTCTAGAATCCTTGAGCTTCAAATTAATAAACTCAAGTAAATAATGAGTCACAGCTCTTGTTATTGAAAACAGAATGTATACTGTTATCGATTGCAAGAAAATATCACACATCGATACAACGAGATCACAATATCTAATTTTTATGGAGATGTCAAAAATTAAATAAAAATTTTTTTTGTATGTATGTATTAGTCACATGATTTGAAAGATGCAGCATGGAGAATCCTTAACTGATGGATAAGGATAGTATGACTGTCTTCAGAATTTCCAGCTCTGCAGGCAAGACCTCTATGTTTTGGTCGAACTTTTTGTTAAGCACTTTTGTATTTCTAGTATATGGTTAGTATGCTAAGCTTGCAGCACTGCAACCAAAATCCAGGAATCAGTGACGAATTCAGCTTCTCAACATGAGCCTTCTTAATTGATATAGTCAATTTTTTAATCTCTACTAATTTACCGTAAATTTTATATAATCAATTCGCGAGATGTTTAGTTGACGTTTGAACTTAATTCTTTGCGTCTACAATTTGTTACACACAAGGAGCCTCACATTGCGAGTGAACAAGTCGTTGATAAATTTACATTACGGTTATAGTGCATTATCTGGGTGCTATATGATTTTGATACGATACATTCTCAAATCAAAAACGCACGCATGTCATGAATATTTACGCTCTTTACGATCGTATAATCTGTCGTAATCACGCTGGTACGACATGCGGTACGGTATTAGAGCTCAGCGTGGTAAATATCGATGCAACAAAGGCTACTATCTAGCCACTAACAATTCCTAGCCTGTAGATAAGTTTAGTATTATGGATGCTTTTCTATTTCCCTACGTATATGCTGTTATTTTGCGTCAAACTCATGTGGTGTCCCCCACTAATCCTTTACAACTGCACGTCTTGTGTCTCTCAAAGCCTTAAGAGATCTAGTTCGATCTTTATTAGTAGGCAGATTAGTTTTACAATTGACGAGAGTCACAACACTCCACTGCCAAAAGCTTAGGCCTAATTGAATATTAAACATTTACTAGACTAAAATGAAGCCTTTTAAATATAACTGTGTCATTAAAGATAATATATATATATTAATTACGTTCATTATGAAAACAGACTATCGAAAATTGAGATGTGAGATGAACATTAATAACAAAGGTCTATCTCCATTAGCCAGAGAATATAAAGAAGAACAATACAATCGTTGAGTTGAAGAGATGAATGCATTAGCTATTATCATTGTCAAACAAATGTCATCAAAAAAGATAAGCAAACAAAAAGGCGATTAGGATTAGTAAATTGTAGGGTAATACCAAAATGAAATAAAACAATGTTAAGACAGTGATAATGACGAAAGAAAAAAGGACAGTTGAACAATTTTCCGACATCAAAACAAAAAGCAATACAGTTGATCATCGAAATGTATGTATGCTTCCGAATGACTCGAAAAGATATTCAATAACTCATAATCTATTATATTATCTTGGGAATTCCAAATCTATGCATTCAATCAAACACCAACAGAATCATTTGTTGTCTTTAACTTATTTTCTGGAAAACATTCTCTTGTAAATAGGCTTGTCATCATGCATCAAATCCTCAGCATTATAGTCGACACCTCTTCTGGAAGGTGGGACCCATGAGGCTGATTTCCATGGCAAGACACCTTCTTCCCACATGGTGTTTACTTCTTCCAAAGTTAAACCCTTAGTTTCTGGGACGAATAGGAAAACGTAAAAGTATGAGAAACATAGACATCCCATAAAGACATAACCATAGTTGAAGTCAATAGCACCGGTAATGAAAGGAGTGAAGAATCCAATCAAGAAACCCCAGACCCAGTTAGCGGCTTGAGCAATAGCCATACATTTAGCCTTGACTCTCAATGGGAAACTTTCAGAGTTAACAACGAAGGGGATAGGAGCCCATGTAGAAGCGAAACAAAAGATAAAGAAACAAGTGAAGACAATCATACAATTACCAGCACCCTTTGAAGAACCGTTCTCCTTACCGTTAGGCCATAATCTAGTGACACCAACAGAAGCGAATACAACCATACAAGCAGTCATGGAAGCAGAACCCCACAACAAACAAGTACGACGACCGAATCTCTCAACGAAATAGATACCAAAGAAAGTCGAGAAAAAGTTAACGACACCCAAAACAATCGACGTTTGGAAAGAGTCATTCATACCAACTGATTGGAAAATGGTAGTACCGTAGTAGAAAAAGTAGTTGTCACCTGTTAATTGTTGCAAAGATTGAATCATGACACCCATAATCAAACGCTGGAACACCTTAGTCTTGGTTTGGAACAATTCACCCCATGAAGCATTACCAGCTAGCTTTTCCATGTCGACACCAGCCTGAATAGCTTCCAACTCTGCCAACAAAGCGGGGTCGTCAACTGGGACTTTGTTCGAGGAAGCAATGGAGCGCTTAGCCTCTTCCATTTTACCAGCCTCTACCAAGTATCTTGGTGATTCTGGAACAAAGGACATACCACCAATCATAAACAAAGCCCATCCAAAACCTAGACCCAATGGAACTCTCCATTGAGTAGAGTCATCATAAGTCTTAGTTCCGTAATTGGTACAGTATCCCAAGAAGATACCCAGAGTAATCATCAGTTGGTAACAAGACACCAACGTACCTCTTAAATGCTTTGGAGCAACCTCAGAAATCAACATGGGGGAAAGCACGGCAATGCCACCAACACCCAAACCTGAGATAATTCTGCCAATAAAGTATTGATACCATTTGTCGATGGTTGCGATTTGGATCACGATACCGACGATGTAAATGAGGACTACAGTGACCAAACCGACCTTACGACCGTACATGTCACCTAGCTTGGAAAGAATGATACCACCGATAGCACAACCAATGTTGAAAATGGATACGACCAGACCAGTTCTGGCCTTGGATAAGTAATGTGAGCCATCAGACTTTCTCTGACCGATTCTCCTGATAAAGTCTTTCTGTTGCACGAAACCCGAAATCGTACCAGTATCCCAGCCGAAAATGAAACCACCAAAGGCAATCATTACACAGAGGGTGGACACCAGAGCATAAGCGGAAGAGGGTTTCTTTGGAATCTCGATGTGGTCGTTCTCGTTCGAGCCATTGTTGTCGGAGTTATAGTCCTTGAAGTCCTCACCCTCGACCTTGTTGGAGGGTGTTGTGAGCACAGAGTTAGAAGAATTCGCACTCATGACGAAATCTGCTGTTCTAAGTTGTTAGATATTAGATTTATTATTACTATTAGTGGTTGTTTTGTAACACTTGAAAACTAGAATGGCAAAGACAACATGACATCTTCAGAGGAAATGTGGCCTCTATTTATATGTTTTCCTGGAGCAAAAATACATCCTCGCTTTTGCTCTGCTTGGTCTCCTCTCTGGCAGAGTTGGAGGTGTGACCTCATCCCAAGAATAGCAAAATTACCAATCGTATCGGTATCCTCTGAGATAGTCCGGGGAATAAAAAATTATTCCAACGATGTTCCCCTTGTAACGCCATCACCATACTGACATTTCTCATTTTTTGTGAAGAAGAGCAGGCTAATTTTTTCCGGCGTTTGCCCAAGGCCATAGAATCTCCCACCTTGTCATGTCACTGCCGCAAAACGTAATGAAGCACAACAAAAATTCAATCAAAGGAAGAATATAAAGGGGTATGGTGCATTCTCTCACTAGAAAAGCCCGTAGCCCTTATCCTATTCCGGAAATAGTGCCACCGTCAATAGTATTTCCAGCTGCCGTGGCTGAGACCACAATAAGGTCTCCCCGGATTTATTTCCACCCAATGAAAGACAGCCGCGTGGGATGTTTATGCGTGGCGTGCGCAAAAACAGGACCCGATAAAGAAAGAAGCCCGTCCCGGGTTAATTCAAATTACCAGAATAAAAATTTTGCGGTCCGGTGCCATAGTACTACCGCGCGGCAACCATCTATTCCGTCCGCTTTTTCCCCGACCACATAGTCACCCACACATATTTCTCTTTTGGGACTTGCCCCTTGAAGCTTTCCATGTACCCCGCATTAAATTTTGTGCACTATCGCTACCCCGCATCAATTACGGATCTTAATATTATAATCAAGAAGCCGAACGAATCGGATCACAGACGGCCCTACACAACGCGCAAAATAACGACTGAAAAGCTTGGTAAGAACGCGACGCGACGGCCGCGCTCAAGAACCACAAAAAGGTATACGAGTGCCACTGGTCCTTTTGCGTCGTTGCTGAGAAAATATACAGAGCTATTCGCTAACTTTTCTTTTGCTAAGATGATGCCAATTTTGCACTACGATACTCACCACGCTCGAGCCCAAGGTGACTTGCTGTACTGGCAATTAGCTCTAATTCTTCTTTCAAAAGAGTGCACTTGCATTAATGCAGTCCAGTTCTACGCTAGTGCGAGATGGCCAAAAGCTTTAGCCCCTAAAGAAAGGGGTGCTCCTGACAGCTCGGGCACTTGGCAAAACTCTCAAGCTTGCTCGAGTTCGGTCTTGATACAGCTTCCTCAGTTATGACGTGAGATACACAAAGTTGTGTTTCTTACCTGAGTGGCCCCAAATAACGCGGGGTAACACAGTTTCGAAAACCACTAATTTTCCGGGCTTGTGAAGTTTTACCTCTTTTTTTCTTGACAGCAAGCCTGTTGTGGGTTACAAGCAACAGAAACACAGACGCGCGAAAAAAAAGATATCGTCTCTTAGTAGTTCTTCGAGTAAGCCGAGCCTAAAAACGCGTGGAGAAACCGGAACAAGCAACCAGAACATAAATATGGACAAGCAAATTTACCATTCAGAAGCGCGTTTGGTCCGGTATCTGCATCTGGCATTTTCCGACGTTGTATGATTACACTTTGCCGTATTTTGAGGTTTACGGGCGACGGATGTTTGTAGGTCAACAGTATTCCAGCCGTGTTTTCGATGGGCTCTCTATCGTCTTGCAAACCGCGTCAGGCACTCTACGAACCGATAGGCCGATGTTTGTAACGCGAACACGGACAACGTCACAGGAATTAGGCATTCAAATAGTATTGCGGCCTCCAGTACTAACCTGAGGAACCCAAAGGACGACGAACCAGTTCGATGCTCCCTAGCATCCCAAACATGTTGCGTGCGGCCCTACCCTGCACGGCCAGGCCATCCACCGGAAATTCACGGTCACGTTGTAGTCACGTTGTGGTCACGTGATTACAGGTAGTTAGTCACGTGATTCACTGTGCGAGCTTGTAGTATTTTGCACGTTCGTCGCCGCTTCTCTTCCTATCCGCGCCAAGTGCCACCTTTCGGGCCTCTTGTATATTTCCGAGGGTCTCAGTGGTTTATTCTTGCCAGATTTTGTTATGATTGTAGCAATCGGGCAGCATTGATACTCCACTAACGTCGCTAGCCCTTAGCATAACAGCACAATATCTCTCGCACTTGCGATTTATATCCGAGACTCTTGGTCCTCTGTTAACCATGTCCCCCACAGCTCTTCCATCACCTTTCATAAGGTGGGGGCCTTTTAATATACCATAAACCAAACTCCTCTATAACGTGGGTATCTCTCATCCCATGAAAACCACCCACATATTTGTTTACGTTAAAACTCCGAAAATCACCCCATCATCAAATGAAATCTTCGTTTTCACTTCTACAGGTTTACATGCAGAGTCCTAACAGATGGTACATAACTCCTCGCAACTTCAGCAGAGGTAGATGCTCCTCTGTGACCCAAGCGACTTTTGTGCTGGACCTTTTAAATCTAAATGTGAGGCCTTTAAAGCTCTTTGTGCTACGATTGCGGCGCTTACCTCATATTCCGAATCGTTACTTCGACTGGAAGTATTTTATTACAGGAGCTCTTATTTGCCTCGGAATATCAACCGAAACCCCGAAAATGACGTTTTTGAACTTTACAGTCACGTTTTTCCTTAGTAAGATATAGAAATATACATATTCGTACAGTGGTATAGGGTGAACTGATAGGGATGTATTGCCATCGGAGCCTCCATCCCTACCTTTCGAGAACTTTAGTCCTATCAGAGTATTTGCAAGGACACAGTAGTGTTTTGGAATGTCGACTGTGGCTCCTTTTTCCCCCCCATAAGATCATCAAACTGAAGAGACCAATTATGTCTCTTGTAAATCAGTTTGGGAGTTCTATTCAAAATAATGTTCCTTCATTCAAATATTTGAACACTGGACAATAAATTAACTGTAATGCTAACTACTTTGCCAATTAAACGGTAAACCTTCAGAATGGATTTTGAATGTTGTTTTTGCGTTCAATCCCTGGATAAGTGGGTGTCTTGTGACATCGATTAAGTGAACCAATTTTTTTCATTATAATCATTATAGTATATTTAGTTATTTGATATAAAAGTAATAGATTTGATAACCCAAATGTAAGTTGAAATATGCACCATGCAAAACACTGGATACTAAGCATATTTGAACCAGAGAGAAGACCATTTACTGGGTTGAATTTCCATAAATCGCATGTGAAACTTTTCCCTATTCTCGCCTCCTTGTGCAAAATTGTTCCGGTGAGAATAGGAATGATCAATGAAAGATATCCAGTAACACGCCATGACTTTTCGTCAAAACTCCACAGATACGACGCTATGTTAACTACCAACTAGCAGAATACTCATGTTGTGATAACGAAGATATACTCAAATAGTTCGGAATTAAGGAGGTCCTTTACTAAGATAGGAGGGGTATGCATTAATTGTAAATTCGATGGATTTTGCATTACTGAAAATGAAATTTTATTCGAAGACTTGTCGTTCAATCGTAAGCCAGTTTCATAATTGTGATGTGATCTGGCCATATAAGAGCATGTTATGAGAAAAAAGGGAAGAAATGAAAACACTAAACCTGGAATATGATAGTTGTCATATTTTAACCCCTTCCAATTACTCTTTTGTACCACGGAACATCGTCATGCGCCATAGCATCGACGTCGTAGGTGTCATCTCTTCTAGAAGCTGGAATCCATTTAGGAGATTTCCAAGGCAGAACACCATCGCCGTACATTTCATCCACTTCTTCCAAAGTTAAGCCTTTAGTTTCATTAACGAAAAAGAAAACGTAGAACCATGCAAAAACCATACAACCCATGAAAACGTAGCCGTAAGCAAAGTGAATGGAGTTGGAAATGAATGGAGTGAAGAATGAGATTAAAAACCCCCAGATCCAGTTGGCAGCAGTGGAAATAGACATAGCCTTAGCCTTGACTCTTAATGGAAAAGTTTCAGAAATGATAACGTATGCAATTGGAGCCCATGTGGTAGCAAAGCAGAACAAGTAGAAACATGCAAAACAAATCATACAGTTACCAGCACCCTGCGAGGATACACCACCGTTAGGACCATTTGGCCATAACCTTGTAACACCAACGGATGCATAAACGACGTAACAACAAACCATCCCGACAGCACCATACATCAAACAATTACGACGACCGAACCTGTCAACAGTAAATAAAGAAAAAATTGTTGATACGAAATTGACAACACCAAAGATGATTGCGGCCTCGAAACCGTCTTCCAAACCAACAGATTTAAAAACAACAGTACCGTAGTAGAAAAAGTAATTGTCACCGGTCAATTGTTGCAAAGATTGAATCATGATACCACTCATAGCTCGTCTAAACATTGCTGGCTTACCAGTGATCAACTCACCCCAGCCAGCCTCACCAGCAGCACGAGCCTTGGCGGCATAGCCTTCCAATTCATTAATCTCGTATTCAATGTATGGATGGTCAATAGGGCACTTATGAATAAAAGCCAAAGCTTTCTTGGCCTTCTCGTGTTGGCCGACCTCCACTAAGTGTCTGGGAGACTCAGGTACGTAAGCCATGCCACCAATCAAAAATAAAGCCCAAGCAAAGGATAGACCTAATGGAACTCTCCATTGGGTAGAATCGTCGTAGTTTTTGGTACCAAAATTAGTACAATAACCCAAAAAGATACCCAGCGTTACCATCAGTTGGTAAGTGGATACCAACGAACCTCTCAGTTGGCTAGGTGCGACCTCAGAGATAAGCGTAGGTGAAAGCACAGAAATACCGCCTACGCCTAAACCTGAGATAATTCTGCCAATAAAATATTGGTACCATTTGTCGATAGAAGCAATTTGGATAACAATACCGATAATATAGATGAAAGCAACAATACCCAAAGCAGGACGGCGACCTTTGACGTCACCTATTTTAGACAATATGATACCGCCGATAGCGCAACCAATGTTGAAAATGGAAACCATTAAACCAGTACGAACCTTGGACAGATATCTATGACCTTCATCATTGATCATACCGAATCTGCGAATAAAGTCAGACTGCGCGACGAAGCCGGAAATCGTACCAGTATCCCAGCCAAAAATGAACCCACCAAAGGCAACCATACCACAAGCGAGACAAACACCCACATACGCAGCTCGGCTTTCGTTAGGAGGTTCTGGTATATCGCTGTCATCGTAGTCTACATGCTTCCGTTCCATAGGATCTGAACCCTCAAAAGAAGAGCTCGATTTTTGGGGATCAGCTACCTCAGACGACGACATTTCGTATGAGTGTGTATATTGCGTAAATGGATTAATTATGTCAAAATAGACAGCGATCTCCGAATCTTGGAAAAGTGCCCAGGAAAATATATCAGGAACCTTAATTTCAGCACCTTTTTTTGTAGACAACTGTAAGATCGATCAGTGAAAAACAAAAATGCCAATCAGGGTATTCTTGGAGAATAAAAGCTATCTTTGTTGGTCCCTAACTCCGAATACTGGGCAAGACCTAACCTTAAGACCATGATGATGTCTCATTGAGACGCTCATTTATATATCTTTCCCAAGATTCTTGTTTGTCACCTTCGGGACAAGGCCCGCATTTTTTTTATCTGTAAAAGAAAAGAGAAGAGACCTTCTTTTCCTTCGCGGCGCACATATACGCACAGCCGTAGCTACCATTACCAGTTTCCCCAGTCAAAACATTATTAATGCCGGCAAAAGAAGGTAATACCACAAACCGCGTACTGTACATTAGGCCGCTATAGCACCTATACATTTTGGCCTACCCTCGGATCGGCCCGTACGCTTCCGAAACCTCACAAAATAGCGGTGCGCTAATAGATAGGTGGTTTCGTATCTTTAGGCGCGGTCAGAAACGCGACTTGTCTCAGATGCCACAGTTTAAACCCGCTGTTGTACGTGGACATTATTAGGGTCAAAAGGAATGTTGTTGTTATCTTGGCTCAATCTACACAAGACACCACGCCTCCAGTATCAAGAAATAGGCGCAATATCCATACTAGATAGAATGTTGCAGGTCCTCATCGCAGTACAATTTACCAGTTTTGAGGGTGAGAGGATCCCAGTGACTCTGTCCTTACGTGACATTGTTTTCAAAAAACGTATATGAGCGCCAAAACTCGGACCTGAATTTCTTTTTTCTCGAACCACCGGACATTACCGAATGGAAGTCAAAAAAGCAATGTAGGGCCAAAATATAGAAATTGCACCACCAAAAAGAAATGGTATTTAATTGATTTCAAAAAAGAAAGAAGAAAAAAGGGCCAATAAATAAACAATGCTGGTTGTTTGGCCATCCTGCGTTTTCGCGACAAAACGCAACAGAAACCTTTTATTTTAACGGCATTTCAACTACTAGGTTTCGTTTTCTTTGAAGAAGTAGTTTCATAACAATATGGTCAGACAGCGTGCACGTTCAAGGTTTACCTCCCCCGATATCTAAACTTACCAGAAAACTTATTTGGTAAATTTACCTATTGCAGATAATTCAAACATGCAGTAAAATGTCATCTGTGCACCCCGCATTTTTAAAGGATTTTTACCCTGATAGGAAAAATAATATAAGGATACGTCTATGATATGCGGAATGTTGACTCGAGGATCAAAATTGAATATGGGGAAAAAAGACAAATGAGAGCACTTTAGTCATTATTTTTAGAAAGTCCAACGAGGCCTGAGCGCATACAAGAATTTGAATTGGTCTTCTTGATAATTGGTTAAATCATCATTGTAAGCGGAGTAGGTATACCGCCATTCTGTCAGTGCGAATTCCTTGTAGTAGTATATTCCAGTTGCCAATAAATGCCAGGTGTCAGTTTAGTTTTATTTTCAAGTTCATTAATACGATCCAATCTAACGATACTGAGCTACTGTTTTCAAGGATATGCCTATCATACGCAAGCGAATTGATATTTTGTCTGCAATGTATCGTAGACAAGATGTTGCCCGATATTGCCCATAGTCTCGTTTATCTCAATATAGCGTCATAAGCGGCTAGCAGCAAAGGCGCATGTAACGTAAGATATACCGATTGACTACGGGCGTTTTTAATAAGTGATTTAGTTGCAATTATATATATATACTTCTTGCATAATCAATTAGTACTTATTTTGACGTTTATCGTGAAACTGGAAAGATTAAACCTATTCCTAAAAAAGATGTGAGAGTAGTAGTAGTGTGCGTGTGTGTGTGCATGACTTTATCAAAAAAACCATATTAGTGTAACAAAAAAGTATGTGTCGCGTCCGGTTCGACGTTGTTATTATAAGTTGTATCCGTGATCAAAGTGTAACCGGCTAAAGGCAATTCCTCTAGCACATTAAGTTCGTTATACCACTCAAACTATTGGAAATTAAGTCATTGTTAAAATCGTTAACGGTAAGAATAATAATAAAAAACATGTCGATCAGAAAGTGTCGTGGTGTTCATTAAATTATCATGTGTGACAAAAAGAATTTTTTATCTAACCTCCCAAAGAAGTTCAATGTCTAGCAAAGACAGATTTGTACCATGGAGTGTCATCATGGGCCATAGCATCGATGTCATAGGTATCATCTCTTCTTGAAGGAGGAATCCAGTTACCGGACTTCCATGGTAGAACACCCTCGGCATACATGGTGTTAACTTCTTCCAAGGTTAAACCTTTGGTTTCATTAACGAAGAAGAACACGTAGAAATATGCAAATACCATGCAACCCATAAAGACGTAGCCGTAGTAGAAGTTGATTGAACCGGTAATGAAAGGTGTAAAGAAGGAGATCAAGAAACCCCAGATCCAATTGGCAGCAGTAGCAATAGACATAGCCTTAGATTTGATTCTCAATGGGAAAGTCTCCGAAATGATGACATATGCAACTGGAGCCCATGTAGTAGCAAAACAGAAAATATAGAAACAGGCAAAGCAAATCATACAATTACCAGCACCTTGCGAGGAAACGCCACCATGAGGACCTTCGGGCCATAGTCTAGTAACACCAACAGAGGCGTAGACAACATAACAACAAACCATACCCACACAGCCCCATAGCAAACAGTTACGACGACCAAATTTGTCAACAGTGTAAAGAGAGAAACAGGTAGAAACAAAGTTAACAACACCAAAAACGATTGCGGCCTCGAAACCGTCTTCCAAACCAACAGATTTGAAAACAGTGGTACCATAGTAGAAAAAGTAGTTATCACCAGTCAATTGTTGTAAAGATTGAATCATAACACCCATTAGAGTACGTCTGAAAATCTTTGGCTTACCAGTGATCAGCTCACCCCAAGAGGCAGAACCAGCTTGTTTACCTTCTTCTACATTTGCGACAATGAGCATTAGTTCGTGTTCCAACCATGGATGGTCTGGAGGGCATTTGTTAACTCTAGATAAGGAGTCTCTTGCTTCCTCAACTCTGCCAACTTCAACCAAGAATCTTGGTGACTCTGGGACATAAGACATACCCACAATCATAAACAGAGCCCAAGCAAAAGATAACCCTAATGGAACTCTCCATTGCACTGAATTATGGTAGTTCTTGGTACCGAAATTAGTACAGTAACCCAAGAAAATACCCAATGTAATCATCAGTTGATAAGAGGACACCAAAGTACCTCTCATAGCTTTGGGGGCAATTTCAGAAATTAAGGATGGAGACAAAACGGAAATACCACCTACACCCATACCTGATATGATTCTGCCAATAAAATACTGGTACCACTTGTTGATCGAAGCAATTTGAATAACGATACCGACGATGTATATCATGACAACAATACCCAAAGCAGGACGACGACCTTTCACATCACCAATTTTCGATAAAGTGATACCGCCAACTGCACAACCAATGTTGAAAATAGAAACCATCAAACCAGTACGAACCTTGGACATGTATCTGTGACCTTCATCGTTGATTAAACCGAATCTTCTGATGAAATCAGTCTGAGCAACGAAACCGGAAATGGTACCTGTGTCCCATCCGAAAATGAAACCGCCAAAGGCAACCATACCACCAGCAAGACAGACACCGAGGTAGGCGCTTCTTCCGACATTTGGGGGTGGTGGGGAACCTCCCTCATGGAAATCATTTTTGACGTCTGAAATGTTCGAGTTAGCGCCGTCAAAAGACGAAGACATGGACTTGCGGGCGCCTGAAACTTCTTCGTCAGACATGTTTGTGGGGGGAATCAGAGAATGTGCTCGAGCGCTAACAATCGTAGACAGAAATTTGTACTGTAGGTCAAATGTATAAAGGTAATATGAATAATTACCTCAACCGAAAAGTACAAGATAAATACCTATCCTTTATTGTGTGTTCGAATGAGTGGTCGCTCTTGGTTCTTACAACCTGGAACCGTATCCTGTAAACGCTACCGTGCAACGGTTACTTATATACGGCAGAGGCTCGGAAAAGCTCGAGCACAAAAAAGAGCTTTTCATAGCAAAATAAATTCCCTACTCCTATAGAGGCGTACTATCCCACACGCATCAACTCCAGTGTTTTCTTAGCGGACCAGCAGTATTAGGCCTGCGGCTCCCCCCGCCATATTTCTTTACTAAGAGTAAACCGAATATAGTAAGATTACAATAATAAACGTGGAGAAATGCCGGATAAATTCAAACCACAGAGCCGGAAAAACATTTTTTTCAGGAGTTTGTACGGAAACAGTTCGTTCCTGCCGCTCCGTCAGTGTTTAGTAAGAGCCGAGGGGAGTTGCAGTGATATACCTTAAACATTCCGGAGTTGGGTTCATGTTGGGTAGATGTGTTCGTCTGGCCTGCGTTAAGGAGACATTCCAGTGTCTTCTGAAGTACGTGCGATACACCGTCCTAACAAGTGTGAGTTGCTGATCTCGCGGATTTGAAGGCCCTCTGGCCTTTGGGGGTCCGGGTCTGGCCGAGGACATTGGTTTGACCCAAACACAAGGTCGTCCTCCCCTCGTATCGAGAAAAGAAATGAGTGGCCGGTATCTTCCGTCTCCATTCCGAAAAAATCACGGTCATGAGACGGAACAAAGCACCGTTTGCGGTGTTTTATTTGGTTACGGATCGGGACAACCGTCAACCTAATTTCTCACCCCGAGCGCGATCTGCGCTATATGGGATGTACCACAGAAGTCCCCGTAGGCGACGTCGGAAAAACCTATGACGTATTTGGGGTCTTTCAAAAGCCCCGCAACGTTTTCCCGCTCCTACCCCGATATAACTTAATACGTGAGGTACAGAGTTAGTAGGCATCACCATCACAAAAAGCGCAAATCCAGGTTTCGTTACGAGCTGCGCTCTTTTCCCAGTCGCCTTGTTGTGTGTGTTCTTTTTCCTAATGGGCAATAACGACTTCAACCACGTTAGTGTTTGTCTTTGTGTATGATTGGGTTTTTGTTGGATAATGTCACTATAGTCTGCTTGCCCTTTTCCTGGCCAGCAGGACCTTTATTTGGCGATGCGTACCTTTGTGCCCCTCGTATAGTTTGGCATGGTGTGTACCCAAGGATGATTCCGCGGAATGGCAGATAGACGGGCCTACACAGCATTGTGGTTTGCCTGAGACGCGACTCGGGTTAGAGAACGAGTCATAGGTACTACGGATTACGGATTACGGGCAAAGCATTCTCTCTCTGCGAGATCGGAGCGCCTATGTCGCAGAGCAGGCGGAACGACAAGAGAACGACAAGAGAACAACCGCATCGTAGTGTGGCTACGTAGAGCAGTGAAGTGAAGGTATACTGTTCAGTCGCACGGTTCGGCAATCCGGGGTGAGGCGGTTTTCCCGAAGCTCGCGCGGTTGTTGGTGTCGTGCAGTAATAGAACGTGTACGGGTTTGCGCGGAGCCGACTCACTGTAAGATACGTGGTATCAGTGTTGAGAACATACACATGTAATAGTTTGATGTTGATTGATATATGTGTATATATAGATCTTGTTAAAAAGCGAGGTTGCGGGCCTGAGCTTATGCCAAGGGCCCCGCGGGTGTATGGTTTTCGATATGCAATAATACAACAGGCCTGTTCTCGAAGATAGGCCGCGATGTAGAGACAAAATCAATGGTAGTAATTGTGGAAAAACATCTTGAACTACAATATTGAAATGGGGTTTTCTGTGCCTGTAGTGCGCGCTTACTCTTCGTTGTAGGACTCCTCGGTGACGATGTCGTTCTCGGAAATGAATGTGACCTCCGTCCATGCAAAACCCTTGGACTCAGGGCCGTCCCCTATCTTGACGCTGAATCCGTCTTGTGACCCGTACTGATATATGTATGGTTTTGTGCCAGCCACACCAGACACAATATTCTTGACAAAATTGGGGACCTCGCCCATGACATCTACCCGAGCTACTAAGTAATCCAGTGGTCCCTCGACGATCGCATTGAATCTCTGATCCTCTTTCACAACGACCTCTTGCGTCTCTTCGTCCAGCTCAATTTCCTCAGTAGGCACACTCGAGTGCAAACCTTGAAATTCAATTTTCAGGGCTTTGGGCACGTTCCACCCAACAGAATCGACGCTGCAATCCAGATGACTGACATCGTTGTCTACTGTTACGGCAAGTACTTTTTCTGAATCGGTTAAAATAGCGACCGAAACCTTGGTGTTCGCATACGATTTTGGCGTCACAAATTCCATTACAACAACAGTATGTTTGTCATTGTTGAAATACAAAAAGTTCCAACTCTTGGCTGCATGGTGTGGCTTCATCCCTTGAAATGCCATCACAAACATGCCGTATGTGGGGTTCTCGCCGTCAAATTTGTAGGAGCGCTCGGTTGGTTTATCTGGATCGTCGGAAGGTAAACGCATACGTATTTCACCCTTCACATGGTTTCTAGGCCAAAAAACATGTCTCATCATTCCCCACGGTTCCTGCAGGTTGTCACCAAAATACGTGGTCCCATCGCTGCCAACCTTTGCGCCAGGGATCAACCTTTTAAATACAAAATCAACATCGGAATCTGGCGTGACCTGAGAAGAGACATGGCACTCGGTGCCATCTTCGTTGAATTCAATAGCCAAATTATCCGCATAAAAATTAGCGCCCTCGATTCTGAAGTTTTCTAGCTTTGTGGATGTCCAGATATTAAACTCTTCCGGATTTTTGGTATTGCAGCACCTGAATGTAAATTGAGCGGCAGTGTGCAAACCGATAATGTTTGAGTGAATGACCTGAGCAATGCCTGTACAGCCAGTTGGAACATCATGGAAATAAAAGGTTGCCGTTTCGACATTGGTATGATCTGGTGCAATCCAGTGTAAGTCTTCGATGCTGGTATCCTGATAAGGTTGTTGGCCCTTGACACGATCCTTTATTGAGTGTATGTAATCCCGTCCATACTCTGGCTCTGCAACGCCAATCATAGACGAGATACCACCTTGAATCCACTTCAGCATTTGGCTGGGGTTTTGTTTCGGTTTATCTTGGTTATTTTTGGTTTTATGGACTGAAATAACAAATTCGTTATTCAGGAACCCACAATCACGTATTGATAATAATTCCTACTTCTCTAAGAATCACCTTCGCTATCCTCTAACTGTTTGTTAATCACAGAGACTTGCAATCAGACTAGCAGTTTTAGGCGGCTGATGTTTTGTTTTTATAATAAAAGGTTCATTATATCAACTTTTATCTTAAAATTTTTTAAGTCACAATTGAGCCAGAAAAAAGAGTTTTGTTTGAAGCGTCTCGAAGAGCAAATCAATATAGTCAAGTAACCCTTAAAGGCGACTTTGCACAATCATAAACATTACGAGGCTTTCACCAGATCCCTAATGTCTGCTCCTCTGATACGACTTGCTCGAATGCGCACTGCTGTTTACTCGTGGCGATCCTATTCCACGCTGAGTGTCGAGAATCTGGTCAAGAATGAAAGTCTGCCTGGCTTGTTTTCAGCCAAAGGTCTTAACGCTGCGTGGTTTGAACGAGCAGAGTTATACACACAACGTCTCAAACGTCTGACCCACGATCAGCTTGATGGCTCGTTGGAAAAGGTAATAGCACAAACATCAAGGTCTGCGCTGAAGCGCGAGATTCACATCTATGCGCAGTTACTCCATAACCTCCAGTTTTCAATCTCGGCGTTGCGTCCAAACTCTAGATCTGAGTCAAGTATGTATAGAGGATCCGCAGATCTGTTGAGCGCCCCGCTTGAAGATCCCCAGATAATAACTAATGATCCACGCGCCAAAAACATGAACAAACTAGCTGATATGATAGATAAGTCATTTGGATCTATGGTTGAATTCAAGACTTTGTTGTTGAACTCCAATATGGCGATCAACGGCGATGGTTTCACCTGGCTGGTTACTGAAAACCTGAGTTCTGATAAAGCATCGACGATTTTGGATCCGGTTGGTCATGAAATGATGCTTTACGTGGTTAACACCTACAACGCTGGCTCTCCTACAAACATAAATAGTGCAGGTATCATGGAAGATATGGAAAATCAGTTGAATAAGGACTTGAAAAAACAACGATCAGAAGCTGCTCTACAAGAGCCTGAGAATCCTGCAGAGAGCACTTGGAGTGAAAGAGTCAGAGATAAACAAAAGAAGGCAGCTTATAATTATTCACATAATAGGACTGTATCCTACACTCCTTTGATGGCTATTGATGCTTCCCCAAAGAGCTGGCTTACCGACTATGGTCCTTTTGGCAAAAGGGAATATTTGAATAGAATATGGGAGTCAATAGATTGGAGTATTGTACAGGCAAGATTACCTGTTCAGGAGAACATTTAATAATCTGTTAAGCGTATACTATTTCAACGTAGTCATGCAGAATGCTACATCCACCTTGAGTTTATCAAAAATGGGCTTTATCTAGATATATATTCACGAGTATACTGTAAATACATTCAAGTCATTATTTAAGAGGCCTTGTAGTCTAACGTCCCAGATGCCTTGATTCATTGGATCTATCGACTAATTGAAATCCTACTCCAGAAATGAATTGTAGCCAGTGTGTACATCGTTATCAAATGCCATAGTGTGTTTATCTTCTGCCCACTTTCAAACTTTTGACTCTTTGAAGGAACTTACCGCCCGCAGATTTTTTTCTTGAATTCGAATTTACATTAGGCACACCAAGATATATATCTTCTTCGTCATCGCCAAATTTATTGAATTTTGCCATTTCTGATATCGTTGGGGTAGTTGGTCCACTTCGTGTGCGAGATAAGTTCGTGCCGGATAAATTCGGACTTTGAGTTCGAGATCCATATGTGTACCTGTTCGTAGTGGAGTTATCGCTATTGTTCCTTAAATTTTGAGACATTGTCTTGTTTCTACGCAATCCAATTTGCCTGCTCATATCCTGGCTAATTGCTTTTGCAGGCGCTGGAGCTCCATCCAAAAAAGTTGTAGATCCTAAGCCTACAGTTGTATGGCCATGAACCAACTGTGCTTTACTTTTTGCGTCTTCGTGTCTAATTTCCCCAATATTAGTCTTTATCGCATCCTTAACAGAAACATTTCTTTGGAGTATTCTATTGGGATTGATTTGATATATGTCATCTTCGTCGTCGGCATCATCGTTACCAAACACTTCATCAAGAGCAGATTTTTTTGAGTTTACTCCGCCGATTGAACTGTTTGGTCCATCTGCCATGAATGCTAATACTGGTGGCGCCTTGTTATTTTTGTTCCTGTGTGGGGTAACTGCATCAAAAGGGCCATCGTGATGGAACGATCCCCCGAAGAGGCCGGTAACATCAAGCTTATCTATAGAGTCTACATTCTTGGGAGGGAGGGTCTGGCTTTTCCTCTTGTCTTTTCTTTTCTTGGAGTTTGATGATTCAGTCCTCGAACCATGTGGTCGAGACTGGCTATGTCGCGAGTGTTCATCTGTTTGCTTCCGATGTGAATGTGACCGGCTAGAAGACGGTCTTTCATCATGTCTTGACTTCTCTGAGCGAGTACGGTTGTTCTTCGAGTTAGAAGCTATTTCGTCGTAAGAGGGAGGTAAATCGTTACGACTAGAGCGATCCCTTGTATTTGAGTTCCGTGTGTCGTTGGTGCTAGCTTGGTTATATCCTTGTCTGAGTTGCTCTTTCTCCTGTTCCGCTGTAGGGTATCTGTGGTTTGTCCTGGTAGCCGCAAAGGTCTCTTGGTATGGTGGAGCATCGATATCATCCCGAAAAGGATTATTAGAGTCAATCCGAGTTCTGTGTAGCGAGCCGTTGCTTATGGTTGCATTTCTTTGTATTGTTGGAGTCGACCGTGCAGCTAGACTACCCGAGCTAGAATTGGATGCGTCTCTGTATACTAGACTGGTTGGTTTGGAGTATGTTGGTGAGCTATTCATCAAGTGATCTCTCCATTGATTGTAACGTCCATCGCCCGAATGATGATTGAGTCCATGTTCTAAAGTTCCGTTTCTGAATGGATTATTCATGGAGAACGGTCTGTTTCCCGTACTTGAGAAGTCAGATGACCTTTCCATGATATGCGCTCCGAGTTGCAGCCCACTTGTACCGTATTATTATCAATATCGATATGATTCACGCGTATTTTCAAATCAAAATACGATGAAGATCTTTGCTCACTTATTGATTTCAAATCAACACGATGCACAGCTAAGGATTATCTTGATCACTCGGATGTAGGAGAAGGGTATGATCTTTGTACTGCTCAGATCGTTTAGATTATCAACTGCATCTCGAATATTATATTAATGATATAGGCATCTTTGATCAGCTTTTTTAGTTTCTTACTTGGCTTGATTTCCTGATTTATTTCATCGCTCAATACGATTGTTATACAGTAGCCATGAAAGTACAACTAGCTAGAGCTTCAATGAAGCTGGACTAACACAAAGTTTTCTAGAAAAGAGCTTGATCATTGGTGATTGTCTTTTTCCACTTTGTGGCTTTGATGTGCTGACGTGGTATTTGGTAAATCTGGTATGTTTTCAATTATATAGTTAACTAATATAACAGAGTGATCACGTACAGTTTACTGGTGACTACTGCATTACCATAAAACGAATAAAGGTAGTGCAAGGATTATTGCGCTGAGGCGCAATAATTCCGTTTCTGAGCTTCGTGAATACTTGGCAGCGGCATCATTTTTGTTCTTCCGAGAGTGCAATGAAGAGTTCAAGAGACTGCTGACACTGAATGAGTAATTTTCGTTCTGAGAGGAGGTTCGCGAAGATGTAGTTGTTGTTCTTGAAGTTTCGTAGAATGACCTTCCTGCCTGTCCTTCCACAATAATCCCATCAGAAAAAATAGTTGCCGTATACTGCCCGCCGGGGTAGTTAGTCATTGCAGTCACATTTAGAGCCGACAGAGTCATATCAGAAAATCGTGTGTTGTTCGGAGTTGTGGCAAACGGAATTGTGCTTGACACAATTCGACTTACATTTGAACTTGAGTTAGAAGATAAGGGCTGCAAACCTTGTTCAGCTTGTGCTATGGCGACTTGGTTACTCTCTGAGTTAAAAGCCATATAAACATTTTTGAGAAACGGTTCACCTAAAACATTGTAGCCTCTTGCATTATTTGCATGAAGATTCAAAAGACACGCTTTTTCCCCTGTGTTGAAGTACATCGATGCATTGGTTGAGGGGTTGTTACTAAATACCATCAAATCACTCAACGGAACCTTGATGCGCATACCAGCAAACTCGAACTCCAGAGTTACTTGTCTATCAGCCATGCTGCATGGAATATACCATCTATTAGGATCTTCAACATAAATAGCGGCAACTTGTATAGCAATTTGAACTATGGCTTGCGATGGCAGATAAGTCTCTCTACTTGTGGAGTCCAGTAAAACTGGTTGCAAAAAATTTTCTGACGTCATATTGAGAGATTGTCCATTTTGTGCGACAAGATATATGGGGCCCATAGGTATAATCGGATAACCTCTACTTGTGTTGTTGGTGTTCGTATCATAATATGGTAATGTGTCAAAAGCAATCAAAGGTCCAGTGAACAAATTAGGATCCACTCCACCTATAATCAATGAACCACAATTTGATACCATGCCAGTTTGATCATCAGTGATATCTTCAGAGCAGCCCCCAAGCCACAAAGAATACGACGAAGCTTGTATAATGCCCAAATTCTTGAGTGAGTCTAAGAAGAAGAAAGAATCATCAAATTGTGCGCTGTAAACAGCGGTATCCGGATCCATGATTTTACCTCCTAATCCCAAATATCCAGTTGATATATTATTGGTGTCTGAAGAATCGAAAAATGAGATGTTACCCATATACAAGTTACCAGAACTGTATATTGTTGTACCTCTTGATGAATGGAAGATTTCTGAAAGTGTATCATTGATTGGAATAGTATCGATATTGGTGAGATTGAGGTCGTCTTTATACGCTGTTGCATTGAATGACATTCGGTCTATGAAATTGAAATGATAGTGTGTATTCGAGTTCACTTTCGATGACGTCAGGGATTCTTGTTCATAATATTCGTTTGGATTGAAGCACCCACTATTTAGTCTATTGCATTCTGAATCTGACGAACCAGATACCAAAATGATGTATGGATTGACTGTGTCAATTTGCAAAACTTGCATTTGAGGGGGGGTTCCAAACGATGCATTAACGTAGTATGAGCCTATAGAGTCTTTGCCTACACTCAGTACTGGTAGGGGCAAAGTTGAGCTCGTGGGGTGCGATGAACTCATGCTTCTAGATTTTGTCGTTGTTCCAACTTTACTAGAGTCACCTCGCACTCTAGCATGTGTTTGATCTAGACATAGTAAGTGAAGTAATGTCATGAGACAGTAGAGTGCAAACATTGCTATGTCTTGTAGAGCAGTATGAGCCCTCTAGCTTGGTTGTATTTAACTTGATTTCTGTATTTATAAGAGCTTCTCGTTCTTGTCGCAGCTGTTGTTCGGGTCCAAATTGATCTAGAATGCTACTGAAATATTTTCAAAGAGACTGCCAACGTGATGGAATCTAATATAGGTCTATAAGTCGCGCTTCCTCAGATTATTACTGATGTATTCTTGTAATTAAGTTACATCTATTGTAGCTTTTTGAGATAAATTATATTGAGCCTCTTAAAGTTTGTAAATGTCGAAAATATTAACATTTACCTAATGACATGCAAACCAAAGAATGTTTAGCTGAAATACTGTATCATATTAGTGATTGTTTTTGAGCCAAGCTTTTACGTTCAATAAACGAAGGCGCTGTAAAACTTGGTATTGTCATCCCTGCCAACATTCGATTGGGCAGGCTCGAAACGATGCGGGTTGAATATTGATGAATTAACGCCATAGTAAATTATTGGTACATAAATGAAGTAGAGCTCTCACATTGTGCCTCACGCTCATGCTATATATCCATGATTTCTTACTTGAAAAAAATCGAGTCTTAGCCGTAAGGTTTTATGTTTAGTATGTTAAAAGTACCTACTCTCTCAAACAAATATTTAAATTTGTGATAATAATACTAATTATACCGTACGTTCAACACAGCTACACATACTCAAAACGGACTCATTTCTCTGATTAATCGGTCAATTAGAATGATTATCTGTATCCCTTATTTGGTCCATACCAGAAGAAGCTGCAATTACTAAAATTGATAAACTACTATCCCAGATGTACTACAACATTTACAAACATTCAAAAGGTATTTAATATTTAAAATTCAAACTCCAATCGTCTAATATCACAAGAGCAATATATAATATCTAATCAAGAAAATAATTAATACAAGAATAGAATTTTTGGGTATCTCATGATAGTAGACTAACGTAGTTGAATGTATACACCTAAGACCCTTACATAAGGTTCTCACCTTATTGGTGGTATATGGCTTGCTGGTTCAGCACAATATCTCCGTCAAAAGATATCGTTCAGTTTTTACATTAAGCAAAACAGGTTTTATCTCATAACGAGATAATTCACAATACTCTACATGGGCAGTAAATTGATGAAATCTGCAAGAAAAATTCAAAACTAGGAATGATATTTGAGAACTACTGTTAGCAGGCCACATCAATTCCACAAGAATAGTCAAACACCAAAGTTCATCATACGAGATGCAATGCAACGGAATATTTCTAATCAAGTCAGTTAGAAGTGGAATAACTTTAATTCTTCCTGTATGAAAATTGAACTGGTGTTCATCATCGAAAAGATAACACCATTATAACCAAGAATCAGTTGTTAACCCTTGAAGTTGCAAAATATTGCTATGCCTTATTATAAACGAAATGCAGTTACGATTTTAAGGCAATCAATATAAATAGCATAATGTCTAAATATTAGACTATCGTTGGATGTATATACATATCATTTAGGCCTTAGATAACAGAACCAAAAATGTAGAAGGAAACTCTATTAAACACGATTACGTTTTTCATCGGCAGGCAACAAATAGAAAGTTAGTATCTGAACTTTACTATTTTGACACACTGCTGTATATACGGATAAATTGATTCATATGGTAAGAACAAAATTATCGCAACAAGAAATACTACCACCATATATCGCTGCTTTAAACATATGAAAGGGCCAAATGATGCCTACAGACATTATAGTATTTGCCAATCATGATATATCCACTAAGTTATGACGGATTCAAAGCCCTAAAGTCAAGATAATATAAATTTCTTGTTTAGAGCCATTACTCGAACAATCAAAACACTATTCGGTAATAATTTATTACCCTGAAAAAAGATTAAATCAGTATCAGGTGCGTTTTGTGACCGATAAGTTTCTCGTACCGTCATATTGATTTGAATAAGAACATGAGCCGATGATATTGAAATTATAAATTTAGTAATTGATCTCGAGAACTTCAAAATTGAAATCGTAAGCAAAACGAGGAACATGTTGGTTTACTACGATGGACTGTAAATTTGAGAGCTTCTAAACAAATGATGCATCAATGCATTTTACAGCCGGAAGAATAGCAATCTATTCTATCAAAAACGTAACGAGGAGTTTAAGTCAAACTTAGCCGAGAGACACAAGCATGAATGTCGAATGAAATTGTATTCCATCCTCAAATAAGCAACTAGAACACTAATCAGTGATTACGAGTTCTGTCAGATTTTCCAATTGATCTGAGCTTGCAGAGTTGCAGTTGCCATGATTTGATTATTGTCACATAAGTGGCAGCACGTGCGAGTATAATCAAGACTATATACACACTATAATGTGGATAAAAACATGTCAATGCTTCAGTAGCTCAGTAGGAAGAGCGTCAGTCTCATAATCTGAAGGTCGAGAGTTCGAACCTCCCCTGGAGCATGCTTTTATTTTTTGACCAACACACCGGTTTCTAATGGTTTTGAGCGAGATACTACGAAGCACCAACTGCGTTACTAAACATGATGAACTCGTTCTATTTAAGAGTCCAGCAAAGAACTATTTTGACTTATAGAATGCGTCCTAATACAGAAGCTACTTCTTCATAATCGTTCTGCAACACGTCGATATATAACCTCGAAAGCATCATATCCAAAATCAAGCTCACTCTCGGCGTCTAATAGCTGCTCTTGCGAGTCATTTTCTTGGTACTCATCAGGAATATTAGTAAAAAGCCGATTTTCATCTTTACTCAGAAGATCTGCTTTACTTAGTGCATCTACCAAAACAAAATCTCGCGCTGTGAAGTTCGATGCCCGCATCTTGTCATACCAATGTTTACCTTCATCATAGTGACCTACCTTTAAATTCCTGAGAATCATTGCGGAGTAAAATTTGTAACTGAAGAACTGTTTATTTTTCATCATCAATCCCATGATTTCGGAGACTTGTGACTGGTCAAGTGAATAATTCTCATACAAAACCAGAGAAAAAGGGCAACTATACTGAGATTCATTCTTGATCGCCTTGATTACAGTTCGCGGCAAGCTATAAAATCTCTTCAGTGATTCAAATGCTAGATCCGTGTCATGCAGTTGATACCTCATGTGTTTCAAGAAGAGATTCAGGATTGAAGTGGTTTGATTGTAAAGTAAATATCGGTACCGTTTCTTTTCAATGATGTCAACGTATTTGACAAATAAATCACTCAAAAAAACTCTAAAATCTTCTTTGATCATGGTTTTGCTCTTCGAGTATAACAATACTGAGTACAGTTCAAACAACAAGGACTTAGGAATAATACCATTTTCTTTCAAGGAAGATGAAATTGGAATTGGTGGATCCTTAATGCTATTTAGAATCTCATTTCGCGGCAGCAATCGTGAACTATTCTCAAAAACCCAACTCCAAATACCTAAATCATTTAATAAAAACCTTGTTCTACAGCTCCCAAATGTTGAAAGAAGGTATATACATGTCAGTTGAGGATCTTGCAATGTTCTAAAGGACCTCAGCAATTCCATCATGACCATGGTCTTGAAAAGTTTAACGTCTTTATGCTTCCCTAAATACTCTTGCAGAGATGCAAATATGTTGATGATTTTTTGCTGATCTCCCTGAGCTCGTAACAAGCTCAATAACAATACACTTGGTATCCGTATGATTCTTTTTCTATATTTTTTATTCAGTAATATCTTATTATTGATGGAGTATTTTAAGAGACCTTTATATTTTTCCATAAACTGCTGGAGATTGTTCGTTTTGCTGAAAAAATGCAATAATATGTTATTAAAAGCCAAGTAACTTAAATGCAAATCATTTTTTTGTATTTGGGGATCGAGAGATAATACTTCTAATTTTTCAACAACACTTTTTAAGTAATTATCAATATACTCCATTTGCCCATTTTTTATCATATAGTTTATTATTGTTTCCATCTCTTTAACATCATGTAACTTGTTGAACTTACCAAAAGAGGCTAAATCGTTACTATCGAGAAACGTCTGAAAAGATGCCAATCGACTCACAGCTGCCGGTCCCTTGAGCAAACTCTGCCAGAGGCTTTTTGTTTTTGTTGAACTGAGCTTAACGTCGCATTTAATCAGAAATTGATAATGTTTTTTCAATTCATCGGGCGGGAGGTCGATATAACATTGATGAAGAAAATTGTGAATTTCATTAGGTAAATATACAATCCCCCCTTTACCAGATCGCTTAGTTCGAAAGTGAGCAATTTTCCCGTATATATAGTTCAATTTGTCAATCTTTTTTAACTTAGTATCACGAATGGCTTTGACCAACTCTGAAAATGGTTCGCTAGTCGCGATCCGTGACCTTCTTCTCGTTGGTCTGCTTGAATCACATTTTTCTCTAGCGAATAATGTAGTACCATGTAAACTAGAGCCGCTTGGAGAGTTATAATCATTCCATTTAAACTTTCCCCGCATCACATTGCTACCGCAGCGTAAACCTATAACAAGCCCGATACGAAAAGTGCCCCCAGCACAATGAATTAAAGTTCGCATAAGAACATCAAATCATAGCAGACCGGCATCAGTACTGGCAATCAATATTTTTCGTATGCTTGGTTGGAGTTGAAAGTCTCTGCATTGTGGAGTTTCATATTATCTTGAAATTATATCATCATATTCTGATTTAGTCAGTTACCCGCACATTTTCAGTTTCAAGAAAAAAATATGAATTGGCAATAAAGGAAATAAGAAAGATCAAATGCATAAATCAACAAACACAATATTTTGGAAAGGGGACCATTTGGAGCTTTTCTACACCAGTTTTGAATTGCAGTGCACACAGGTTATTGACTAGCCATTTATAAGAACCTGGTAGACCTTTTTCAAATACCTTTAGGAGACAAACTCGCCTTTGGCAAGTTAACTTTGGAATACAGTGGACTATTAGTCGTCAAAATCTCATATAACGTAATTGTTGGTATTCAATAGGTAGCTCAGTTGTTATCATTGATCTGCTAATGGCGGAGAGTCAGAACCCTTCTCTTTAGTTTGTTAAGACACTTTTTAAACAAGGCCGTCTCGAGGTATATGCATATTGTCACCTGTCTGTCAAATATTGAGACCAGCCACTTTCAGATTGCGAACTAGCCAATTACTGCCTATTCTCTTCAATATCTCATAAAAATGACTTTTGGATTGCACGGTACTCATCATGATGAGGAGAAATTCACACCAATTAAGTTACAGATGAAATCACATCCAAACGTACCGTCCTCATCTGACACAAATATCTCCAGATTCTCGCCGTCGATAATTCATACACCCCGACTGATTTCCGTTCTTTCATCGTCCAAGTCTTCTTCTAGACCATATAAAACAACATCCATCGACATGATACCGCCTGATACGGTAATGCAAGAAATGAAACCTGACCGTCCTATCTCGAATGATTCTATTGGTACCTGTAGCACAGAGATATTTTCCCCAGAACCATCCGACGCAACATCGACTTCCAATGACACCGAAGAAGATACAGATGATATAGAAGTGCCAAATAGGTTAACGCCATACGCTGATAATGGATCTGCTGTTAGAAATCAGTCAACTGCTTCAGTTGGCTTTCAAACGAAGGGCAAATCGCTTGAGAGTTTAGAAAATCATCAAAACTCTGTGCCAGTGCAAAATTCACAAGAACCCCGAGATTTACCAACAGTTCCAATCATAGACTTTGCTAATTGTACCAATCGTTCTTATCAAGGAGCATCAAATCATAGAAACGCTCATTTAGATAGAAAAGCTTCAGGTAGGACACAATCTGTGCATTCGTTGCGATATATACCTAACTCTCCACCACTCTCAAAGAGTTCCATCTCAAGTTGTCCCCAGGCATATAGTTGCACAAACATATCACTAGTAGCAGATCAGGGTTCCGTGAATATGCCAATGCGTTACAGATTAACACCCTCGCAAAGGTATAGATTAAGGAAAGAACAGAGGAGCGCTGATATACGGAATGTTATAAAACAGAAAGAAAAATTCTATGATGACCAGGATAATATATTTGAGACGCAACCGGTCGACGTTGATAAGTCATTAATTTTCAACATACCTACGGCATCCTACTCAACTAGCTCATTTTTAACAAATACCAAATCTACTCACAAGGATACAATCATCGGTAGTTTCGACCCAACAAACAATAATCGTTCATCAGCCACAATAAATCAAAGGAGTTTAGGGCTATCTCACAAGAGTCATACTACTGGGGCTTTGTTAGGGAATCAATCTTCAAAATATCTGGATGAAGTATCGGTCACAGCCATACCGGGAGTATCGAACATAAACGACTCACAATATATGCAGCAGACAATCGATAACCTTTCAACACTATACTTAGATAGCAAGTCCCATAAAAACTCTGAAAAACAGATAAGCGCAAGATTCAAGAGTTCTCAGAATTTACCATTTGAGTTCAAAACTGCGAGTGAAAAAGGTTTGGAAGATTTGATGCTAGTTTCGAAGACTAAGCTAAACTCAGTTAGTCAAGCGAGGCCGTACTGGCTACCGCCAATGAAACTGAGCGAGAAAAAATTGCACGACAAGCAAATCTATAATTGCATAGATGATGCATCCAGAGAACAGCTCTCAAAGAAAAGACTGATTGACAACCTAAAGAAAAAAAATAACTCCAACCAAGACTACTACCAGAGTATGTTAGAGCGGGGTTTGACAAGGAGATCAACACTACAGAAACTATGGAATTTGATTTGGGTAACGCCTTTGAACCACGATCTACGCTATAGAATATACGATGAGTTATTGCAGAGTGATCTGAGGTTTATCACGGATAATTATGTGGAGCCCTTTGAACAAATGATGCAATTGCTGAATAGAATAAGTTTGCCAGTGGACAAGGAAAAGGAGATAGAGGACTTGATAATTGATAATGTGAAAAGCAAACAAAATATTGGCACAAAGGTATCTGCTGATTTGACATTGCTACTACAATTAAAATCTGTATCTCAATATGGCTTAATGCCAGGTGACGAACTATTGTTTCACCATTTCATAGTAAGTCCATCATTCCAATCTCTTAAAGAGGTTTGGCAAATGGCTAATATGGTCCAAATGACATGTTTTTCTGAATTGTGCAGAGAAAAATATGAGTGCAGGATTTTGAGCTCACACAGCGTTATAAGCCATATTTTCAAGCGGGAGGAATTCAAACATGAGTTCAATTCTCGCTGTTTGAACTTCAACACATGGTGGAATATAATGGCTTATATGGAACATGATATGTTTATGTGGGTTTTGGATATCATTGTGGTCTCTAACAGTCAATCATTTGTGCACCATCCTGTCAAGCCCGCAAAATTTAAAAACAAGAGTTGGGAGTACTACCGGTCAAAAAATGTGGTGGTCAACGATAAGATAATTGTAGCCTTGACTACCAATGTACTGCAGAATTATCACTTTGGATTTAATGATTTGGAGGAGCTTGGCAGTTTAAAGCAGCCTGACTTCACTATACCTGTAAATTCAGAGAACCATGATGATCAACTACACATTTGGAATGGCTTTATCAAGAAATGGCTCTATTACTATCAAAAATTTTGACTCATATAGGAGACATATTAGCTCGCATCAACCTAATTTAATTATTGTTGTCAACTTTACTATCTAATGATAAATATATTTAGGGTTAAACATTTGATTTTTCAAAAGCCTTGCCTAGTTAAGAATTTCTTCGATTGTGGTATATTTTGATTGAGTCACACATCGAGCAGAATACAATAGATTGAACTTCAGGATTGTGAATGCAGGACCATATTGCTCTGCTTGAAATTGCTAGTTTTCAGCATTGATAATTAACTCAAACTAGTCTATGCACCTTTGCGATAGAGCGTTATTATTGCCGAAAGGTTCGAAATGTCTTGTTCTCATTCATATTGGACATACTTCTCTAACATAAATGGATCCGTGTCGTTTCTGAGCTCATTCATATCTCTGTTTCCTCAAATATTGGAAACGTACAGAGATAAGACAGTGGAAGGCTTATCGCCATTTTTTCTTCTAGCATGGTTATTAGGAGATATTACATCATTAGTAGGCGCGATACTTACCAAACAATTATCGTTTCAAATCATACTAGCATTATACTTTCTGTTAAACGACTTTTGTATTTGTTGCCAGTATTACTATTACGGAGTTCTACATCAAAATAAGCTGGCAACGATTGGCCATGAATCGCGTGTACCAACTGACATTGGTAGAGGAGATCATTACAATACACAAGCTCCCACAATGGATAAAGATGCGAGAAAGCATTTGAGGGATCATTTGGCGCAGGATGTATTTAAAACTGTAAAAGTGACAGGTGCTGTGCTACTTGCTCAATCCAAACCCAAAGGTGCAAGAGCATGCGGCATAAACAAAGGGGTTTGCATTCTCTCAGAAATTTTAGAGCTACACCCACTACCTGGGCAGAATAGTGGCCAGCAGAATCATGTTGGCTCATTGCTGTCTTGGGCAGGGGCATTATTTTACGTTGGAGCACGTATCCCGCAACTGATCAAAAACTATGAGAGAAAATCTACTGATGGTATTTCGCCATTTTTGTTTGCTACAACACTTATATCCAATATCACATATAATCTCAGCATTTTCACCAGCTGCAGCTTTAGAGAGTCAGAGGACACTCTAGTTTTTGTTCTGAACGAATTGCCTTTCATAATCGGTAGCGCAGGAACCGTTATCTTCGATTTGATATATTTCTATCAACACTACGTGCTATATTCTGAAGATGCTAAATTGAGGAAATTGGAACATGAATACGCCACATGTAGCGAGCACGTTATCAACGAACATAGCGCTTTGCTGAACTAACAACATCGAAAAATCCGCAGAAGCACCAGAGTGATAGCGTTCCAATTCGAGGCAATAGATCGTTTAAAGCAAACTTCTCTGCGAAAATATAACAGAAACATGTCTGAACCATAATTTATAAGGGTTTATGAGAGAATCATTCGTTTATTTGCCGTAGAGACCGTTTCCATATTACGTAGTGTCATAAATGAAGAGTATCGCTTCTTTTAGTATAAAGGTTAACTCTTTAGTCAACTGTACCGTATGTATGATATAATAGCATTCATCAATTCTGAAACCGAATTACACTACATCTTCTTCATTTGAAGTTTCCTGACCTCTTCCTCCATCCGTTTAACTTTACCTTGCATTTCTTCCAAGTCACCATTCAGTCTTATCCTTTCATTAACAATATTCTGTTCCCATTGTCTAAACCTCTGTTCCTCTGCTTTGACTTGATCAGTGAAGTATTTCTTCAAGGCATTTTCCTCTTCTTTAAATTTAGGATTGTGAGACAACTTTCTACCCGCTGCTTTGACTGGAATATATGGATTTGTTGCAGATCCTAAATTTTCGTCACTTCCTGCACCTTCTAGTCTCATTCTGCGATAAGTCTCATAGTGTACCTCATTAGTGGAACTAATCAACTCGAGCATATATGTTCTTTGTAAGAGACTTCTCAACTTCCTAAAATCGCAATGATTATCATTCTCAACCTCTGCAAGTCCCCAGTGATACTTTCTTGCCACAACTTGTGTGCCATCACCCTTGTCAAATTTCTTTTCAGAGCCGATTACGGAAAAAGGCATAGCTTCGATTAATTGGCGAGCATGTTCTATAGCAGCAGAGTTTTCATCCAAGCTTGAGGAATGCATGGGTGGTGTGAAGATACGAATCTGTTGGGCTTCGATCACTTGTCTTATTCTCAACTTGAAAGTTGATAATTCCTGTGCTGTTAGCGTGTCAGCTTTTGCAATGACAGGTATTAGATTTGCACGGGTAGACAAGCGTTTCATAGTCTCAATATCAATCGGTTTCAGGCCGTGCCCAGTAGGCCTTATAAAATACAATACAGCATGAACTCTAAGATCGAACTTCGTTTTGCGAAATGGCTGTTGCTCTTGGTGCATGTACGACTCGTGCTGGTCATCGATGAAGTCAATAACAGTTTGCCATGCTTTATTATTATTAACATTGTCGCCAAAACCAGGAGTGTCAATTATGTTCATCCTGCACTGGAAACCTTTTTCCTCGAGTTCTGCCCGAGTGACATCAATTTCAACCGTGCGGCGAATGGGACCCTGGCGTCGCTGGGCGCCGGAGGAATGCTTCAAGGTGGTTTGGAATAAAGTGTTGATGAAAGTTGTTTTGCCGAGTCCGCTTTCGCCACACACCATAAGCGTGAAATACCCCCCGTTTTCGTTCACAATCTTGTAGCGCTGTGCTGGTAAGCTAGCTATAACAGAGTTGCTGTCAAGCGCAATATTATTATTCAGTGCTGGAGGATTGAATTCTTCAGTCATTGTTCCTTCCGTGTGCTCCAAATTTATCCTTATATTAGGCCAAGTATCAGTACACTGCTAAGACAATCACACGCAATTCGAGTACTATCCCTAACGATAGCAAAATCGCGCTAGAAACCACCTGAATTGCTCGAAGTTGATGCACAACTACTGTCTGAGAATTCGTTTTAACTCGCTTTCATTTCGCGTTTTGATCTGTATATTCTTGATCTTTATTTTTCTTGCAAGCCATGACAAGATCCGGGTAAAATCGTT
Source organism: Oligophagozyma castellii (assembly GCA_030556345.1). NCBI lineage: Eukaryota > Fungi > Ascomycota > Saccharomycetes > Saccharomycetales > Saccharomycetaceae > Oligophagozyma > Oligophagozyma castellii. The sequence continues at coordinate 461,470 of JAKTPW010000006.1, forward strand.
GATCATTTGACTCAGAGTAGAATATATTCATTAATGTATAATATGGATTTGAAGTTGGTCAATCCGGCAGTTCAATTAGCTAGAAATTGCTGGAATTTTGTTATTACGGCATCTGAACCCTTACTATTAGGATTACTAAAAGAGTGCTCCTTTATTGAGGATATTTTCAATCCGCCGTGGGTTTTTTGGCAAGATCCAGCTTAAGCAGGTGGAGACACAAGAGATAGAAAGAGCTGAAGAAATTCACACATACGCCACATCCAAATTGATATAGGCAAAATTGAAGTTTTCAGAGATCCGAATGTCTGAAAAACAGCTTGTTGAGTACACACGCAAGATCTTACTTGACCTCCAAAGTTTCAGCCCGCACGATCTTCATGAAGCACTGACACTGGTCCTGGAGCTTCTAGGACAAACCTTGAAAAAATCCGATGAAGAGACCATTGCACTCTACGTGAAAGTTGCCAGTTTTCTGTCCTGTCTTCGTTCATCGGGACTCGACCACAAAGCTCCATATATTGCTGCGGCAGCCCTCGCCGTCCTACGATATTCTGAGGTGGTCGATTTACTATCACACTCCTCAGACCTTGGTCTTCAGCTGGATGATAACGCAGAATCCGAAAGGGTGGCCATTCTCGATATTGTGGGAACTGGAGGCGACGGCAAGGACACGTTCAATGTCTCTACCTCTGCAGCAATAGTGGCTGCCGGAATACCAGGTATCAAAATATGCAAGCATGGAGGCAAGGCTTCCACTTCCAATAGTGGAGCTGGTGATCTCATCAACAGATTGGGATGCGACACATCTAAAGTCAACGCAAAGACAGTACCGACATTGTGGAGTAACAACAGCTTTCTGTTTCTCTTGGCGCCCCACTTTCATTTTGGTATGGGTCATGTAAGCATGATCCGCAAGATGCTGGGAATTCCTACTATATTCAATGTATTGGGCCCCTTACTGCATCCCGTGATACATGTGAATAAAAGAGTTCTTGGAGTCTATTCCTCAGTGCTGGCTCCCGAATATGCGCAAGCGGCAGCCCTCGTCTATCCAGATAGCGAGACTTTTGTAGTCTGGGGTCATGTGGGACTAGATGAGGTCTCTCCAATTGGCAAAACCACAGTTTGGCACGTACTTGGACCTGAGAAGATTGATGTCTTTGACATTGAGCCCTCAATGTTCGGGTTGCAAGAACATTCACTGGAATCTTGTGCATCTTTAGGCCCTGAGGCCAATGCAAGAATTTTGCGGGATGATATACTTTCGGGAAAATATAAATTGGGCGATAACAACCCGATCTACGACTACATTCTCTTGAATACTGCGACACTCTACTGTCTCAGTGAGGGTCACAAGGATTGGAAACTGGGTGTTTCCAAGGCAAACGAAAGCATACAATCAGGTAACGCACTGGCGGCTCTACAGAAGTTCCTCGACAGCGTTCGAGCGATAGAAAATTAGAAATACACGTAATTAATAAATATATGCCATGATGGACCCATGAACCTCCCGTCTCCACTCGTTATATGTATATATATATCATGAAACGTTCTGTTGTCTCTGTGACGCTAGCGTCAAGTGTCATGTTACCCGGTTACTCAGCGCCAGATCAAAAAGCTCAGCACTAAATGTAAACAATAAACCACTAAACTCTTGCAGACATTCATCGTGCTTTTGTCCATTGGAAGCCACAAAATCCGAGGAATCCAGGATACTCTGTGGTACCATTGAAACTAGCATTATAGAATCAGTACGACGAGTGGAACTTGGAATATCGATTCTCCGATAAAGATTTATATTCCGTCGATGAAATAAATTACACCACCAACTGTCATATCTACACTCGCAGCCTATAATATCATAAAAGCTTGGAGAAGTATACATATATTACTGGAGCACCTCGATTGCTGTGTTTCATCGCAATACAGTCATGAACCGAAATGGCAAGATACCTGAGTTCACGCCAATCGGTTACGTGAAGGAAAAAAGGGCATCTGGTGCCGTGGACTTGCGATCGCCGATTGCTAATCACCAGCCTGGGTTCTCAGAGGAGTACGAAAAAGAGAACCAGGAGCGGATATCCAGCAGAAAGGCCCGGAAGAGGAACTCGAACGATACAGTGAATTCTAGGAGATTATTCAGCGATAGTGATGACAGTGTTAACGAAGAAGACGACGCCGCTGTCTCGTTTGATCGTGCAGATAATTCGATATCGGAACTAAATTACGAACTGCCGCTACGTCCAAGCAACAACGTAACCTTTCAAAACACGCGCAAGAACCTCCTACCATCACTTGAAGAAAGGTCTAATATTACTCATCCCATAAAGGAACAACAGATTAGATTGAGTAATTTGGAAAAAGAAGTACAAAACCTGCGTTTACAATGTTTACTTTATCGACAATCGTTACTAGGATCCCGAGGGCCGGAACAGCAAAAGCATATGACTAAACTAATAGAAAAGGCAAGCACAGGAGAACAGATAAATTTGGAACTTTCGGAAGAAAATAAAACTCTCAAGCAAAAAATAAGTGATCTCTCAAATCAACTAACCGCGAAGGAGCTAAACCATGTAGATAATGAACAAACAACACCCATAGAAAGTGAATTGGCGAAATTTAAAAATGAGTGGCAATTGCTCAAAGAAGATCATGAATCGCTCAAGAAATTCCATGAAGACTTCAAAACTGAGACAGAAACCTTGAAGACTAGCTGGAATGAAGAGAAAAGAGAGCTAGAAGATCAAATACGTACTCTAGAATCCAAAATAGAAATATTTGTCAGTCAAAATAGAAATCTAAATTTGCAAACCAAAGAATTACAAGAGTTACTAGAGTCTCTTAAAGGAGAAAATGAAAAAATACTATCAGAGCACAAGGCATTGCGCTCTTCCAAAGAAAAATTGGAGGATTCATTACAAGCTAATGAAAAAATATTGCTTCGATACAAGGACGAAATAGTAGGATTAAAAAATGGTATGCAAGTGTCTACAAGCACAAGTAGTAATGAGATATCAACATTGAAGGATTTACTGACGGAGAAGGACAAAGAACTGGCGAAGTTGATCTCTAACCGAAAATCGATGGAAACAGAACTTGGTGAAATTAAAGCGCATCTTGATGCTTCTGAACAAAAACGTCACGAACTAGAGTCACAGCTCAGGCGAGCAGTTAGTAATACCGCTTCCATGGGAGACTCAAATCGGCACATGCTTGACGAGAAAGAAAGTGAACTTAGAGACATGATAAACCAGAAAAATATCGCTGAAGCCAAGAACAAAGAATTGAGAAGTGAAAATTCCCAATTACGTGAAGACCTGGAAATCTTGAAAACTTCTAATTCAGATCAATGCGAAACAATTGAGCTCTTAAGAGCTGAACTCCGAAAGGTAGAAGGTCAGATTAAGGACTCTGTTGGCCATCAGCAATTGCTGGAAGAAAAGTTAAATGAAAAGGAGAAACATATACAGCAATATAAGGCTAAAATTGAATCTCGAGAAAATGAACTGGGAACAAGGGCTTCGAACTTGTTGAAAGATGTTGAAACTAAAGACAGTTTAATTGAAGAGTTGAGGAAAAAAGTTGAAAACTTACGAAGACAAGTTGCGCAAAGTGCCATGAGATCTTCTAACGAAGTCAATGACCAGTTACGCAAAAAAAAAGAGCTTATTGAAACGCAACAAGCCGAGATCAATAGGTATAAAACTGAACTTGAATCACGGATGTATGCTGAAAAAGATACAATTGCTCTTTACGAAGAGAAATTGGATCACATGAAAATTGACCTCGAGGACACTAAACGAGAATTGGAGAACAAAGTACATGAGTTGGAGACTTTGAAACAATCTACTGTCAATGATAAAGTTCTAGAGGAGTTAAAATTACAGTCATCGAAAGCACAAAAATTTTTTGACGATGTTCTAGCAGAAAGAAATGGCCAAATCGAAAAGTTGCGGTCACAAATAATACAACTGGAGACCAACGATTCGAATGTTGCAAATGTTATAGATGAGTTATCTCGGCTGAAAGAGGCATACGCGCAAAAGTACGAAGCCAATCAAACATTAAAATTGGCCAATCGAGATTTGGAACAGAAATTCAACAGGCTTCAAGATGATTACAAACACTTGCAAGCAAAACATCGCGCCAGTGAGACTAGAAACTATATGGAGCTCAATAAGTTACAAGATGACAACATCAAACTTCTTCGTCAATTGGATGAAACCAGTATTGTTGGTGGCTCTCAGGAATCCAGATATCAGGTGTTGGAGGACATGATGAATTTGTACCGCTTGAAGTACCACCGAGAGGTCGAACGAAATAATGACATGTATGTTGCGTTGGATTATTTGAATCGTGTTCTTCGCAATGCTACAAGTATATCAAAGAATGATATTATGAAAGTAGAGAGCGAACTGGATCGAATTGCAAACCATCATATCGCTGGGTCTGCAGATGAGATGTATATTGGTAGTGCACCGAATAGTCGATCGTCAAACCTATATGATTATCCGACACTAAGGTCACCATATATGCGACCACAAAATTATGCAGCCCAAGCTCGGCAACGTTTCAGAGTCTACGCTTTGTTTGTTATGGCTGCTTGCCGTATGAGAAGTATTGCGATTAAAAGAAGAATAGAGGATAACCGTATGCGTATATTGCAAAGGGATATTGACAGGAATAGGATATCCTGGTAATTAAATGTGTAATTTTAGGTTCTCTTAATAATTATGGAGGAGTTCGACGAGAACGCTGTATAATAGTGAGTATGTGTAACACTTCCATTTCATTAGTTGTAAAAACCCAAGAATAGTCAAATAATAGCTAAAGTGATTCAGCGACAAAATTCACTGCGTTTTCAGCGTCAATCGCTACCCGTCGTCGAATTCATAATTCCTTATTCGCATTGATTATTGTTTTCACTCTCGTGCTCCAACTATCAACGATAACTCCGATTTGTTCTATAGCTTCAAATCTGCTCTCTAGATCGTCACACAACGATAGGATACGATTTAACTTTTCTATCTCATAATCAATCTCTTTTGCAATTTCATTAACATGTTCACTTTGCTTTCTACACATGCTGGTTGTTTCAGCTTCGATATCCTGACAATATGATCTCATCGAACTGACCAAACTATCAAAGTTCTCACATAATCTTTCAACATCAAAAAGCTCGCCATTGGCACTCATGTCATAGTAAAGCCAAGAGGTTTTATTTAATTCAGGGATTTCTATATCCATAGATCTTGTATGAGGTATGATTTTACTAGTTTCAGCTAAAAACAATATCAATGAGTGAGAAAATCTGGAGAACTTAAAGCACACAACCGTTATTAGATCTAACAAGGCATACCAAAAAACAAACTCACGGTAACCGTAATATTACTCATAAGACAGCAACATATTCCATGTCTAACGGGATATTTTTGACGGACTTACCTGCGAGGAGGTCCCATGGGCAAGGCAACCCTTTGCTAAGAAAGATACAAAGGGCTTGCCGGATGTCGTTGCCTGAACCTGATCTCGCCCTCAATTTGGATGTTGCCGACTATATCAATGAGAAACAAGGAGCAGCATCGAGAGATGCTGTTTTGGCTATTGCTAGATTGGTCAATAATGCGGATACCCACACTGCGGTGTTCGCATTGTCCCTTCTAGACGTGCTTGTTAAAAACTGCGGGTATCCTATTCATCTACAGATTTCTCGTAAGGAGTTTTTGAACGAACTTGTGAAGAGATTTCCAGAGCATCCACCTCTAAGGTATTCTAAGGTTCATCGTTTAATCCTTACTGCAATTGAAGAATGGTACCAGACGATATGCAAGCATGCACCATATAAAGATGATCTAGGCTATATTCGTGATATGCATAGGCTTTTAAAATACAAAGGCTATGTTTTCCCCAAGATTCATGAAGAAGACTTGGCAGTATTGAAGCCATCGGATCAGCTGAGAACACCCAGTGAAATTCAAAAGGAACAGGAAATACAGCAAGCCGCAAAGCTTGAAGAGTTAATTCGCCGTGGTAAACCTGAAGACTTGCGTGAAGCAAATAAGCTCATGAAAATCATGGCTGGATTCAAGGAGGACAATGCGGTTCAAGCAAAACAAGTAATTGTCAATGAACTGAATAAGCTCAAACGCAAAGCTGATTTGCTCAACGAAATGATGAGTACTTCAGATAATCCTGACTTGAGCAATGAGACAGTAGACGAGTTATACGGTGCTTTGAAAGGAGCCCAACCAAAATTCCAAAAAATAATAGAGGAGGAACATGAAGATGATACCTTAATCCAAGGTCTATTAAAATTCAATGATACTGTTAACCAAATTCTTGAGAAGTACTCCCTATTCAAAATGGGTAACTCAGCTGCGGCGTCATCTATAAAACCAGATGTGCTTTCTCAAAAGCCACAGGTTTCTGGCGGAGCCCTTGCTAATGAGATAAACTTGATAGACTTTGATGAAGATGATATCAAGGTTGATTTGACTGATAAGAATAATACAGATACCGATGACGCTAAAGACTTACTTGGAGATTTTAATGATTTGAAGATATCTGAAGTAGACAACAATGGTACCACGAACGGAGCAGGTGAAATATTTTTGGGAGGCTCTGACAGTCCTAACCCCGCATATGCCTCCAGTGATAACAATAATTCGGATCTTCTAGCTGAGTTGACACTATCCAACACTCTTTCATCCGTCAATTCTAAAAGGCTGTTAGTTAGCGATAGCAGTAACTTAATGATCAATTTCGAGGTTCAGAGAGAAAATGATTCAAGACTACATTTGAAAACCTTTATTTCGAATAAAACCACATCGTTGTTGAACGATTTTGTTATTTTATTGGCTGTCCCCAAATCAATGAGTCTAAAACTAAATGCCCAATCTGCTAGTAACTTAGGGCCTTTAGCCAGAGATGGAATAACCCAAGAAGCATGGATTGATGGTGCGCGGTTGAACTCAGGAAAACCGCTTAAAATCAAATGGAAAGTAGATTATAAGATGAATTCAAACATGGTGGAGGACACAGGACTTTTCACATTGCCAAATCTTTGAACTGTAATTGTGAGCCTGAAACACATGGGTCATGGTCCTTCTTTGTTTTTGTTGTGAGGGACGAAATATCACGTTCCATTATATTAAGGTAGGTAACAGTTATCGAGCCATTATTTAGTATTGTGATTATATCTACTTTCGTACTACCCTTACTGCCTTGAAATTGATCAGCTAAGATACATATCGTAAAATTGATCATATCATAATTTATTGAATGCACTCATAAGCTAAAATATAAATTTATATACATATGTGTATGAGTAAGGTTATGCGTGTCGTTCTCAACACAATGATGCGCCGAGATCATCTGTTCTGTATCCTTTGTAAAATATCTTGAGGAGTTGGCGATTCTATATTGGGACTGGAGCTTAAATGTGACTTAGCGTTGATCAGACCATTGTGGGTACTGTCGCCCGTACTAGAGGTTGCCTCGATATTTTTTATGGAAGGTCTATCGGTTATTTCGAGGGCATGATCCTGCCAATTTCTGGTAGATTCATGGGGATTTTTGCTATTGTTTTGATTTTGATTTTGATATTTCCTTGCCTCCTCTCTATAAAAAGTCTCAGCAACTTCTAAGGCTTGATGATGCGTAAGTTCAGGCCTTGTACTCATAAATTCATCAGCATACCCTTCAATAACCTCTTTTTCAGTTAATCCTGCTTTAGATACATCGCTGAACTTTGAGCTTACGACATTAGTATCTTTTTCATCAGCATTTTCACCGTTTCGTATTTTCGTCATAGATTTTTGTTGTTTTGAAAGTAAAGCTCGTTTCTGTTGTTGTTGTTGTTGCTGTACTTGATTTTGTTGTTGTTGTTTTTGCTGGAGCCTATTTTTTACATTTTTTCTCAATTGGAGATCCCTTTGCAATGCTTCATCGCGTTGCGCTTTCAATCGTGACATTTCAGCGGGCGTAGCCACTTTCATATTTTTACAGTCAAGTGGCTTTCTTGGTTGTGCTGGGTTGGGTCTTGGAGCGTTCTCTCTTTTTTTCATACATTTTCGCATTGCATCGAACATGCTCGCCCAACGTAACCTTCGATGACCTCTTTGAATTGATTCATGACCGACACCTAATGGCGAAATTCGCCTATTTTGCCTTTGTTGAAACTTATGAGCCTCAATGAGCCACTGCTGAGCTGCATGAGACCTAGGACCCTTCAGCTCATTGAAATGAAACTTTTCGTTCAACTGCACAAAACGCTCAAAACATTGCCATGGTGTCCTGCGTTCAATATTGGAAAGATATAAATGCGTTGTCCGATGTATCATATGCGCGCTTATTAGTTCCCAATTATAAGCATATGAGTTTATAAATCTAACCAAATCATGATCATCTTCAGGCATCCATATGGTTGGAGTTCTATTTTGCAGATACTTGATGGATGGTACCGGCGGCGGCCTCAAATAGTGATTACGCCGATTGCTGGCAAACATGCCTCTTCTCTTGCTTAATTGATATAAAGACGTTTCATCATCAACTATTTGTTTCTCAATGAGTTTATAGAAATGATTATCATCCAATGGCACCAAAGATTTCGAGATTGGAACGAAAGGTAGATCATACACCGAGTTATCAGCCTTCTCGTCAATATCTAAGCCCCTATAAGATGGTAAGTCTTTCAAGATCCCTCCTGTTGCCTTATTTAGATCTTCTAGGTCGACATTAACGTTGATTTGATAAGGCACATCGAAGTCCTCATGACAAGAAACAGGAAGTTTTAACGATTGATTTGAAGTGGATTTTTCACCTTTAATCAAATTTGGAACATCCTTGTCTGTAGTGGATAATATTGGATCACAAAGTGCGTCAGTACTTGAAATCCCATTTCCACAAAATGCCATATTAGAGGCCTCCAGGTCTCGTAACATGTTTCCTGAGTTTGCTTCTATTATATCAGTTTCATATTCGACTTGAAAGTCATCATTACCACTTCTATTCAATGAAACAGATTTCTCATTGTCTTCTACCTTCAAGTTTATCGATCGAGTATCTTGCACTTCTTTTACACCATTATTCATTACATTCCCTTTTGCAGGTTCAAATGTATTTTCTAGAGCTTTCGGACAAACAACTTGAATTCGGTTATCAGAGGTCGCTAAAGGTGAATCAATACATGCCGCTTTTTTAGCATTTTGTGCCTTAATAGATTCTAAATTTTGACGAATTTCTCTAGCATCCTCTGTATCTTCCTGAAAATTGGAGTTCGAACAGTTAGAAGATGTTACTCTGATACAACATACTTTACCGTAAGTCCAATAATCCATAATGGCTCGTGATACGGCGAGGCAGCAAGAGATTTTGTACTTTTTGCCCTCAATGAAATCTTCTGCCAACCATTTAGCTTCTTTCAGTAAGTACGAATGGTGCGTGTTATTTCGATCGAAGGAGTCCACGTATCTTTTTGGTTGTCGCAAAGACCATAAATCAACTCTTCGCAACTCTTCGATTCGAGAACTCACAACAGTTATCCTTGCTTCATTGAGTGCATTTTTTAGGGTCTCAGAGTTCAAGGTTTTGTGTGCTCTTGGAATGAGAGTAATCAATGGGAGCGTTTGCGCCATGTACCGAAGTTCAGCCAAAGGCAAGGCATGAGCTACTTTGGAAGGAACATTCTCCTTTTGCACTATATATACCTGCTCCTTAGAATTCGGATTTCGGGAATTATACTGTTCTACCTGTTCATTGCGAGTAGCAACTATATCTTGTAAGAGATGATCTCTGAAAGCATGCTTTTGATCAATAGGAGTTGGGTAAGCATCGCATATAACTCGAGAGTATTCAGGCGGCAGAGTAGTTTCCAATGTCCGAAGAGGCTCAGTTTGTGTAAGGGAATTCTGAGGCTTTGAAAGGTTCCTTTGATTGCCGATTTCATCGTTTTTAGTAAGAGACCCCTTTTGTCTTTTTAAATCAGACTCGCCTTCCAAGGCCTCACCTGGCCTCTTATAATTGTTTTGCGAGGCGATCTCCTTGCGCTGAGGTTCGGGATCTAGGGTAGTCAGACTTTCCAGTCTCAGACGTATTCCATTTTTATAATTATATTTATCGAGGAATTGTTGTGCATCAGACTCGTAGTTTCGTTTTTCAGCACACTGGCGCAGATTTTTTAGCTTTGAAACGTAAAATAATCGCAGAAGTTCACGGTCCCTTTGTCGCAAAACGTTTTCCAATACCTCTCTATTTGAAACATCTGCTGGTACACCCATTGCAATATGAAGCAGAAAAGAGGTTCAATAGGAAATTTCTATTGTAGAATAAGTACTCCTGCATTTACAGAATGCACGAAGCGTAGGAAATCAAAAAATACGAGATGACTGCGGTGGGATTTAATTTTGCCAACGAAGTTCAGCCAGAATTCTTGATGGATGGCCTAAAAGGTATGCAATAAATCGAATTGTACGGATTGAATTGATTGATAAATTTAGCGCGTGGAACGTCGGGGTGGTATGCAATCTCAGTACAACTTCACCCGGACAAAGCCTTTTTCGTGATCAGTGATATTATCGAAAAAATTTCAGACAGCTTCACCTATCGCACACAAATTCCTGAACTGAAGAGACAGCTGAGACGAAAATTGCCTTATGATTAACTACCTCTTTCCTGTTGATATAGCTGTAAATTCTTGACAGTTCCTGACTACCACCCCAACCAATAAGTATGCCTCAGAAGCTTTCCTTCTCCGTATCGTCAGCACTTTGCCACTGTGCCGGGCAACTTGATTTTCTTATTTTCAAAACTTCGTCACATGAAATCCCTACGTGATTATTGTTAAATCCAAAACAAGCACGTGACTTGAAGGTTGGTAGGTGCTAGCCTAACATTGAACCTTGCTACAGTTGGAACTCAAACCTGATTAGAATTCATTGCTGCCCAGGATCTCATCTAGCTTTATTTCTTTATCGATAGTATTGACCCTATTTTCTAACTTGGATAGGCATTATTCTGCACTCATAAATAACAGAAAGACAAAATTTCAAAACCCGAACTTGAATACTTACATGTACTGATACTTGGAGAGTTATCCTGTTCAGAACTCGCTAGCCATTTTTCAAGTCAGGCCGCCAAGATTATTCACCTGATCGCTTAAAATCACCAGTTTTGCATCTCATTCTCGAGCTCTTTGATGCTCATTACCAAACCTTCATGATCAAGGATCATATAAGTGTTGATAAGACCTTTCCTAGGCTCACTGGAATGCATAATTTTTACATGCTTTTCAAAAAATCTGTCCTCCTCGTGGAAATAATCAATTTCTGAAGCTCCTTTAGTTCTCTTTCTAGACCTTTCAATCGAGCCCGATGACTTCTTACCATTAAATTCATCATCATCTTCGTCCAAGTCAAAGTTAACCTCATATTTTCTGCTGGTAATAACATAAAAGTCAAAGTCCTTTCCATCACCATTAGATTTGGCATCTTCCATAGTAATACGATACAATGGTGGAATTACTTCAGGTGGCATGTTGATCAAACGCTCAGAAAGCACAATAGCACATTTCTTGTTCGCTTGGTTATCAATCGTCTCGAAAAATGTATTCAGTTTCGTGTCAACCTTGTGCAGATATTTGACATAGTCTGCGTCACGCTTCTCTTTGTAATCAATGATTGACATGAAACAATAAGGATCAGAGTCTTTACCATCGGTTTTGATCGTCGTGGTTGGAGACTCAAGAAGCAAATCGGCTAATGCACTGAGTTGAACTCTTTGTGATTCTTGTGGGCCTAATAACTGCCTTAGTAAGTTTTTGAATGAATGAAAATCTACCTCAGGATTGCCATCAAAGAAGTCAAAATCAACATTTATGACCTCTTCATCACCATCTTGCATACCTTCGTCCTCTTCAGAATCAGTGCTGCTGATGTCAATTTCAGAATCTGAACCATTTTCTCCACCATCGTCAATAGAAGGTTCGTTTCTTCTTTTTCTGTTGGTTGTCAGTTCACTCAATTTAATAGCCTGCATTGCTTGATATCCAAACGTGGTACCTACTATCGAACTCAAGTACGTTGAAACATAATTGCGACTATCAAGTCAAATGTGTTCAAGCTCATCACACTAAATTAATATCGAAAAACTAATAAAAACAATTTGGTCAATATCGAAACTGTATTTGAAAGTTACATACATGCCAGAAAAAAATATCACTCCAAAACCACAACATCACGATAAGTAGGTAAAATATTCTATAAGTTAAACACTTGACCCTAACTTTTCGATTACAAGGAGGCCTGCCGCGTTTACGAAAGAGTAGAATTTTCCGGCATGACTTGTTTCATTCCATTTCACATTAGTTATCATTACACCATGCGGATTGATCGTAGCTTTGCTCAATTCATTAACAACTAGATTATGCACCTCGTAGTTATCCTGCAATCTGTATTTATTTAGATGTGGATTGTAGTCCCATTTCCATAGTTTCAAGAATTTATTTGTGTTTGAGTTATTCTTGACACCAGTCAATAAGCGCCTGGCCAAATTGTTTATCATGAGACTTCCATCCGCACCTCCAAATAGAACCATGGGATGTAAACGTGAAATGGCCAACGACGTTATTGTATTTTCTAGTGACGCAACAGGTTGTATTGAAAATGCAGCTCTCGGTACCACAGTTTTCAATGTGTTCGTACCATCTGCCAACACAAATGCATTCAATTGAGATGAGTACACCATTGGCGAAATATTTGATCCCCTAAAACGAGTTACCATTGATCTAGTTGTGAATATGCATTCTAAATTGAACATATACTGAAATCCATCAACAGATATAGTGCTCGCAACATTGGTTTCGTTATACGAGGAATATGCGACAATTACCGATAAAATATAAGAGTCATGAACTTTTTGATAAATGGACGGTACTTTTGTCTCTAAAAGTTCGAATTGTGAAATATAACCATTAGAACAACCACATATGATGCTATTATCATCCCAAAAATCAAAACATGTAAGGGAGGTATTGGGTAATGAAATTGTGATGGAAGTCTTATCACAGCGTACGTACTGAAGCTCAGAGCTCGTTACCAAACGTGTGGGTATCTCGATGAAGTGCAGGTTCCCATTTTGCGATATGAAGCCCAGTAAACCCATTGATTGATCATTGAAGGTTCCTTCATGCCATTTCAGATCCCAAGATTCACCGTGTTGATGTAGAATTACTAGCTTTTTTGTGAATGTCAATTTTTCGGTATCGAACTCGAAAACCTGAAGAGATGATATATGATTTTCTTTAGTGAACATTCGCAAGTGACAATTAACCGGCTGATTTTTGTACTGCGATGCAGCTACAATCAAATACTGTTTGGCACCTTCTTTATTAAGCCATACCATATCAGTAACTAGTCCACCAGTATTATATATAAACCCATCCCTTTTTGTATTTTTCAGCACAGGAAATTCATATCTCTCATCTATACCTATCAACAATTCCGTGTCTCCAATTACGACTTGGGCAGCTTCATCACTTAAATTGTAAAGAGAAGCAAACTCACTTTTAGATAAGTCAGCATAAATGGTTTGATTCATACCGTCTTCATACAAATTTCGATTTTGAGAAGGCCTTACGCAGTTGACGTAGCATGGCGAATCTGGTAGCAAATTCTCCTCTGGAAAATCGAACAATGATGTTTGGTAACCAAGTTTCACCTTGGCCAGCTGTAGAAGCTTTTCTCTATTGAGTCCATATAACCGTTCAATTTTATCCCTAGCTGACGACAAATCCTTCAATGATCTAATTATCCTGCCTTTACTCTCCAATTTAGACATCGAACGCTTGACTGTTTTATCAGTAGTATTTTCTGTGCTTAGTTCAATCCCCAAATCATCTGACTCAGTCTTACTACGTTTGATCCTTCGTTTAGTTTTTGTATTATTTACTTCAGCTAGCTCTTCTGCTTCTTCTAATGGTTCTTCTTCGGGTTCTCCACCGAGTGGCATCACAAAATCATCATCATTTTCCTCTGATTTCAAGAGGTCTTCATCATTCTTAACCAATTGCATCACTGCTTGTCGTGCACGTTTCGAAGATGCACGCTTGCTACGTTTTACAGGCATTTCTTGTTGACTAAGAACCTCATCATTTCTAATTTTCCGTGGCCTTCCACGCCCTCTTTTTATTGGAGTCTTTTCATCCATAATATCTTCTATTGAATTTTATTTAATCAAGTTATGTTGCATTCCAATGTAGTCCTTCAGTTTACTGTCGTTCTTTGAATTTGGCTGTCTTGTCACGGTTTTCTACATGTTTATAACTTGGTTAAATATTGATGAAATGCTCATCGCATAATGTACAAAGAGCATACAAAGGTTTTATTAACATCTCCTTCAACCAATGCGTTGTAGTAGACCACTGCGATGAGTTCTGATCTAGACAGTGATGGTTTTTTTGTAGGCAGTGATGAGGAACCTGAGGAAAAGAGGTTTGAACTACATCTCAAACCCGTTCAAAAGTCAATAGCATTTGAATCTCCAACATTGTCGGAAAATACACCATCGTTACCACAGCCTAGTCATATTCTGATTGAAAGTGAGGGTGAAGAACCGGATGACAAGTCAGAAATTTGTCACTCATCATTGAAGCACAAACGTTCCCGAACAGCACCACTGAGAAATGCTATACCACAAGAAGATGAAACAGACTCCTTCTTTGAGGAGCTGTCAAGAGACAAAAAGCAAAGGGGGGCCAATCGTTCATTAACAACAGATACAACAGCAGGGACGCCTCGGGAGGTGCGAAGAATATTTAATGTAAGGTTTCGATCACAACTTGAGGGATCTTTAGGAAAAAGTGTCCAAGTCAAGGTTCTTGGATCACAACGGTTTTCCAGAATTCTTCCTGAAGCACTGAAAGCGTTATCCAATGCCACGGGTTCGATTTACACGATGGAAAATGTGTCCATGTATTGGAATGATGCACGACTTTTGACATTCATGACCTGCAATTCATTAAGGATTCCGCAAGTCCTTGAGGACGAGATCAGCGACGTTGAGGTCACATTGATATCAAGTTCTGAAGTTGAGCGCAGAGAACAAGAACAGGAAGCAGCAGTTGAAAGTGAGCGAAAACTGTCGGTTACGTCGTGCGCTCCTGCGCCGGACTCATTGGAGCTACAATTTGAACGTGAGCTGACAGAAACGCAAGACACTCCAGAACTATCACAGAATCATATTGAGACTCCTGAGCCAGACTCAGATATAATACGCCTGACTCTAGTTGACAAAACTGAACGTTTAATGGTTCGAGTGCGCCCGGAGACGTCGCTGAGCAAACTTCTGGATCATTACAAAGTTCGTAAAAAGCTCCCAAGACGCACAAAGCTACGGCTACGATTCGATAACGAGCTTCTTGACTCAAAACAGACCGTACAAGATGCACAACTTGAAGATGAGGATATGATTGAGGTTTTCACGTGAACTATCGATGGTTTTAATGCTGATAAACTCAAAATGTACGATATTGAATTTTACATATTGACCAAATACTCACTACGACAACCTTAAAATGAGTGAAACAGAGACAAGGAAGACACTAGAAGAAGAGGATGAATTTGAAGATTTCCCTGTAGACTCATGGCCTGCCGCTGAGAGTGTTCCCGAAGCGCAACCAAGTCTCTGGGAGGAAAACTGGGATGACGTGGAAGCTGAGGACGATTTCACACGGGCATTAAAGGAAGAGCTCGGGAGCAAATAAAGCTGGTCTACGTCTGTCTTAACTAGCCAATTGTGATCATCAACGTTGAATTATATATCTTGGTCATATTAGTGCCAGTGCCAAAAACCTCATGTGAGGAAAAATAGCATGCCAGATGACTCCCTGGGGAAGACGCGGTATTTTATTCTACAAATCAGCAAGAATACATACCTTGTGTATAGCACTATCACGGCCAGTGCATTAGCATCATGGGCTAGTGTCAGAGTAGCCTAAACCTGGCTAAGTCGAGGTTGCACGACATCTATCACTTAGTACGTACGTAAATATGTATAATCGTCAAATTCAAAGGGACCGGTGGCAAACCACAACTTTTAACGCATCTCACTACAACAACAACTCATCACTACATACCGACCTGCTGGACATCATTAAGTGTAAAATATAGATCCTCATCTAACGCTATATCTTGTCGAGAAGCCTCATAACAAGATGGCCACTCTTGAAGAACTGGAGAACCAAAACCTACCTGGTGATGAAGAATTGGATAACGAAATCCTAGGACTGTCCACGCAAGAGCTACAAACGCGTACCAAATTATTGGATAATGAAATCAGAATATTCCGCTCAGAGTTGCAGAGACTTTCACATGAGAGTAATGTTATGCTTGAGAAGATCAAGGACAATAAGGAAAAGATAAAGAACAATAAACAATTGCCTTACTTGGTCGCCAATGTAGTTGAAATAATGGATATGAAAGAGGTCGATGACAAGGACTCTAGCGAATCTACTACACAGGGTGGTAATGTGAACTTGGATAATACAGTTAGCGGCAAAGCAGCCGTTGTAAAAACGTCGTCAAGACAAACTGTATTTTTACCTATGGTAGGCCTCGTGGATCCCAACAGATTGAAGCCAAATGACCTGGTTGGAGTTAATAAGGATTCATATCTGATCCTGGATACTCTACCCTCTGAATTTGATTCCCGTGTCAAAGCCATGGAAGTCGATGAAAAACCAACAGAAACCTACTCTGATGTTGGAGGTTTGGACAAACAGATAGAGGAGCTAGTAGAGGCTATCGTTCTGCCAATGAAAAAATCAGAAAAGTTCACAGATATGGGTATTCGAGCACCCAAGGGAGCTTTGATGTATGGTCCTCCTGGCACAGGTAAAACTTTATTGGCTCGTGCTTGTGCAGCGCAAACAAACGCCACCTTTCTGAAATTAGCCGCACCACAACTAGTACAAATGTTTATTGGCGAGGGTGCGAAACTGGTGCGCGATGCGTTTGCATTAGCAAAAGAAAAGGCACCTACCATCATTTTTATCGATGAATTAGACGCTATCGGTACAAAAAGATTTGACTCTGAAAAATCTGGTGACAGGGAAGTCCAGAGAACAATGTTAGAATTATTGAATCAGTTGGATGGTTTTAGTTCGGATGATCGTGTCAAGGTGCTTGCCGCTACCAATAGAGTTGATGTTCTAGATCCTGCACTTTTGAGATCTGGACGGTTGGATAGAAAAATTGAGTTTCCTCTGCCTTCAGAGGACTCTCGAGCACAGATTTTACAGATACACTCCAGAAAAATGACAACAGATAATGACATAAATTGGCAAGAATTAGCGAGATCGACTGATGAATTTAATGGCGCTCAATTGAAGGCAGTAACTGTAGAGGCAGGCATGATTGCTTTGAGAAATGGACAATCAACTGTCAAACACGAAGATTTCGTCGAAGCAATTGGTGAGGTACAAGCAAGGAAATCCAAGTCTGTCTCCTTCTATGCATAGAGCGATGCCAGTCTTATTATGGTATTGCTTCAAGTTGCAGACGTGGGTATGTTTACGTATTTCAATAAAATTTCATAGTTAATATGCATGCATTGACAGTGCTATTTTCAGTCATATAAATAAATGTGACCTGTAGGGCCAGCACACAACAACTTGCTTGTTTCTTTTGGTAACCAGGATATTCTTGTTACTGGTTGTTTGCCAGGGACTTTCAACGTTTTCAATAAATCTTTGGTTTGCCAATCCCAAATAAAAACCTTACTATTGGAGTCACCCGAACATATGTACTTGCCGTCAGGTGAAAAGGTGATTCCTATTCCATAACCAGCCGAAGAGTGACCCTTGAATGCCGTTTTCCCATGCATTCTATATTTGGGCTTCATACTATAGGCATAAATAGCATTATCCATGCTCTGTGAGCAAAAGTATTGTTGCATTGGATGTGTATCAATATATGGCATCGAATGTTGTGCTATCTCACTGATGTGTTTAACTGGAACATTGACTTGATTACTCCATATCTTCATAGTCTTATCATCCGATGACGAGATAAATTTAGAACCGTCCCCGAAATACTTCAAAGCTAATATGCTACCCTGGTGATAATCATAAGTTTGTACAATCGAATCTCTATCCGATAGCCTCAGGTCATAATGCTGTATTTTTGAGTTTGAAAGTCCTACAATGAATTCATTGTCATTTTGAGGCCTAAATTGTAATGTGTTGGGTATAACCTTACCGAATGTGAACTTTCGTTTGATATCGCCGGTCTCAGTTTCCCATAACCTTACTGTATGATCAAAAGATGAGCTCAAGAATTGTTTACCGCAGCTATCAAAGCTCAAGGCCTTTATAGGCAATTGATGCCCAATGTATTCACTGTTA
Source organism: Oligophagozyma castellii (assembly GCA_030556345.1). Taxonomy (NCBI): domain Eukaryota; kingdom Fungi; phylum Ascomycota; class Saccharomycetes; order Saccharomycetales; family Saccharomycetaceae; genus Oligophagozyma; species Oligophagozyma castellii. The sequence goes on from JAKTPW010000006.1 coordinate 479,867, forward strand.
CATGCTCTTTCATTGTATAATGACCATAATTTAATAGCACCCTGTGTTCCACCGGACAAAAATAAGTGCCCAGTATTAGGAAGAACTTCTATAGCTGTAGTACCTCTCGGATCTGATTTGTAGGTGTGAACAATTTTTTTTGGTAAATAGCACTTCGAGATGGATGACTTTACATCAAAACTGTAAGCATTATCATGGGGCGGGGTCAAAATACGTCGCCTGTCTGTGTAAAATTTAGAACTTTCTAGAGTCGTAGCTTCGGTATAGGTACGATCTTCCTCATCATCTGAATCAGACTTTTCTATATTACTTGATTCAACGCTTTCTCTTTCATTGTCATCACTACTATCTGACCATGATCCCCAGGGACCACTTTGATATCTCAACTTCCTTTTTTTCTTGTAATGACTCTTTGTCAATCTATCATCCGATGGAGGTGAACTAACGCTACTCTCAGAATCATAACCTGCATGCACTAGACCCATTGGCTTTATTATTGTTTTCAAAACTAACCGATCTTTGAGGTCAAATCGAAGTCATATCATAAATTGCTAGAAACCGATAACCTAGATAAGGATAAGACAGAATACTTTTGCAGTACAATTAGACCTCGATTCTAACCGAAGACCCTGTCTATATAAATGGCTCGAATGCCTTCCAATTTACCAAAGTCTCTTTTTGGCTTCATGCCTCTCTATATTGCCGTCGAACTTGCACTAGGTATTACCATATTGAACAAATGCAGTGGAGCTTATGGTATACTCGCCTTGTTCACAGGTCATCCACTAGATGCTATGCAATGGATAACTTATGTGTGGTCGGTACTGACACTGATCGTATATGCACAGGGACTATTTCAGGTGGTAAAACCTGATCTTCTCGTCTTTTCTCAGATTCTGGTCACCTTTACTATAGATACAGTTTTCACATGTTTCATGACAGTGTGGTTTACAGCTATTTGGTTCCAACTCGAGGATTCAAAGACGAAACCAAATGATGCAAAGGCTAACAATCAGGGTGCATCTGAAGGTTATGAGTATTTTGGGACAATTTTCATCACACTAGCAACTTTAACCTTTAGAGCATACTTCAACCTGCTGCTGACCTCTTTTGTACAAGAATTATTACACCATCCTAAGTTTTTGGTGGATTACGATGATGTAGAGTTGAACCTAAAAAACAAAACATTTATTAGAAGATGGTGGATCAAAAGCCAAACATGGTCATATCGTATAACCAAAAGAATATTGAGTTAACATGCATTATTTAAGAACGCAATCAGCTATATCATGAAGTTCACGATAAAAGAATATATTTAAAATGTAAAATAAATAATTGTGTGCTCATAATCATTTATCAGCGTTGACGACTGAACCTGAATTTTGGACCGTCATCATCGTCATCATCATCATCATTGTCATCATCATTATCATCATTATCACTTCTGTTGAAACAATTGGGATTGTTAATTTGTTGATCCTCCTTGTTCATTCCATCAAGCTCTAAAACTCCATCCAATCTTTCTTTCGTCTGATATGCGTCAGACCCGTTAACTGCATCTAAAGACATATATTTCATGTTTTGAGAAGTGTCTGCGAGGGCAGACATATTCGATCGGGTGGGTACCAACTTTAGGCCTGCCTGCATCTTGGGATTGCTGTCTCCCATCGAAACATCGTCGTCACTTGCCTCTTCTGTGACAAAAAGTGGATTTTTTGGCATTGCCAGCTGTTCAGTCTTTGGTTCATGTGAGATATTTGCGATTGCATGATTTATGGTATTACCTTCGCCTGGAGTATTAACATCAGATTGGCTTAACCGATCGAGGATAGATCCTCCAGTCATGTGTGTTCTATCTGAGACCGTGGCATAATCTTGTAATGGAATGTACCTTCTAGTGATAGCATTCCCAGGATGTTTAATGGCAACGCCAATGGTTAAGGTGCCACTCTTGTGCATATATTTTGGCCATGCTTTTATAAACCGCTTGAAGTTCTTTCGTCCTTTATATCCTAGATTTTCAGTAATCTGATTTGAGTTATTAGGAAGAGGTTCTTTCGGCCTCAATAATTCTGTATTGCGTTCCACAATAGCCAATGCCTGCAGTTTATCGAGAGCATGATCGGTTAATTCATCATTATGAATTTCTACAACTGTTGAATTAAACCTCTGCACTTCTCTAGATTTGGTATCTTGAACTGCTTTGACCAGTGCTTCATGACGGGACGACGGTCTTGATGTCACCGAATTGCCATTTCGACGAAAATCGTTGAGAGTTTTGGTTTCTGATGAAGATATATTACCAGATTCCTCATCTGAGGTATCATTCACAAAGGAATTCAATCTCTTCGCTGCGCTGATTCTAACATGATGTTTAGGAGTTTGAGAAATAACATCACTTGAAGCTTTGCTATCCGAATTAATCTCTTCCTGTCGGGATAAATTCATCTTCTCAAAAAGTGCCAAGGAATTATGATTTGGGGACTTATTCTCCACCTTACCTAGACTTGCGGACTTCGTTGTATTTGGAGTTGGATTGGCGAGATCATTCTTATCCTTAGTGAATACATTAGTTTCATTTGCATCACACATTGCTTCTGTGCCATTGACTAAAAATGATTCATCTTTATTCGCTGTAGGTTTCGAGTGCTCATCTATTGCGGCTGGCAAACTTTGGTTTCTGTCATCTGTAGGAGCTCCACCAGCAAAAAAGCTCAAACTATCAAGAGGCTGCACCCTAGGTCGACTAATTCGCTTCTTTTTCTTTGGTGGCTCAACATTCTCTTCAACATTCTCCTTGATAAAACGCTTTTCTTGTGTCGTGCCATGATCAACCTCATCTGTGGGCGTATTTGTTTTATTTTGACCTTTGACAAAGCTCAAAATAGTCGATAACTTGCCGCTCTGTATCGAATCCAAAAACTTCTCCATAGTAACGAATATCAATTCTCCATCTACATGTCCTGAAGCAGCAACCAAGATGTATTTTGTGTAATTCAAACTGAGCAGGACTTGGCTTACATTTGATGTTTTACTGCCTTCATATATATGAAATTTAGCTTCAATTAACGACAGTATCTCAGTGACATTATTTATTCCATTATTAGGCATCAAAACTATCATGATATCTTGTGGTATCTTTATTTTTTGGAATGTGGGCTCTTTCTTGATATCGAGTTTATTATCCTTTAATATTTCAGACCATAGTGCCCATGCGTCACTATGCAATGTTGTTAATTTATTACATGTATCAGTAAGCAGTGTCGACCTTTTTATAGGCATATTTTTCGAGTATCCTAGCAATATTCTGTAACAGTCAGCTGGACTCCCATCCCAAATCATTATAGATTCGGGCCCTCGTGCCCGTGGTGCAATTCCTAATCCACTGAGTGTTACGGTAAATCTAGCCAAAGATTCTGGTATGTCCCAAAAAACCTCTCTCCATTTTATTTGTACTTCTACAGGCTTGGTACCCAGGTTTATTGAACAGCTAATATCATTAGGCCTGACTAACACTCTTTCGTCCGCCTTGAGGTACTTCCCACGACACATGGAAAGCTTGCCGTGATTAACAAGCTCTAGTGCACCAGCTGGAGTCCACCTAATGTCCAAATGATTTCGAGATATACTTTTATCATGCTTTATTGGAAACGCATTCTTACTTGACCGCCCTACGCTATATTGTTTTATACCTTGATACAATACACAAGAAACTTTCGATTGTCCACCATTGTCGCCAGTGTACTCATACTCCAGTACCCACATACCAACATCAAATTAGAGATTAGAGCGCCAGAAATGATATATTCAATGGTTTATAATGAGTAACATTGATATATAGATTAATTACTCGTAAGTGTTTGATTATCATATTATTAGAGTATAATATTAATTATTCAATTAACTTGGAAGATGAAGAAAATGAAACAAAGTGTTACTCTGCTTTTCTTCGAGCTGAAGATAATGGTATAAATCTGGGATCAATCTTGATGAATGAAGGTTTGTTGCGTAAAGGCTTTAGCTCCATATCCCTTGATGGCGATAGGGTCAATCTGAAGAACTTGTGTTCGTATGCATCTACTACCTTAACCTGTACAAGGTTCACTATTGATTGCAAACAATAACGATACCAACTACAGGCTACATTTGCATCGAAATTTGTGTATTTTTTTCGTGGTGGCAAGTCAATGCTATCAAAAACCTGGCGTAATTCGGATCTTTTATAATGATAAATATCGAGCAATGTTCCGCTGGAAGTATCTCGCTCCCCAATCAAGACGTCACTTTGAGGTAGAAATCCAGTTTGGATCCATGCTTTGAGGAGTTTCAACCTGTGATAATCATTTCCGCGTTTCAACGGTGAAAAGCATTTCAATTCCGTAAACATATTTTGTAAATCGTTATATGAGTCTAGTTCACATCGTACTAAAACTTGAAGTGATGGAAGATCATGCTCCACAATTGCAAATACAGGGCCCTTGGAATCGTAGTTATATAGATGGTTGGCTGGAATTTTTGAGTTCTCTAGGCTTTCTGGATTGTCAGAATTCATTGAAACTCGATTGGAAATCAATTTCTGCTCAGATTTTCTTTCTAATTTGGAAGGTGCAAAATCCATAGTCGTTACCAAGTCTTCGAAGGCAAATCCGGAGCTGATAATCTTGCTCATCCAGGATTTCACATTCTTTTTATCATTAGTTAGATCATTTGTTCTTGAATTGAAGATCAGCGTACTTGACGCTGGCACGTATACCAGGTACAATTCTACAGGTTCATGATCGAAATACGAAGAAACGAGCTTCGTAAGGTTGTGGCGGGCTGCCACTATACGAATTTTATTTGCCGTTGGGGAGTTATTTAACTTATCCTCTTTACCAAACATGTAGGACAAGCATGGGGTAACACTCTCTAGTAATGTCGAATTCATAGGACCATGATCTGGGGCTTTGAACAAGTCCGATCCCAAGTATTTCGATTTCAGTCTTGCCGATGGTCGTGGTCGATAAGCCATTTTTGAAAGCGGCCTTACTAGTCTCGGTATTGCTTGGGTCTCAGATACTGGAAGTAATTGACCATCGCGGTAGAGTGCGACAACGCGACTGCTATCATGAAATTCGGGTTCTTTGTTATCATGGGTAACCTTGCTGTGACTAAATCGTCGCAATGAGATCTTCGCTGAGACTAATCCATCTACGACCATTTATCAGATCTTGGACATTTTCAATTACAATATAAATTAGGAAGCCAATATTCATACGTAGTATTGAAAACTTTACCATTACAATCCATAAAACATCAACCGAGAATTTTACAAGATATCAGAAGAGAAGAGATGCCTGAGTGGTGCGTAATTGTTTATGATAAGCCTGGATCGGACAGATCCAAATGCAGGACTGAGCATTTGGCAGGAATACCTCCGCTTGTTGAATCTGGCCAAATAACTTGCGCTGGGGCAATTTATCACGAACCTGAAACCGCAGACGATCAACCCAAATTTGCGGGATCTCATCTGCAAATAGTTGCTGAAACACGTGAAGAAGCTTTAAAAGTGATTCATAACGACATTTTTGCTCGTGAAGGTATTTGGGATTTGAAGTCAATTATCATCTATCGTTTTGGTTGCGCAACGAGATCCCAGAAAACAATGAAATAGATAGATTTATAAATCAGATGTATCTTGTCGAATATTATCTCCTGGAGGTTTCCTGTAGTGATCACTTTGCAGTTATAATATGACCTTTGGATCCACAAATCTAAAATGCCACAAACAAAAGAAAACCACTTCTGATCTTTTTACATAATCATTTCAATCATCAATGGGTTATCTATTTAGAGCTCAAAAGTATAAATGAATCGCCGACTTTATTGGGGTCTTGCCATTATTATAATCATTACTTTCATCAGTGAGATGTGCATATTTCACCATCTCATAAAACCTCGCAGGCAACGCCAGATTGATAACCATTTTGCTAAGACAGGTCCCAAAGATACAATAGGTCAATTCCAGCATGACAATGATATATTCAAAACTCGGGACGGCTATACTGTAGGACTCTACTTTTCGAATTGGTCACCTTACAAGCCTAGACGCCACTTTCCCCATGACATAGATCTCTCGCGAGTGAGCCATATTTACTATGCATTTTTTGTCATTGATGGCAAGAAGGGTATTCTGAAGTCTTCTGATCCTTGGGCTGATTTTGAGATGGATCTGTATAAACCACTTGCCCTCAAATTTGGTCAAAGGAAGAGTATTCCAAATGCCGAATATGGGAAGTACAAAAAGATATTACCAATGGGAGTAATTGGAGAGCTCTTTTTCTTGAAAAATCAAGAGTTCATTCCTCAGTCTAGTGGATTCAAAACGATAATGTGCATAGGTGGTTGGTCGAATCGAGATCAGTTTCCCTTATTATTAAAAGGCCATGATTCCTCACGAAAGATCGATAGATTTGTTGATTCAGCAATAAACCAAATGTTTCAATATGGATTTGACGGAATCGAGATTGATTGGGAGTTTCCAGAGGATAATGAGAGGGAACCGTCAGCTCTACTTGAAATCGTAAGAAAATTACGCCAAAAAATGAATCATCTCGAACATCAAATATTTGGGGATAACAATGACCACCCATGTTTTCATCTATCTTTGGCAACACCTGCCTTCCATGAGAAATTGAGCATTTTACCGATAGCTCAATTGGATCAATTCTTAGACATATGGAATATGATGACTTACGACTATCATGGTGAATGGTCTGAGATTACAGGATATCATAGCAATTTATATGGAGCACAGAATAATAGAAGGGTTTCGAGTAATTCAGATGTTACAAGCTTCAGCTCTAATGAATCAAGCAGCCAGGATGGTAATTTATGCGGAGATGACTCAATACAGTATATGATAGAACATCAAAATATAGCCTCAAGTAAAGTTAATCTTGGTATGGCTGCTTATGGTCGAGGATTTACTAAAGTGAAATCCGAAGGCAATAATTATATTAACAAAAAGTTCAACGGTGTAGGGGGTGCATCGGAAGGTGAACCTGGAATGTGGTTATATAACCAGCTGCCAATATCTGGTTCTCTAGAACAATTCGATAGTCAGTACGTTTCAGCATTTTGTTACGATCCCGCCACTCACACTTTTATTGGCTATGATAACGTGGACTCTATGCGAATCAAATCTCAATATGTAAAGGATTTCAATCTTGGGGGAGGTTTTTGGTGGGAATCTTGTGGCGATGTTCATGATCAACCCAATCGTTCTTTATTGAAAGCATTTACAGATAATTTACCGTCAATTAATAAACCCAAGGCCTTAATATTCTCTGACGAGAGAGCACTTCATTTCTACATAAAAAAATTTGGCGACAACGGATTCTTGAGTAAATTTATTGCTTACAGTCTGCAAACATCTCACATCACTAAATAATGAGTAGCCCTACATTACGTATATAATATAAATAACATTTGTTAAGGTGTAACAAATTCCCTTCAATTGAATACTGAGTCGTATAGCTTTACTGACTTGCTTTGATACACAGCATTAGTTATCGTATAATTCCCATACACGAGTTATAGATTAGTTTTATGATATATAACTCAATTTTGATGATCATGAAAAATTAGATATTTCATGAGGAGGTACAAGTCTGCAGTTGATAGTTCGTATTATAGTATCATGTCCATTCTAGAGAAGACTTCTATAACGCCAGCAATTACTTCCAGTTGTAAATCGTAGCCTGGGTTTGAGGCAAGTTCTTCTTGTGCCTCTTTGAAAAGGTTGATGGACATACCACTAGCTCCAGTTTCTGTAAGGTCAAAAGGGAACTGTGAAAACTTCTCAATGATTTCTTCTGTTCTAGTAATTGCTTTATCCTTTTTATCGTAATCAATTGAAGAGAGAACATTGTCGAGTACGTTTGCACCATAAGTACTGACGACAAGACATATTGATCTGAGCAATTTAAATTGGGTATTAGATGGAAAGTAGCTATTGTATTGTAGATCCATGCTTCTTTGTGAGACTATTGCCAGTATCCGACGTCTAATAGCTTCCTTGCAACCTGTGTCGACTAATGGATGTGTTGGCATATCAAATAAAAAAAAATTCTTCATCTCGGTACCTAGTACTCCTTTATCTACAAGACCCTTAGCCAATCTTTCACGAACCTGTTTGAGTTGATAGTTAACCTTCAACAAGTTCCAACTTTCACCACTCAACAGATCTATCCAATTTGCTATTGTAAGCGGTTGGTCATTTTTCATCAGTTCTATCGTCTCATCTAATAAGACCTCTCCGGTCTTGCTACCGTCAATCAATTCCACTAGTCGTTCCGAGATATCAAATCTCTTACGACTTGGGTCATCAAGGACCCGAATCTTTCCCCGTAGTGCGAGCTCCATTATTATGCATCCACGAAGCGCATACGAAATGCTATCATTCCAAAATGATAAATATCCTTCACGATCACGAAGCCCCATCAAAAGAACCTCTTCCATTAACGATAACTTAGGGGCATTGTATTTCTTCTCAGAATTGATATCGTCAGGGTCATAAGCCACTTTCGATTCAGTCCGCGAGGGCTCGTTACCGGCATCAAGTTGGTCGCTATTTTCACGGGTACCACTATCTGCGCGATTAACTCTACGACGCTGCAATGTTGACATACCAGCTTGTGTTTATTCCCAATGCAAATTGTGAGCGTTCACTCTACGCAAAGTGTTTCACCACTGTTTGGTAATTCTTTTCTCTACATACCTTGGTTATAGTAAGGATCAGATATACTTTATTTCAATACTTTTTTGGAATGACAAAGTGGTCAAAAGCATTTTCTGTTTGGATCACATAAAAGAGCATATAGCAGAAAATCGGAAGTAAAAAAGCCAGCCATAGCGAAGGCGACAATGGGAGCTAAAGCCTCGAAATTATCGAAAGATGATCTTACAAGTCTAAAGCAATCGACATACTTTGATAGGCGTGAAATTCAGCAGTGGCATAAAGGGTTCCTACGTGAATTCCCACAAGGGCAGTTAAGTCGCGAGGATTTTGTGCGTGTATATAAACAATTCTTCCCATTTGGGGAGCCTGATGAGTTTGCTAACCACTTATTTCGAGTTTTTGACAAGGATAATAATGGTGCAATAGATTTTAAGGAGTTCATTACAGTACTCAGCACGACCTCGCGAGGAACTTTGGAGGAGAAATTAGTTTGGGCATTTCAGCTATATGACCTGAATCGAGACGGATATATCACGTTTGATGAAATGTACACTGTTGTCAGTAGTGTTTACAGGATGATGGGCTCAATGGTACAACTGAGTCAAGAAGAGGCTACTCCAGCTTTACGGGTACAACGCATATTCAAACTTATGGATAAAGATGAGGATGGGTACATCACGCTAGATGAGTTCCGAGAAGGCTCTAAGGTGGATCCTTCGATCATAAGTGCACTTAATCTTTATGATGGACTAGTATGAATACGGGATATAATATTGTTGCAAAGCAATATTTCATTCGAATCTAAGCCACTTTTCTTGAAAAGTATCTTTCCGAACTCACTCATTGATTTTCTGCTGGATCCAAAAAACATTGCATTTGTACTGAGTCTTGCTTAAACATTTTTATCATCGATTGTCCTACCGAAAAAGGAATTTCTTGTGTGTCTCTAGAATTTGTTACAGGCTTCATTTCATTTTCAGGTACCAAGAATCTTTTGAGTAGTTTGTTATGCAAATCTCTTACGATAATCCACCGGACTTTAAAAGCGGCTGCATATTTTTTTGCATTATCGTTCCATAAAGTTAAATCCAAATCTAATTGCATGTCAGAAACCATTTCAGCAACTCCACAAAATCGACCAGAAGCATTAACCGAGAAGAGAAGGAAGACTTTAGCCCCAGTGACTGTATTCTTGAAGGCTTCGGACAGTCTCTTGTTTCCGTAATGTGTTGATGACCAAATGCCATTGTAAAATGACTTTTTAATGTGTTTCAGGCTATTTGATTTGATTACGAAGAATTTGGAGTGTTCGGGAATATGAATCCATGCCGGTATAATCGCTAAACTTTTGTGTTTTTTACTTGGATAATTACTAGGGTGCACTTTCGGATGCTGCGTTTGTTGTAATGAGTTTTGAATACCTGAGCTGGTATATTTTTCATTCTGATTCACCATTGGCTCGTCGGTAGTTAGTTGGCAAACTAATCTTTCAAGATCTATATCTTTCACCCTTGTTGGTACGGGAGCACATTGTTCATTGATTTGGGGTAATTGAATATAAGGTGAAGCACTACATCCGTCCACGCTCGCGCCTTGTGCCGGTAGATGGACAATTCCGCTTGAGTTCCCTACCACGTACGGATATACCGGTTGCATGACACGTGGCACACTTTCTGTTGGCGGGATTCTCGTGGCAACATGGGTAGCCATATAACCGGGAGACGGTGCTTTTTGAGCCAGAGGTCCGAAACCGCATATCTCTTTGTTTAGCTTCGTCGAGGATAATGGATAAGCCGAGCAAAGCTTCTCGTTTGCGCTCATAATCGGAATATAATCTGTTGGAAATGCAGGCGGTGCCGTGATTATACTTCCCGTCTTGGTACTCCGAATCCCCTTAACAAATCCCTCGAGTTCTGCCAGAGAGTCTTCCACAGTCTTATCAGGTTTTTCCCGAGCACCGTAAAGTGATCTCATGCCAATGTAGCTCATATTGACACAGTGTAGTAGAGCATGTATTGTAGATTGGAGGGAGAAGGAAAACTTTGTTATGGTTTACTATAGTGGCGTTATTTATATACAAAATCTCTGCTACTGTTGAAATACTAATATACGAAAGTGCCCTGAAATAGCCGCTGTGAACACCGAACTGCATCACATTTCCTATTACGGTAAATTAGCCGCTCTCCACTGTCATGATTAGAAATAGTCAAATTCTGTCACACGAGTCACGTGATTCAATGGTGTCGCATGAGTCATCAGGTAGACTTCATAACCGTTTAGCTTGTAGACTGCAGTGCTTCGAGACAAGAAAGTTTCGGAAAACATGTATACGTAAGTATGTACAGGCAGGTACTTAGATGTGCCTATTAGGTTTTGTTAGTTTGTGTTAAAGCGTAATGATTGATTCACAGATTTGTAAGTCGAGGAATTCAGAGTCCTGGTTAGCATTGCACCTTCATGCCCGCCTTCAGAGTAGGATAATGGCTTCAGGGCCTATGATGTTTGGAACGCTTTGGAAGGCCTCGCAAGTGTATCAATATCACTAATTGCTCCTTGCGGATCATCCTTATGCATCACAAAGAGACCTTGCAATTGCGCTGTACTGATCGGGGTTTTGAGTGCTCTTGCTTTTTTTAAGAATTCTTGGCAATGCTGCGACTCCTGTGGATAGAATTTATTGAACATGTGCTCGACTTGATACATGGTTGCATTTCCGATCAGAACCTTGTAGTCTATCCGGCCTGGTCGCATGATAGCCGCATCCAGCTTCTCAGGGTGATTAGTGGTCATGAATGTAATAGCCTCTTCACTAGATGTAACACCGTCTAGGGCGTTCAAAAGGCCGCTAAAGGTAACGCTGGAGTTGAATCCTTGCTCTTGTGTTTGGGCACGTGTGTTGAAAGCAGCGTCGATATCCTCGAGCAGTAAAATGCTTCTCTCAGGCATATTGTTCATCAGGTGGTTGAGCCTATCGTCGGTTAAATGGTTCTCTGATAAATTCAAGATGCAAATATTGTAATCTAGCTCGCCTGCGAGCGCTTGTATGAAACTTGTCTTGCCGGAGCCCGGAGGGCCATATAATAGATACCCACGCCTATATGGTATTCCGCGCTCCGCATACCATTTACCATTGGACATGAAACTTTGAACATCATTCATTATTTGTTCTTTGATATGAGCATCGAGAATTACTGATGACAGCCTTCTTTTTGCCTTCGGTTGGCCAAACTTTCGCCACTCTGGACCAAAAGATGTATATATTACGGTCTTACCCTTATGACTTTTCAACGCTATACTTTTAGCTTCATTCAAGATGTCCTGAAATAAATGACGATCACGATAGAGTGTAGTCAAAGTCACAGTTTCAAATGGTGTACCATTGGCTATATCAATCATTTTACCAGATCTTTCTCTCTTGATAAGGATATAGGCACCTTTGTATTTGATCCAATGATTTCCCGGACCCGGCACAAGATCAAACTTTGTTACGACAGAGCCATTGTCATGTTGTATGTAATTAGTTCTCACTGATAAATGTTTTGAATTTCGATGGGGGTAACGGGCCATCCATGATAAGAACCAGGTGTAAGACCGATCTTTGGACGGTATCTCTAGATCCACAATCAATTGTTTATAAAGAAGTCCACTCGCACGCACCAATCCAGTTTTAGCTAACGCAAGCCCGGTTCCGAGAAGCATTAGTCCACCACCCGCAGCAAAGTATGGGTTTTTGGATATCGCCTCTTTAAATTGATCGGAAAGTGTAAGGGAATCGGAATTGGATAGGATATTAACATCATTGACCGGTTCAATTGTCGGTACCCCATTATTCTCGGCCGTCATTGATTATCAGGTTATCTTTAAATCCTATACTAAACACTTGCACTAGGCTTTATCGATAGTTGAACTATGAATGTTCCTTTATTGTACAAGATTGGAATTAGAAATACATTGCAAGTGAAACTTTTAATTATAGTATAAGTTTCAGACAAACCTACAAGTGGTTTGCTATCTAACATGAACAAGAGATTTATATGTAGATCGTTATCAACTCGGAGTAATCGAAGAAGAATTTCAGTTATTGGTTCAGGCCCGTCTGGGTTTTACATAGCATATCACTTGCTGAAAAAGTCTGAAATTCCTTTGGAGGTAAACTTATGGGAAAAGCTTCCATTTCCATTCGGTTTGAGTAGGTATGGAGTAGCACCAGACCATCCTGAAGTGAAAAAATGTGAACAAACTTTCACGGATTGCGCTAATCATTTTTCCATGAATGACCGAATCCACAAGTTCAATTTTATGGGAAACATTGAAGTCGGCAAAGATATCCCTCTAGAATATTTGGTCTCTAATCAGGATGCAGTAGTTTTGAGTTACGGTTGCATGGGAGATCGAAGGCTGGACATTCCAGGTGAAAACGATACCAAGGGCGTTTTCTCTAGTCATGAGTTCGTGAACTGGTACAACGGGCACCCGGACTTCTCACATTCACCAAGATTCACAGATTTTGACTGGGAAAAAGTGCATAACGTTGGCATTATTGGGCATGGAAATGTGGCCCTCGATATCACCAGAGTACTACTAAGCAATAGAATAGATGAGATATGGGCACATACGGATATATCTAGGAATGCAATAGAGCAATTGAAGCGAGCACCAATCCGAAACGTCAAGCTAATTGCTAGACGAGATTTCGTACATTCAAAGTTCACCAACAAGGAATTGCGTGAGCTATGGGAATTGGAAAAATATGGAATCCGAGGCACAATTAGTGAGAAATTTTTTGACGAGGATATGTTTGATGGGATGACACTAGATCGGGTCTTGAAGAGAAGAGTGGAGATGTGCCAGCAATATTTGTTGCCATTTGATGCGCGCAAAAGAAGCTATCAAAAATGTAGACCACCGTTACATGAAACCAATCATTGGGAACTTGATTATCTTAAAAGCCCTATTGCTGTGCACGCAGATAAGAAAACAGGTATGATAAAGTCTCTTGAAGTTGAAAATAATCGCCTGACCGCAGACAATAAGCTAGTACCACAAGGTTCGCGAGTAATTTATGATGTTGATCTCTTGATAACATCGTTAGGATATGCGGGAGAGCCATTACAGGATTTCAAAAAATTGGGAATAGCGTTTGCAGGATCACATATCGCCAATGACCGGGGTCGTGTTTTAAATACGGAAGGTAAGACTATACCGAACTTATATGCAAGTGGCTGGATTAGACGTGGAAGCCAAGGTGTCATAGCCACAACGATGCAAGATGCGTTTGCTGTTGCAGATACAGTTTTGGAAGATTTACTGGTCAATTCGAATGCCGCGCGTGGGCCATGTTCACTACAGTTACCAAGCGAGAAGCGCGTGGTGAGTTGGAATGATTGGTTGAAAATCGATGCAGCAGAGGTTTTGCGTGCCTCGAAAAGCCAAAGGCCAAGAGATAAGTTTCTGCGTTCTTCTGAAGCATTGGCCCTGCTGCAATCTGATTGTTGAGCATTCGCTTTCGCTTCTTGCCATTCAGAGCCAATCAGAAGCATTCTTGTAGTCGATATATTATCGAAATCCTAAAACTTCAAAGTCAAAGAACTACATTTAGCGAAAACTATAGGAAAGGATAAGAAAGGTCTCTTCCGAACACATACAATTATCATACGAAGTTGCTAGCGGGATGATCGGAAAACGTGCATTATCAACTTTGATCCCTCCAAAGCTTGTCTCTGCTAAACAACTAGGCAGTTCAGCAGACGCTAAGCGCATATCTAATGTTGTTGGATTCTACAAGGCTCTTCCCCAAGGACCCGCACCAGCTGTGAAGAACGGCTGGGGACCCATTGGCCGTTACAAGGCGCGCTACTACGATGGAGATAATGCTTCCGGAAAGCCCATCTGGCATCTTGCATGCGCAGTCCTCGCGTTAGGGTATTCGATGGAGTACTACTTTCACTTGCGGCACCACAAGGGCGAGCACTGAGGCTGAAACTACGAAACCGCTAACATATATACACAACACTAGTCTACGGTATCGGATTACTGTATGGATGTGCGGCAATGGCACAAGTTTTGCCCACTCCATATTTCATTAATGTATATATTCGAATCAACGCACCAGCGCAACGCTGGCTACTCCTTAGACTTCACTAATGTACATAACCTGTGTTCCGCGAAGAAACACGTCGTTTTCATATCTATTTAAGGGTTCCTGCGAACTCGTCTCGTAATGCTCCTCCACCTCGGATAGCGCTACGTTCATAAAGCCGTCTATCGATTCTAATTGTCCTTGATATAGCATTCCAGAGTGTAGTTTTACGTGAACCCGACGTCCAAGTATATTAGATAGAAACCTTGCAGATACTCCATCTCCTCTGCCTGTGACACCGTCAACTCTGCTCGACATCGTATGGGGTTTCTAACAAAAGATCTTTGCAGAATCAAGACTGAGCAGCTATGTCTTGCTTTATCTTCGCTATATCATAGTTTATTTGATTAGTGTGCCATTGATGAAATTCAAATGTGGTCACGTGGCTTTAACAAACCTCCCGTAGAGATACTACCCTCTCACTAGGCGGAGGCTAATGCAAAACTGGAACGCCGACAGTAGTTCCAAGCTTCCCTTAGCGTCATTACTGATCCTGGGTCAGGAGCTATAATTTTTTAAATGGTAAATTGAGCAGCCGTCAGAAGTCCGCAGGACAAAGAGGTCCGTCACTGTTATAAAACGTGAAAGACTGCCAACGAACAAAGATTTAACCTACGAATCAATCACAGTGCGATAAAACCTTATAAGATCAGCACTTCCAGTATATATGTGCAGCTCCACGAGTTATGCAAGCGGCTCTTGTCATATAATAGTTAATCTGGCCTTCTGATGGCATCTCCAAGAGTAAACTGGAGCATTGCGTGAAGCAGCACACAGACTACGATGTCAAGATCACCAAAGCTAGCATACACACCTACTCTGTAAAACATACTGCTAAAGTCTGATAGATTTATTGCTCGCAACAACACGTCAATCAGATTTTTGGGTAATCCGAAAACCAATCAAGTTTTAGCGAATGTAATGCATGCTATACTTCGTTCGTCCTAATCTTGGAGAATCCACCGCAGCATTAATTCCCATAGCTTCATATGCCGTGGACCATGCAGTAATCCCTCGAATATAGGGATGAATAATGAACTTCTCTCAGGCAAGCAGTTGAGGCTTTCGTGTTCATTACCACTAGATTTTCCTCAAATGTCGATATTTGAGTAGTACAGATGCATTGCAAATGAATTTGAACATCAAGCCACATTGTAGCTGCAAAGCCGATTAATTGAGAAAGCTTGATTCCATATGTTTGCCCTTTGATTCGATATCTTTTGAAGTAGAGAAATCGCAGGGTTGATCGAACTTCAAACGCGTCTAGCTCGTACGTGGTAGAGAGATTTTATTTAAGACTAAGCAAAGGAAGAGGACATTGCCTGAGTTCCAGAGACAACAGCATTGGCGGTATATAGCTACGGCGAATAGACCTCATCTACTACCGCAGTCTGGTAGTGGTCATGGGAACTTCTCAAAATCATGGTGTGACTTCTAAGTGTGCAAAGTGCAAAGTTGTGATAGACCATGGCAAAGCCTACGAATTAAACAACCAAGTGTGGCACCTTGAATGCTTTACATGCTTGAAGTGCTCGAGAACTTTGGATTATGAAAGTGGTTTTCTTGTGCTCAAAGATAATGCTTTGATATGTCGACAATGTTCTCGTGAATGTAGCCTATGTGGCCAAAGTTTGAGCGATAGCACAGTTTTATTGATTAAGACCAATGAAACTGTCTGCTCCCGTTGTTTCCATTGTTTCAAGTGCTCGAAGCCTATAGAAGAACTTAAATACGCAAAGACCAACAAAGGTCTTTGTTGTTTGAAATGTTATAGTGGGTACCAATCAAAAGCCTACGATGGTTTGGCGAAGCGTCAAAGTCCTGGTTCAACACTAGTCGTAACGAATGAAGATGAGGAGAATTTGCATGGACTTCAAATCAAATCCCAGATGCTCGATACTGGTGCACCCATGAAATCTGATAATGTAGGGTCCATTGAAACCCCAAGATCAGAATCCAAAATTTCCAGTGGCTCACCACAAGATTCCTTCAAGGAACTTTTGGACATGAGCTGGAAACTGTCAGATACTTTGGAACTAACTCTGACACCCCCGCTTTCAGAAAATTTAAGCATGACTTTCAATCATGATCATAATAATGCTATAGATGCCGATCTGTATTCATTAGCCAAACCTGTCGACTTGAACAAGCCTCGACTGGGTATCAAATCCGGAAGAAGGTCTTCATTCATAGATTCAAACAAAGATCGTTCTCCCAAGGCAATATCTTTATCAAGAGTAACCTCCATAGCAACACCAAACAAGCAAACGATCTCGATATCGAACTCTACGAATAACATAAGCCTTGGCGGAACTCCAGTTTCAACTTTTGCTTTCAACCGAACTCCAAAACAAGATAGCGCAAAAGTGTTCGCCTTTGATTCAACCTCCAGTAGGAAATCGCCTGTATTATCTTCAAAGCCAACATTTATTGCTCATAACCGGACACCAAGCTTATCATCTATCACATCGCCGACAAGCCGCTCAAAGCACAACTCTCGCCAAAGTTTCAGCTACGATGCTGGCTTTGATACTAATGAACAAAATATGAATGCAGTTGAGGCAAACTTTGAATCATTTAACGAATTCAATGAAATGGAGGAATACCCCAATATTGTAGGTGCTGATAACATTTCAACGGAGCTTCGGTTACGCACCTTGCGAAATGAAATACTGGAGCTTGAGAGCTTGAAAAAACAACTAATACAAGATGTAGACAATTTGCAATTGAAAAAAATAACAATTCAAGAGGACATCAGGGCTCTAGATTCAGAAAAGCAGGCAAAACTAGATAACAAGAAGCAAGCTGATGATCCATCTAGCGTTAATGTGGATGAAACAAGTAAAAACGACATCAAAAAGGATAACCAAAAGTCGAGATTTTGGAAATTTCTCCCAGTATACAATAGCAACACACATGTCTTAGGTATTCCGAAACCAATGTTCAAGCAAGGTCAACTAATGAACTCTGATGATTCGCTAACTAATAACGTGATAGAGGATAGCGCAGCTGACTCACCTCCATCATCAGTTGATGGATCATCAAATAATGTATACAAGGAACCCCGAAGAATATTTTCTCCCAACTTGGCGACTCCCTCGACGAATATCAATACCAACCTCGATATGATAATGTGTGTAGTTAGTTCTTGCATTGATTTTTTGGAGAGTGACGAAGAACATCTGAAGGTCGAGGGTATATATCGAAAATCTGGTTCAAAGATTGCATTGGAAAATATAGAAAAAATTATCACAAATCGCAAATACACTAGTGAACAATATGGAAATATGGTGGGGTTGGACGTGCATGTGGTAACGAGCCTACTGAAGAGTCAATTACGAAATTTGCCAGAGCCTATTTTCACATTCTCCACGTATGACGAAATGATTAGATATTTGAAAGATAACAACATTATTGAGCAAATACAAGTGAACAAGATGGAAACCCCCTCGATCAAGAGCTTACAAACCATTGAGGCTATCAGGCATACACTGGAAAAGATGCCGAGATACAATATAAGATTACTCCAAATGTTATTGCAACACATGCTACGAGTGAGTCAGTATCAGCACACCAATCTAATGTCTTTGCATAATTTGGCTCTTGTCTTGACGCCAGCACTCTTGTATGATAAAACTGGTGAACGAGAACTTGAAGATTTGAAGGAGAGGAATTTTGCGGTAGAGTTTATTCTCAACCATTACGACGAGATTCTTGATCGAATTTAGAATCAATAAACGTTCAAATTATTGCATTGCATTACAGAGGATTTACGACACCTCTATTCTCTCTTTATCTAATCGTTACTAATCTTTTCTGTAACCTCGTCATATATGTATGTAATTCTTAATATGATTTACTTATTAACTTTCCACATTATAAGTTAAACCTTCGATGGACTTTTAGTCAATGTATGTCTTTGATCTCTGGTTTGGAATATTCTGTAAGTTTCTTGTTACCCACCCGTAAGAGGTGCTCTATGGTAGTGAAATCTTTGCGGGGAAGTGTTTTGTATTTGTTGAACTCCTCGTGTATGTACGCCATGAATCTTGGTTGGCTAGGAGAAGGCTTCAAATGAGCAGCTCGCACGCATGACCTATATAAATGTACCACGTCTCTTTGTAGTCCACTAAGTTTCTTTGACATGCTTACTGTTGAGAACGAAACCCTTATATTCGCAATAGCTGTCGGAATCGTTCAGGTTTCTGATTATATATAGATTCACCTAATTTATTGCAAAATTCGATAGATACATTTGAGTCGAAATTATGGAAGCACACAGACTTACTCTCTAGCTTTACACTATTTACAATGAATCAAAAAACAGAGAGATGATTATTTATCTAGTATGCATTCTAAAATGTTCTTCTGAATTAACACGAGAAGCAGGGTGATTTTGAGTTGATACTATTAGTTCTCAAAAGCGCTGTTTCTAGTCGTGGCGCATCTATGTAAAAACGTACTGGCTGTCAATTCAATTGACTGTCATAATATGCTATGGTACAGTCCCAAGACTTGCTCGGGAATTATTGAGAAAGGGCAAATAAAGAAAGTTAAAACCATGTAAATTAAAGGATTACTGGTTCTCGGGTCTGAGCTTTCTGACTTCCTTGCCTACACGCCAGATTTCCATTTCTCTGATAACTTGTAGTTCCTTTTCTAGTTTCTCTCTGTAATCAGGCTGAGAGTTGAATTCCAAAGAACGCTTGGTCTCATTGCCGCTCTTGGTAGACTCATACAAGTCCTGGAACACTGGCTTCAAGGCATCCTTGAAGATTGGGTACCAGTCAAGAGCACCTCTGCGGGCAGTGGTGGAGCATGCATCGTACATGTAGTCCATACCGTATTTGCCGACCAATGGGTACAAGGATTGAGTAGCCTCTTCGACGGTCTCGTTGAAGGCCTCCGATGGAGAATGTCCATTTTCACGTAGGACCTCGTATTGGGCTAGGAACATACCGTGGATACCACCCATCAAACAACCACGTTCTCCGTACAAGTCCGAGTTGACTTCTTTCTCAAAAGTGGTTTGGTAAACGTAGCCAGAGCCGATGGCGACAGCCAAAGCCTGTGCCTTCTCGTGTGCCTTGCCAGTGACGTCGTTCCAGACGGCGTACGACGAGTTGATACCACGACCCTCTTTGAACAAAGAGCGGACGGTGACACCAGAGCCCTTTGGAGCGACCAAGATCACGTCGATGTCCTTTGGGGGCTCAACGTGGGTGAGTTCGTGGAAAACCGGAGAGAAACCGTGGGAGAAGTAGAGGGTTTTCTCCTTGGTCAAGAGAGGCTTCAAGCGAGGCCAGGTCTCGGACTGAGCTGCGTCTGAGAGCAGATTCATGACGTAGGTTCCGCGCTTGACGGCCTCTTCGACTTCAAAGAGGTTCTCGCCGGGGACCCAGCCGTCCTCGAGCGCGGCCTTCCAGGAGGCACCGTCCTTGCGCACACCCAGCACAACGTTGAGGCCGTTGTCTCTGAGGTTGAGGCCCTGGCCGTAGCCCTGCGACCCGTACCCGATCAGCGCGAAGGTGTCGTTCTTGAAGTACTGGAGCAGCTTTTCGCGCGGCCAGTCCGCGCGCTCGTACACGTTCTCGACGGTCCCGCCAAAGTTGATCTGCTTGAGACCCCGGCGCGCGACAAGCGGCACGCCAGCAGGCGCCGCTCGCGCGCTTTTTTTCGGACTGTGGACTTCAGTCAGTGCAAATGTTTCCATCGATGCTCATATGTATGACATCATGGGCTCCGTTATGGAAAAAGTTCATTTAATCTGTATGAAAGATGAACAACAGAT